>JAEMWC010000807.1:275000-285000 GCA_016490735.1 Pachyseris speciosa | reverse complement strand
AAGACATGCAAATTAGGATAAAACCAAAGACTTGGAATTTCTTACAATATCTGGGAATGTTCACTGATCCAGTTGAGAATAACTTGGAATTACTAGGAATTCCCAAAAATTTTAAGACTAAACAGAAATCGCATTTGGAATTGCTGGGAATTTCTGGGCATCAATGGTAAACAGAGACATCAAAATGCAAAATTGAGCAATTTTTGGCCAATTAATATCAAGTTCCACCACTTTAAATAAATAAAAAAAAGACTGCAAAGTTTTGTGATTCTTTATTAATGACCAAGACTATCATTCTTTCAAGGAAACATTTATGATGAAGCCGAAACTAAGTGCTACTAAACACAACATAGCCCCAATAAATACAATTACATATAATAATTTACAATCCTAATAAGTTACACATTTACTCAGTGAATTATCCGAAAAGCAGATGAAATTTACAAAGTCCTTTGAAATGAAATGAACGTAAGACTTAAAAGCGAGCGAGAGTAAGCGGTGGATTTTTCTCACCTTCACGAACTCATTCGTCTCTTTCCTATCTCGTCAACGTTCGGCAACAAACATCTAAAGCATGTTTTACTGTCAACTGAAGATGAATCTCTTCATAAAGTGTGTTTTCGTCAAAATCTTCGCCAGAAATTGGGAACTGAATGACCGAAACAACACAAGGAAAACAGAGCAGATAAGAGAGCATGTTTCACTGAAGAACGCAATCAAGTAGTCCAGCGGATGTTACACGGCAACAGCCAATGATGGTGTGTGAATTTTCACGTGACTATCCTCGTGCATTTTACTGAACAAAGGACCTCTATTATTCTCTCTTGGCGCCCATCTTTGAATTGTCTTTTCGGTTGGTGTGTCGTGCGAATAATTGTAAGTTTTTGTTTCGTATAGATTGTTTTTTGAGTTGTTTAGAGGATGAGTAACAACAGCGTTATTGCAGTAAACGAAAGGCTGAAGTTTGTAGTGCCGATGTCAAACGAAATGAAGGCATCACCGTGGATTTAGAGGCGGGCAAGCCATTTCTAAAGCGGGAATTTTGAATGTTTTTGGTAAGTAAATACTCTGTTATTAGAAATAGGAACAGTTGTTAAATTGTAAAAGCCCGTAACTTGTCAACGGCACAGTAAAACTGTGAACAAAATCATCACGTAACACAGTGCTCCTCGGCAAAGTGTAATCCATCGCGGCCGCCGTTCCTATATTGAGGTCTTCGAATCGTCAGTAGTTCAACCGTTGTAAAACCACAGATCGAGTTAACTTTAGGTCAGTTCTTCGCTAGGTCTTACAGTGTAAGCTTATTAAATTATCTTGAGTACTCTAGTGAATTTATGACAGAACCAGTCTAGAATGAAGCAACATGCAATTTGCTTAATTATGAAAATGTGTATGTTTAGCATTTTTGGATACAAGGTTTGTTTTGCCGGTCCTTAAGCTTATATAATTATATCATTTTGAATTTGGCGTGACTGAATTAAGTTCGACGTTTTGGCACTGTCGGATCGAATCCAATTTAATTCTACATGGCAGTGGCACAACGTTTGAAACAGGCCTTATTTTTGTTTCAGACATGAATAAAAAATACAAGCTGGAGCGGGACATATGTTGACAACCTCATCCGCAGACAGCAAAAAAAGCTCCCTGAACAGCAAAAAATTTAAAAAGAATAAATAATTGTCTCATTAAGCAATAGACCACAAGTTACTATGGTTTATAGGATGATAAACCACGCGGGGTGTTGGAAGGGATTCTTCGAGTGTTCTTTCAACATCCCAAGTGGTTTATCAGCCTATAAATCATAGAAACTTGCAGTCTATTGCTTTTATATAATAATTCTGAAGACGCCCGAAATTTCCATGAGTTTACTGGCACAATAAACCATAGCTGATTGACCAATCAGAGTGTGCACATTGATTTGGTTATTATATAATACATAATAAAATTAAAAATCATGATTATTAGTAATATTCCAAACAAGTTGAATAAACTGAGAATATATTAGCTGGTGTTATCATTTGTGTGCAAGGACAAACAATATCTAGAGATTCCACAAACAGGGTATGTTTTATATTTTTCAGTGATGACTTGGTATTCATACATGTATTATTAAAATTTTTCAAGTTTGTTACATTTAGTTTTAACCCACGTAGATCTATTTTATCACATATGGAATTAATGGGAGTTTAAGGACATTTTCATGGTGTTGCAGGTATTGTTTTCACCTGCCCCCATGAAAGTGATGAAGGGGTAACTTTCATGAGTCATTAATATGCCATGGATAGACCATGAAAATTTTCACAATTCACAGGGTACCCATGGGCCATGAATTTGCCAACCCATTAAAAACCCATGGAAACATCAGGAAATTGAATTCATGGGCTTTTCAACAGTATTAAAAAACCATTTAAAATCTCTACTTGAAATTTCATGGTTTCTTCATGGGTATTTCATGGGCTAAGATACGATTGGGGAGATTTCATGGGTCATGAAACAGTTACATTTTCACAAGACTTTGATTGCTTTTTTCATGACTGAAAACTATGAAAATACCCTGAATTTTTCCCCTGAAAACTCCAATAAAATGCCTTGAAAAAAACATTCATTTGCTGTGACAATTTTTCCTAGATTTTAATGGGTTTTGAGTTTATAGTAGCATATAATCAAATTAAAGTTTCCCTCGATCTTTACCTTGCTACTTATGGAGGATTATTCTATATATTTAGCTGTTGGTGCATGGCCAATATGCAAGCAATGATACATTAATATTTTATCGTGTTGGAACTGCAATATATATTATAGAACAAATCAACATACTCTAATACTGTGATCAGAAGAAGTGTGATTTGATGTTAGTAGATAACGTAATTTTATCCAGAATCACACTTTAGTTAGTGTGATCACACTTGAGATCACACTTTATAAGTGTGATCACACGTGAGATCACACTTTATAAAA
Source organism: Pachyseris speciosa (assembly GCA_016490735.1). NCBI lineage: Eukaryota > Metazoa > Cnidaria > Anthozoa > Scleractinia > Pachyseridae > Pachyseris > Pachyseris speciosa. The sequence continues at coordinate 282,042 of JAEMWC010000807.1, read as the reverse complement.
AAATAAAAGTGTGATTCACTTTTTTTCACACTTCTTTTCACACTTTATCACCCTTCCTATAACACTTTACAGAAGTGTGATTTAAAGTGTGAAAATGTGTGACTGAAAGTGTGATTCACACATCTTATAAAAAATCACACGTGTGATCACATGTGTGATCACACTTTACATCACACATGTGATCACACGTGTGATCACACATATATTTTTGCATGGGTCACTGTAGCTATCAATTCAATTACACAGCGGACATCATTTTATTTGACAAGTTTTCCTTGTCGACCCGTTCAGACGAACAAGTTCTGCAATGTGTCGAGTTTTTCCTTGACAAGCGCTAGTTTTTGAACAAGTGCACTTGTCAAGGAAAAACTTGATAATTTTGTCTTTACACACCAGCAAATAAAGTTTGTCAAGTCAAAACTTGTAAAGGAAAACTTGCTCGTCTGTAACCGGCTTAATGCGTCTTTTTAAAAGATGCTAGTTGCGAACCATGTCTTAAGGTTTTGATGAAATTAATTGCTATTCACGCCATTTTGTTATCCACGGCATTTCACCATCCTTGCCTTTCCCTACTTTTTGCTCGGGGACCCGGGCTCGGAATCATTTGCGGTCCAATATGGCGATCATTTGCGGTCCTGGGATCATATAGTGCTGGATCAACTCTAGTCCGTTACAGAATAATTGTAAGCTTATGTTTTGTTTCCCTTTGTCAGCGCCGAGATTGTTATTTGTGAGCCGCCTGTATTACAACATACGCGATTGTGATACAGTTCGGTGAGAGCCTGTTTAATTTAACGAGGCATTCCAATGGGTGGTCTACTGTCGCTCCTTTACGACTCTGTCTGTCGCTTGTTTCGTTAGGGACAAATGTCGCTATCGCAAAGAAAACAACGCGGAAAGGACAGTCAATTGTCACTTTCGCAAACTGTCTCGCATTGTCTGCCAATTTCTGTCGGTTGTCGGTGTTTTGGAGGAAGATTGTGGCCTGTTTACGGAGCCATGTTGCTTGTCGCCTTTTCCTGTTGGAAGGCTTCTTTAATGATTTTCGATGATCATCAATTCGAAACAATACCTTATCATAGAAAATTAGCGCTTCATGAAATTAACGCGAATTTAACTCACGTTAATTTTTGTTTGCTTAAATTTTCGCGTCATTAATTAAGTGAAGCGTAAATATTTGAATTATTTTCGACTCAAATTATGGATACACTCCAGACATGGTAATCGTTGAGAATATTTCCGAAAAAAAGAAGAAAAGTATTCTTTCATGAGGGTGGAGATCAGCCGGTATCATGAACACTGTAAAGCGGCCAGAGTCCTTCGTTTAAAGGTGATTTCCAGTCCGTACTTCGTAGTCTCAAGAGTTTGTTTGCGTTTCTGCTCGGGGCTTAGCCCGAGCTTAGAAATGCAGTTGGCGCACAAAACGACTTTGCTCATAATACGCATACTCAGTGTTACGTCATCAACGGGACAGCACCCAAACTTTCTTCAGTCGCCATTGTGAATGCCCCGAGAGTGCGCCACAGTGAAAAACGGTTTTAAGTGTAGTAAGTGTTCATGACTTGCTTGACATCCTTTACTAATTATAGCATTTTTTCTACTTGTTACAATCTAGCTCTGTTGCTTACCCGTATTTACCAGTGTATAATGCGTACCTTTTTCCCAAGATTTTGTTAATGAAACTTTGCGTGTTATACACGGAACCTTTCGTTTGTTGATCGCTTCCCTCATTTACATACGCGTGTGATTAATAAAAGATGCATAAGACAATAAACAAGACTTCAAAAGACTGTTGTCCATGCCATAAAGTCACCTTTAACCCCTACGTATAGGGCCCATTCCACGAACATAATTTACATTGCGGATTTTTACACTTGGAATTTGAATCATTTTTTCCCGTTGTCTCAACAAATTATGTTTCCTTATGTAAGTCGCGTTAATTTCCCTTATTTTGAAATTTTAGCACATATGTCGCGTCAATACATTTTCCCACGGCTTATGACGTCATTTTGACTGAGGATGGGGGGGGGGACAAACCACTGTAACGCCGCTACAAAGAGGTGGATTTCCAACAAATGCCATTACTTTAAATAGTCTCATTGATATCATTCATTCAACAGAGAATAAGGCCATTAAAGTAGTAACGACGTCCGTAAATTCGAATTATAAATCTTCGCGTGGGGCTTCTAAATTCCAGACAATTTGCATAATTTTGATTAGAAGGGTTTCTATCGAATCTTAAAACTTGGTTTATGGTCGTTGTAGCCTGAATCTGTTCTTTATACTTCATGAAAATAATTGCAGTGCAAATGCCTTTTAAAAAGACATTTTTACTGTGGAAATCCGCCTCTTTGTTGCGGTGTTACAGCGGTTCAAAGTTTTTTCTTTTTTTTAATATTCGAAGACGCAGTTCCAAATTAAACTTCTTCAACGTATCTAGTAACAGCATTATGCTATATTTAATTGTTTACATCAGGATATCTCCACGGCAAACGGATTTTGACTGCATTTTTTTTAAATTTGAGTTTTAATTATTTTTAACAAAAGAATTACATTTCTGTTTGGTGATATTTGAATTTGTACATAATTCATTTGCTTTTGTCCATTACCACTGTTGATATGATTTCAATTTGAGAAGGTTTCATTGAGAGATTATGGAAAATCGGAAATGCCAGATCGGATGGCGGCGTTACGGAAACGATGACGTAATTCCTGGAAGGCAGTTTTGGATGTGATTTATACCTGCGGGGTTTAACTATCAAAGCCTTAATCGTATTTTAGGTTTAAAGCTGCATAAGGTGGGTGGGTTGCGCGAAATGCCCCTTCAAAAATAAACAGAGAAGACAAACAAAGAAACAAAACAAGCTATTTTCCAGTAGGTTTGCTGTGAAGAAACACCTCCAGTTTTTCCGATTTATCTTCGACCATCCCAGATGATCGGAGATATCAGTGACTTAGAGTTTTAACATTAGTCTGCAATATCTGGGATGGCCGGGACAACGTGCATGAATTCTCCATTATTTTTGGTTTTACCTCAGCCTAGTGCGACACCAACATCATGATCCATGTACATGGTCATGTGTGATATAAGTTTTTCAAAAGATGGTTTTTAAACTGTATTAACCGTGTCAGTGTTTCAGAATCACGATCTTTGAAAGGAGCAAAGCTTCTTCAATAACACGTTCTAAAACGAAGTGCAATATTCTAAAATAGCTAAATTCTGGCACTAAATAGCCATTTTAGCCGTATTTTTTCCACATGTGTGGCGTATGGCATAAAATCCGGTAATATTTCGAAAGAAAATAGGAAATCTTTCCTGATTGAAGACTAAGTTGGTAATATATCTCTTTTTCAAAGTAGATTTTGCCGATATTTATTCCATGTTGGCAAAATTTTCAGAAAGTTGTCAGTTGTTTGACGCGACAGAAACAAAATGACCACGGAAAATTCCACGGTCATATTTAAACCAACTTAAAATGACCACGGAAATTTCCAGCGTCGGTCGTTGTTGATTAATTCAAGATCACCATAAGGTAATAAGTTCCAAACTTTTCATACAATCTCAAAATGAAGATGGAAAGTTGAAAATGACCACAGAAATTTCCAACGTCGTTTTATTCCAAACTGAAGAATTAACAATATTAATTTTTTACGAAAACCTCAACTGAAATGACGATGGAAAATTCCACCGTCATTTTCAGACGCTCGCCGAAAATGACTACGGAAATTTCCGACGTCGTTGTGAAGACTTCGAATTTACCATGCTTTACAAACTCAAAATAACGCTGGAAAATGCCACCGTCATTTTAATAAAAGGCTGTTAACAAAGGAACCAAGAATCCAACTCTAATAAGGGAGATATGAATGTATGGAACTCCTTCATCTCGAGAAATACAATGTGGTTTTTAATTATCATTTTATTCGTAGCTGCAACTTTCTAAACTGAATAATCAAAAAGAAAGCCTGGCCTCTTTCACAAAGTTGTGTTGATAAACTTAAACAATATAAAATTCAAGCCACAACATTAATTTGGTCTAGCCGAGGCCTGTAAATATAGCTACATGTATCTCACAATATGAATGTGATCTGAATAAATCAATTGCACTTTTGTTAACAGGCATAGTACAATAATCACTTTAAACCATTCGCTTCTCTGAACAAGCAGTTTCCGTCGGCAAACGTCCGTGTACATATTTTCTCTCCAAAAAAGTATCAAAATATCGTAACAAAGAATAATATTGTCTACAATACTAGTTAATTTATGCCGCCGAACAACTGTGTATCTTGTAACTCATCTTAACACTTTCACTCCCAACAGTGGCCAATTTGGAGACTAATTGAAAAAACGGAAGCTCGTTCAGCCCGTTCGTTTTTTAATTATCTCCGTTTTGCATGAAAGTTTGAGTTGTAGTGCACTGAAATTATATTTTCACAAAAAATTGTAGTTTAAGTTTTTTTTAAGATAAATAGTAAATCATTGATAACGTGATGCATCCCCTTAAGCCGGGCAACATGTTTAAACCGTGATGTTCCAAAGGTACATAATTTAAGATGAGTCAGCTTTATCCGCGTGCCTTGCCAGCCTTCTTCTTATCATACGAAGTTTTTCCTCTTTCGTTTCAACCACAATGCAGTTATAGCAGGCGTAGTCAGAACCTAGAATTCGGCGAATCGCTTCCCGCCGATGATTCCCTTCTATCACTTCCAGTTCGTTGAGGTGCCTAAATCTTTGTCATCGAACTCGCTAGTGTTCATGCATATAACAAACATTGCTTTGCCACAGGAAGATAGAGCCAGTTCCCGTCTTATTTAGGACGCGTATTATCATGTAGTCGTGCCAAAAGACGTAAGTGCTGCTAATAAAGGCAGTTAACGTACATGCTTAAATAAAAGTGCTACTAAAAACAGTGAGGGTAAAAGACGGAATGAGTTTGCGGAATGGCATGTGGCATGACTTGCAGAATCGCATAATTATGCGGAATGTAATATATGCAGAATGGCCCGAAGAAATTAATTCAACTGAAAGTGTTAATTATTCTACAGCATAACTGAATAATCGCAAGCTAGCTGCCGATCTCGGTCACAACTACTCTCCACCGGGCTTGCTTTCGTATAAACATTATACTTATGAACTCTTGAGGTGATTAAATTTACCTTGTGTTTTGCTTTCATGGGATTAGTCTGTTCGCGAACTATATTTGCAGCATATTTGTGATGCTCTTCACGAAAGAATCGTTCGGCTGCGAGACAAGCGAGCTTTTTCTATCTTGTAAATTTCAAAGTGTAGGTGAAACTCTTTTGGCAGTTTTGAATTAAATAAAATTTTATTTTTTCGGGGTCGATTGAATGCGATGTAGGAACGGAGTCTCGCAGAGGCGTATTATGGTTTTCAGAGTTTTACAAGAGTCTCACATCGGTCGCGCTGCTTTTGTTGTTATATGAATAACTAAACTCTGACTCGAAGATCGAGCGACAAACGAGGAAATTGTTATCAGCTGCAAACTGAATAATCCTATAACAGCAAACTCAAGACAAATCACTTTAAGCGGGTTCATTTGTAAAATATTTATATCAAGTCTATCACTATGTTAGACTGTCAGACGCGATTAATAATCGCGAGTTCCAATCCGCAAGATCAAGATTATTAACCGTAAAATTATTGTCTAGAGACGGGGCTAGACTTTGTGGATCTCGATGACAACAAAATGTTGAAAACAAATTGGATTTGACCGAGAACTTTTTCACTCAGGTGTAGAGCACTGCTCTACACGGGGCTTGCTTTGATAAACTTGATGTAATTTAGAAGCGAACCCGCTTAAAGTGATTTTCTTGATTTTGCTTTTATAGGATTAGTCAGTTCGCAGCCAAGTAAAATTTCTTCGTTTTTCGCTCGATCTTCGACGAGGCGACTCATCAACGCGAGCACTTTATTAATAAGTAGTTCGATTCACCCAGTTATTCATATCATAACAACAAACTAGCAGCGCGACCCATGTGAGACTCTGGTAAAACTCTGAAAACCACAATAAGCCTCTACGAGGCTCCGTTCCTAAATCTCTTACAATCGACCCCGAAAAAATAAAATTTTATTTAATCTATTTCAAAACTGCCAAAAGAGTTTGACCCACTCTGTGAAATTGACAAGATGGCAACAGCTCGCTTGTCTCGCAGCCGAACGATTCTTTCGTGAAGAGCATCACAAATACGCTGCAAATATCATTTCCGAACAGACTAATCCTCTGAAAGCAAAACTCAAGGTAAATTTAATCACCTCAAGAGTACATAAGTGTAATGTTTATCAGTACGAAAGCAAGCCCGGTGAAGAGTAGTTGTGACCGAGATCGGCAGCTATTTTGCGATTATTCTCTGGGCTGTAGAGTAAGCCTGAAATATCAGCCTAAAATATACAGCCTAAAATATCACCGCAAATCGCGATCCGCCTAAAAAATGGACAATCATGATAGCGGAGCTCCGGCGGAGCACCATACTTATAGAAACCCGTCAACTGCTTTTCTCATGGTAAAAATGGCTAGCGGTATTGCTCGTGGGCGCGTACGCACGACGACGACGACGACGGAGTCGCCCAATAATTAATAATATCCTAATAATAATCATAATAATCCAACATGGCGGCCATACTCCAGCTGATCACCTAGTTTACAGCGTACATCTTTGATATAGGGCATCCGTGTCATGGCTAATTGACACCTGTCAAAACAAGGTTTCCGCTGACCAGTATCACGTGACCATATCGCGGGCTCAAGTTAGAGCTCATCGAGGTCCGCTGCTTTTTTGAAGTTGACCGCTGACCAGGTAATGTTTTCAATTGGATCGCAGGCTCAAGTGATGATGATATTACTTTATTTAATGAGGGTAAAGACATTAATTACTGGTCACCCAGTAGTTTTCATAATGGCCCTCCTACAATTAAAGTAATAAAACGAATCGATTAATTAATTAACTACCTATATAATCTACCAACTAAATTTACATAATGAACTACTATTAATACAATATTGATTAATTGACTACGAATGAAACT
>JAEMWC010000807.1:217500-270000 GCA_016490735.1 Pachyseris speciosa | reverse complement strand
TTGTTTGTTGTTTTATAAGCGAACGAGTGTTTTCCTCCGCTTGGCTGACTGCACATGTTTTTCGGTGTCTGTGTTTCTGCAGTGTTAAAAACTGAAAGAAACGTTTGCCCTTATGTTATTAACACGGAATCGCAATGAATCCTCGTAAAATAAAGGATTAGTATCACTTATGTTTTGCGCGATGAGGGCAATTTCAGCAACTTTCTGAAAACTGGCACAAGTGATATTTACTCGGCCCCTAGACTTGCCACAAGTCGACCTCTCGAGTCTCACAGCAAAAAAAAAAAACGGAGAGGGAGCGAGGTTTTTAGGCCGCGAAATGGCTGAGAGAGAGACGAAGTCGCGAGAGGTCGACTTGTCTCGCTTGAAGGGTTTTCATCTGCGTTTCGCGCCAAAAATGGGGAGTGGCGTGACTCTCATTTGGAAGAAGAGCATCAGTTATCGCTTTCGCAATGGACTTCATGTTGGAATTTTAACCGCAAGTCACGTTTCATTGCTCATAATTACTTTTGATTGACAACTTTATCCCCGAGGGTCCCAAAGATCTACTCTGACTGGTCTAAGCGCAGCGACCCGTTTTTGGGTCGCTAAAATTGGCGCCAATCAAGTATGAAAAGTCCTTCGTCCCGCGCCATATTAAATAGAACGAAGGACGTTTTTGAAAGTCTACTCGGCCCCATGCGATTACATTCCAAACTATCAGGATTTTTTTCCTTTTTCTCTTTTTTACGACATTTAAGCTATGTCTAAACTTAACGTACTATGAAATATGTTTGTTAAGTCCCGGCTAAAAGATCAAACATTTTCTTTCATTATCGTGTTTGTCAAGCATAACGTTTGGTGGCTAAACGCAAAACAATGTTTGACCAAACACGGGACCAAGTGAGTCCAAAATAAATGATTTTTGCGTATTATTGCTGAAATTTTCGACGTTACGTGGCTCATTTGGTTGCTTTTTACCGTTTGTGCACGATTTGTTTGTTGGGGTGGCTAAACGATCAAACATTTGTTCGTAATGCGAAATTTTGGATGAACATGTTTGATTTCGATCAAACATGGAAAGCCATTTAATGCACTATTGTGAGAGGTGGCTAAACCGTCAAACATGCTCGTCCAACGATGTTGGATGAAAATATTTGATCATTCTTTGATTGCTAAATTTGTTTTTGAACAAACACACGCGTCGACTGTATTGTTTTCTTGTAATGTTTTGATGTTTTTGAACCGCGGTCAATTCCCGTTGACTGCTCTAAAATATTGGCGCAAGGAAAGCCGTGCGGTGTTCTTCAATACCAGTAAAAAAATAAGAATCGTGGAGCTCCGCTTTTAGGCTCGGCTAAATCTATATATTATAATTCCATCATCCAACAGGACCCTTGTTAAATTTCAGCGGAATCGACCCTCAACAATTCAGCGATTTGAAGCTTGAAAATGAAACACATACCCCACAAAAATTTTTTTTTGTGCCTCAAAAATAAAAGCGATTCTCTGTTGCTTACCTTCAGTTTTGCGTCTTTCTTGTCGTTCCGAGATGTGACTTTGCCACTTTGCCTTATTCATCCTTCCCTTTCTGCTTTCTGTCATGGATAAAATTCCACTATCTTCAGCCACTTTGTTTCACTCGGACGTATGCGATCTGAAGTCGACATGATGATCAGGAGTGCAGTTTTGTTAATAGTAAACCACGAGCTACTGAAGGCTGGCTATTATATAGTCCGTAGCCGCTCTTATTGTGCGTGTAAGCTTGAAAGCTGCCGGCTTTTTCACCGAATAACAAAAGCGCATTAGGCGAACAATCAGGTTTTGAATATAAAGACGGTTAATTTCCTCTGAAATTGAAATAACCGCAATGCCAATTTATTTGAAAACAGGAAAAGACTATTAATAATGGCCATGGTTTCATCTTGCCGGTTTTGTTGCTGTTCATTTTCCCCATCAGCTTTTTTATTAATTATTCATGGTCGTCCTTCAAATGATTACTTTCAGTCTTCTTCTTTTCAGTCTTCTTCTTCTTCATCTCAGTTTTGTTTTTAATTTCTAGATGACTTAACATTCCTATGGCCGGCTGCCTTATCGCAAACACCAACACGCAGATTCAATTAACTGACTTTTATCTGTTTTTCACACCTGCATCTTCTGAAGTCCTCAGTTGTAGTTCTGCGGTATGAGCGATGTTCCCACGATGCCGCCCCGGATATTTAAGTATTTAGGTTGGGAAGGAGATCTGAGACAACACACGAGCTTCAGTACTGAAGATTGGAGTGTCACACAATAACGGCTTTTTGGATAACCAAAGTATGGAGGCGAAAAGAAAGGTCTGTAATATCTCAGAAGGAGAATTTGAAAAGACGTCCCGCACAGAATTATCGAACAGCCCTGTCACATGTGATCTCTTTTATTTATAATTCCAATTTCAATGAAGAAGCAAGTAACGACGTAGAAGACGGCAAGCTTTAGTAGTCCAGCGACAAGCGATCTTTTTGATCGAGATACTAAAGAACAGAACACCAGCGACCTGTTTGCGGAGCCGCATTGTTTCTCAGATGGAAAAGAAAGCAGTTCTTTTATTAGGCTCAATAGTTGCCTGACATGGGATGTATTCCATTGATAGATTCAGAAGATGAAGACCAAATCTTATTATCGACAAGTAAGTTGCACTTTGATACCCATTTAAGATACATGTATGCTTACTGTACTTTGCGAAACGAAATAGACCGAAACAAATCGAAATGAAAATCTGTAGTTTGCGAAATGGAAATCTGTAGTTTGCGAAATTAAAATCTGTAGTTTGCGACTTGTAAAGATGTCAACAAAGTGTCCACCAGCACGCAGATCGAAAGCGCTCATTTTTTTTTGACTGGAACGCATTTAATAGAAAGGGTTTCTTCTTCCCTGCCTTGTCGATTCTAGGTATTCTGCCCGTTTACTGAGTTTTGAAGCTTTGCAATTTGCTGGCAAAGAACACATGCCAGCTAAATAAAAACGATATTTGCGAGAAGAGGTGGTTCATATTTCGAACCGCCGATTGATGTAATTTTTACAAACACGTGGCCTGGCATACATGCATTCATGATTGCGGTGCTTGAAAATCATGGAAAGTCAGAAAATGGTTGGGCGATATTCTAAACCTTTTGATTATATTCCCAACGCTCCACAGTTTCTGATGAACGAAACTCGAAAGACGCTAAAGAGAGCTCGATGTTTTGTTTTTGTTCTCTCTAGCTTTTGCGCTTCTCAAATACAACCGTTGACATATATAAAGTCTGATAAATGAAAGGTCATGAAAGATCACGGAACAAAAGAGTTTTAGTTGAGACATTGATATCTCTGGCTCTACATGGCGCACAGAGAGATTGAAATGGCAAATTACTCTGTCTTAAACGGTGAATTTCGTTACAAAAGTGCTTATTATGCGCCGTTTATTAATGAGTAATTTCTTTACAAGCATTTAGTGTATAGAGTAATTGTTTATTTGGCACGTGCCGGCGAGCGTAAATTTGTGGCGTCACGACAATATCTCTTGTTCTACAAGGCGAACAAAGTCGATTGAAACGGCAAACTAATCAGTTTTATAAATGGTTAATTTCATTATGGAATAGTACTGATGATGCGCCGTTTATTGAGGAGTTAGTTTTTTGAAAGCAAAGTTCAGAAAGTGTTTCTCTTTTCATTCTGCGCCGGCAAGCGTGAATTTGTGCTGTCGCAACAAAACATGTGATATCATATCTCTCTGGCTCAGCTTTTAGTCTTAAAAACTGAAATTCGTTATTTTCATTTTGCAAACTACAGATTCCCATTTCGTTTCGCAAAGTATAGTAAGCCCATACATGTATGCCATATAGCGCAGATGCTAAGATTTGCTAAGCGAGAAAGGGAGACACGATATCAAGTTTGTAAACGCGTTATTGAATGAAGGAGTAAACAGTTTCGTCAATAACTTTCATTCGTTTCCTTGATTATCGGGGTTTTTTATTTCATTCTAGTGGCCTTGCATTTTCGGTTTTGTCTGGTTATCCGGCATTGGAGAAGTCATAAGTGCAGTTGTTTCTCGTGCACTCTACATGTACATCAGAGTTGAATGTCGTTTCGACTCCGTGGTTGACAAATTGAACATAGGTTTCAAAACACTACATGCAAAGCGCTGAGCAATGAAAAAACTGGAGTTTGATTTTCCAAGTTGAAAGTTGGCTGCTCAAGTTACCTGTTGCGTGCTTAAATTGAATGTTGCGTGTTGCGTTGCGTGATTAACTTGACCGTTGCGTGCTCATGTTGAAAGTTGAAACAAAAAAAGGTGAATGTTAAGTGCTACAGTTGAATGTCGAGTGGTCAACTTGACTTTTGACAGGGAACACCACACGGACCATACGCTTGCGCACTCCAGAACGAAAATTTAACTGTAAATAAGGCCAGGAAGATTAAAAGGAACTTGACATTTGAGGAAACGAATGAAAGTTAATCAAGGAAACTGTTTAGTACCTATTTCATTCATTATTAAAAATCATGGGAAGGGAAACTAGTTCTTCGAGACGTGTTTCAAGTTGTTTCGAGCAAATTCTAAATTTAGCGTCCCCCCCCCACCTCCCGCCCCCCCACAACAAAAAAAATACGGTAAATGTTCCACTCAAGAGAAAAGATGTCAAGTAGAAGATTAAAATAAGGCGGGCTTAACTAAAAGATTACTAAAAAGTTTCCTAAAAATACAGGTAGCCAGTGTACATTTCAAAATTTAGTATACCGGGACAAAAAAGTTGTCACTATTATTCGTTTTAATAACGGTAAACTAAAACAGTAAAACCTCGCCTCAATCTAAACCCATTAATTCATAGTAACATTTTTGTACTGATTTGCAGATTTCGATGCTTAAGTATCAAGTAGTGATTTCTGTCAAGCTGGCAATTTAGTTTTCGTGTATCTGCCTGGATCGTCACCAACTTTAAGCAAATGGATAATGAAGTATGCCAATTTTTTCACAAGAATATCACCCACTTGATTACTTCAAAAAAGATGAAACCAATCTTCGCGTGGTGCTATGTTTCTTGCTAAGACGCGTAAGAAAAAAAGGACGGGTTTAGTATTGTTGACAAGGCAAAGAAATTTGGCATTAAAATTGGAAGTACTGAGCAAACCTTTTTTCAAGCAAAGTGGCTATGAGCCACTGACCGCAGGAAATGAATTATAAACCACTCTTGATTCCTTCTCCGGCAGGACATGTCCGGCGTAAACCCGTAATGACTACAGTTTTTGTGGCAATTGGGAATGATATCTTATAGTAAACTGTAACAGCAGAGGGATTGTTGGAGCTGCTATGAATATCTATCATCGAAATGAATGTGTGACTGAGGCTGTAATTTTTCCCTGTCACATAGTCATATAGTAATTTAGAATAGAATATAAATGAACTATAAACATCCTTCTAAACTGACATCCATAGGAAAAATAAGATATGATCTGTTGATCATGAATGGTAGTCAAAACTATTTTCAGATGTACTATACTCATGATTCTCGTATTGCTTCGCATGCAGGTTCATGCTGGTCCAGATAGAAATCCTCGGTCTTTAGCTGCTCTTGCGAACGTGGTTTCCAACCATTAAGAGGCTATTAAAGAGAACGCTTTTGTAGCAGTTGACATCCAAGGCTACAAAAAAGTTCCAGTATTGGGGAAAGTTAAAAGTGTAGACGACATTACGTTCCAAATTGAATATTGGAAAGGGACATGGCGAAAAGAATGACAGCCTTGGAAACTTCCAAGTGGAGAGGTGTGGTCTGACACATTACCAAAACCATGTGTCCTGTTGGTGGATTTTGCGCTTGACAGCAATAACAAGCTGCCATTTGAGACAAAAATATTTAAACGAGACTTATTAGAAACTTCACAGAGTGATGCCAAGCAAGCAATAATCAGTGAACATTCTTTTCTTGTTAATGCAAGTATCTATAGTAATTCGACAGTTCTTGTTTATAACGGGAAAGTAATCAATTTCATTTTTGCATTTATTTAGTAACGTAGGAAAGTGTTATTATCATTTTGTATTCATTTATTCATTTGCGATTTGCCACGAAATTTAAATTTTCTATGAAAAGTATAGATCGTAAATCGACTTTGGTAGTTTTTCCATGGTCATTTTCATTGTTTCTTATAGTTGGAAAGTCCTTAGCCTTTGCCTCAGTTTGTCCGATGACGTTGGAAATTCCCATGGTCATTTTAAGCTTTTTCTTAATTGAGGTTGGAAATTTCCACGGTCACTTTCATTGTTTGTTCTACTTGGAAAGTCCTTAGCCTTTGCCTCAGTTTGTCCGATGACGTTGGAAATTTCCATGGTCATTTTAAGCTTTTTCTTAAATGACGTTGGAAATTTCCACGGTCACTTTTATTGTTAGTTATACTTGGAAAGTCCTTAGCCTTTGCCTCAGTTTGTCCGAAATGACGTTGGAAATTCCCATGGTCATTTTGAGCTTTTTCTAGAATAAAGTTGGAAATTTACATGGTCAGTGTTTATTTTCCACGGATATATGTACTTCATTGGGAGAATTTAAGCATTCGTACATGTAGCAAAAAACTAATAGCAATAGGCAATTTTGTGCTTATCTTTTCGAGCGCTTGGAATCTTTTTTGAAATAAGTTGCAATTTTTGACATTAATTTCTTTTTGTGGCAATAAAATGAAAGAATTTCTCAATTCTTTCCGCTTTGATTTGGTGAAAAATAAACTATTTTATAGTATAGTTTCCATCTTAGCGTTTAAAGCAAGAAATCTGGTAATTTTCAAATAAAATCCTGCTTTTTCACATTTGTCCTAATTGCAAAAAAATGGTACAGACGACGCATATTTTGTTAGTTATGACAGTCATGCCCCTATCTCGATTAAAATTAGGTCTTATTAACCTAATTTTTACCAGATTTTTACGTTTTTCTGGCATTTTTAACCCTCAATTATCGAATATGTGCCATAATTCAAATTTTAGAATATTGCACTTGGCTTTAGAACGTGTTCAATCCACCGAGTACAACAAGATGCATCGGTTACGAGGGAAGAATCTTTCACGAGGAGCGCTTAGTTTGAATATAGCTTTTCTGGTACAGGTAGACCAAACGGCTATACCAGTTGTACTCAGTCAGAAGTCATTTATGACTCTGTTGGCACATTTTATGCATCGGAGATGCCGGACTCGCAACTATATTGGTAACAGATATTCTGCTATCTAAGCCTGCTTGCACAAGAAAAAGTAGCTCTTTTTAACGTCACCGAAGGTTTGAAGCTTTCCTCGATTAATTATCACTGATAGTAACGACAATTCCTTGCAAATTTTATGGATCTCTTTATGAAAAAGCTTTTGCTTCAAAAAGAAAAAGTACAGGCACATCAGTTTATTTACTACCTGTCATTTGTCCTACCTATTGTTGTTGAACTTGATCCGCTCTCTTTGATACGGAAAAGCATCCGAAATCCGTTTCCTTCTCTATCCCGATTAGAGTGGAATATTATCACTGCATACTCTCCAGCAACTTCAACGGTTTCCTCAGTCTTTGTACCACAGTACATGCCAAATGACTGGCCCTTCTCATCAGTAATCTTCAAATAATCATTCCTGTGAAGAAAACATTTGTGTTAAATAGGTTAGAAGAGGCACGCACTACTTTAACAAAACAAGACCAAGTTAGACACCTTTTATAATCTGAAGCAGGTATATTACATTCTTCACGTACAGCTCAAGATCAGGGGACGAGGGGCCGGTCAGTGGATAATTGAGAGGTGTTGTGTAAGGCCACCAATCTCTTGGTGCCAAAAGGATTTTTGATGGCAAAGTATATATAATAGAAAACCTTTTTCCAACAACTCTTTTTCCCTGACTTATCTCTTATTAGACCTTTTACTGCATTTTTAGCGGAACCCCGTCAACTGCTTCTCTCATGGTAAAAATGGCTAGCGGTATTAATATCCTAGTAATAATCATAATAATCCAACATGGCGGCCATACTCCAGCTGATCACCTAGTTTACAGCAGTTTACATCTTTGATATAGGGCATCCGTGTCTTGGCTAATTGACACCTGTCAAAACAAGGTTTCCGCTGACCAGTATCACGTGACCATATTGCGGGCTCAAGTTAGAGCTCATTGAGGTCCGCTGTTTTTTTGAAGTTGACCGCGGACCAGGTAATGGTTTTCAATTGGATCGCAGGCTCAAGTCAAGTTAATTTAACCAAAACGAGACACCCAAGCCACAACGAGACTTAATTTTTCGTGCGCTTTCTGCGGCTCGAGATTTCACATTTAGTTGGTGTCTTCATTTTGAGCAAAACAACATCATTTTCGAAGTTCACTTTCTGTCTCTTAATTCGCATAAATGGCGCCCGGATTGTGTGGTTGAAAAACAAAATGATTTAACGCTTCAGGGATTGTTCACTTTACCGCGACATCTTGCAGCTCACCAAGAAAGTTCTTAACAACTCACCGGCATTAATGGGAACGAGTAGCTCACACTTGGTGGAAGAAGTTCTTTCTTTGAACAAACCGTTGGCTATTTTTGTAGATGCGTGTTCTTACTATAGTGGATCGATGCGTATTTTCAAGTGGTAGAAAGCTCGACAGTAGTATAGTAGTTGGGGGTACCAAAGCATTTTTACATCTGGTGATACAATTCGATGATCTCGTATTCTGATCTCGTATTCTGATCTCGTATTTTTGGAATCTATATATTTTTAATCTCCATCCGATGATACAATTTGATGATACAATTCGATGATCTCATATTTGGGAAATCTATATGTTTTTTAAAATGCATGACTTTCTCGGAAAAATCACCAAGCGTGACATTCTCGGAAAAACAGGAAATGAGTCATCGCCAATAGCTATTATTCTTAGTCACGAAATAATATCTCATATAATAGTATAGAATGAGTTGTAATTCAGTAATTCACAATGAATTAAAGAATATGGAAGAGTATACTTGTCCTTTTTGTGATCAGCAATTGGCAGAAGTTGTTAGTAGTGTGGTAGTGCCATGCTGTAGTAATCAGGAAATGTTTAACGATTATGGTAAAAATGTTTGTCTAAATTGTGGTTCAGTTCATGGTTATGATTATGGTAAAGAGTACGTTGACTTTTATGAGAATATGTATAGGATACAACGGAAATCGGTATATCATCGTAGGTACCATATTGAAAATGTGATAAATAGTATATGTTGTAAGAATGGATTTCAAATTTCTCTAAAAGATAGTGGTAAAATATTAAAAATATTCGAAGAGATAGACACAGTCCTTCCTTTAGTGAATAAGAATCGTAAAAGGATGATAAGTACGAAATTTGTCCTTAAGCGAATATTTTTAATGCTTGGTCTTCCTTTTGAGAATGTGACTGTCACTAAATCGAAAAAGACGCTTGAATTTTATGATCGATATTGGGTTAGGATTTTATTGTTGAGATTTGACAAAATCATTTCTATACTTCAGAAGTGAAATGTTTGTTGTATTCCATTAAAAACTTGTCGACTATTGGACTGTTATCACAGATAAAATTGTCAGTTTGGGTCATGGTTATCTGTAAATGATTTGAATTGTAATCTCCAGATCTCAACATATTTTTGATGGAATTTAACAGATGTTGGTATATTTGAAATGCATACACACATTGTTGTATTTTCAAATCGAGATTTTTATGTTTCATCCATCCTTGTATCAGAACAGCAGATGTTGAAATGGCGACAAGAGCTACACCTCCTGTAGCAACAGAAGCCGCCAAACCTCCAGATGCAAAGATGATAGAAAGTGAATTACCAAGTAACTTAATTTTTTTGAATCGTTTCAAGGCTTTTTTGAATGCCCAACATTTTTTGTGATATGTTGCATAATAACTTCTCAATTCATCAACTTGTTCATATGACAATTTGTTTGAAATGTGATTCCAGTTGAAAAGATATTTTCGTTCTTTCATATGTATCATTTATATTATTATTCTTTTAGAAATGCAATAAATTAATCCAGAGATTTGACCACATAATGGTGATCTTTTCATTAGTTTTGATGTTGCATTTTTTGGTATGGCATAACAATATCCTCGGTCTAATGAATAACGGTCATAGAATCGACCAAAAGCATCATGAAGTATGCTATGTGAGTGTAATACATGAATCCAACCAAGTGTTCTTTCAAAAAATCGTGTAATACAACCATTTCCTGGACCAATAAGTCCTATATCATTATGAATATGTAAAATGTAGTTAATTGGAAGCATTATTTTGAAATGCTTGAAATACAAAAATTGGTATACTAGGCATGATTTCAATACTGTGTCATCAATATCAATATGTTGTTGTTTGGTTTTATTAAAAAGACAGCTAACGTATTTGATCACTTCTTTTATCATATATATTGTTTACACTAACCTGATGTCACAGTATCAATTATTATGAATGTTTCTTTTTGAAAGCGCATATCACGCAATACATTTGAAAACAGCAAATACGTCTGTAGCAGTGCCCTTTATTAAAGTCCCAAATCTGCTTGTTGAAGTAAGATCTAACTTTGAAGCGCTGAGTTTATCGAAAATGTCATAATGATTATTTTTGGGGGTATAACAACCGAAATATGTTCGTTGGAGATGATTGTGTTGCTCTCTCGAAGAAATACCCAAAAAGAATGCTGACCATGTGCCGTCCCAACATAATAAAGTTTCATACCAATTATGGTTGAAAAGAAATTTCCAAGTGGATGCCACACAGGTGGAATAGGAATTTTTGTATATTTGTCAGCCACCGAGTTCACCAATGAACTTTTTATTTCATAAACCATCCCCTCAATTATCAAAGGGCGTGGAACTTTTATTTGATTTGAGGTATTTTGAAATAAAAGATTATCACCACTGTAAATATCATGTGAGTTAAGGTTTAAATTGCCACCCAATTTTACGTCTTTAATTTGATAAGTGTTCATATTGATGTTATTTAACATTGTTAATTCACCATTTGAGCCATCAAATAGTTGATTTTTGTTGTCTTTTACAGATCGACCATTCAAATCAAGATTCCCCCCTAACTTTGCTTTATACAACTTATGTCCATCCAAATCCAAATCAACTTGCATTTGCATTTTCCCATTTTTTGCGAAGAAAATCTGATCAAACACGTTGGAGGGAACTTTTGCCACGGTGCCATTCACACCGTAAACAACAATATGGCCAGTTGGGTCTGAAGATGAGGTTTTTCCATGCAAATCAAGGTAAAGGTATTCTCGTTGGTCTGCCTGTCTTTTTTCAAAGTGCAGCACCGTTTTGACATATGCAGCGATGGTCGCTGTTGCTTGGAATGTTTTCGAGGTTTGTGCACCAAATGACAGCGTGTCGGCAGTTGCATGGACACTAACATTTCGCATCTCTGGGGGGAAATACTCTACAACAAGGGTATAAAAACCAATTGGAAGTCTAAAAAGGTTGAAGCCAATTCTGGAGCGATACTGTTCAGTTCCATCTTTATCATCAATGAGCGTAAAATTGTATGCGTTTCTGTTTATTTGGTGAGGAGAGGCTGAAAAGCTTGAAATGGAATGCACAGTTATGTTGTTTTCAGAACTGGATTCGTTAATGTCATCCATTAGGTATTTGAAAGGGTTTTCTTGCGGGCCCGTGCCGGAGGCGTCAACATGGGTTGCGTCGACATATCTTTTGGTTGCCCCACTGCTTGCCGCCACAGGGTCTTTCAAGTTTGTGAGTGTGTTGTCGTGCATGTCAATATCACCAGCCATTCGACCCCCAGCAAGTTTGAGAAAAGGGGCTTGGTCAACATAAATTTTGTTGGCAGCATCTTTGTTTGCTGATGGGGCTCCAACATTTGTTATTTTGCGGTTAGTCATATTGAGGTTTCCAGTCATCGGAACGCTTCCATTTAGTTTCAAAAAATTATTATTCATATAGTTTCTATTTACAGCTGAATAACCGAATCTTGGGTTATCTGGTATGCCAAATAGATCATTTCCATTCATGCTGACAGGTGCAAAAATTACACCACCTGTGTTTTTATTAAGGAAATCAGCTGTTTTATTATCAACATAACTTTTGTTTACAGCGTCTTGTGGGTTTGAGGGGTTATCTTGTAGGTTGATTATTTTGTTTAATTTCATGTCAATATTACCACCAAACGCAACATTGCCGTTTTCAATTTCATACGCTGGGTCGTGCACAAAGTAATTCAAATTGGTATGAAAGCCAAAGGCACCATAAACAATTAAATGTGTTTTAATATTAGGTGTAGCAGCTGTGCTACTTAGTTCAACCTCAATTGATGCTTGCCCACCACTGGTTTTTTCTATCTGGAGAAGTTTTTTCATATAACCATCAACATGCTGAGTCTTAGGAAAAGGTTTTTGAAACGACTGTCCCGCGTCGCGCATGTTTACAGTGGGAAGGAATAATCCAACTGTTGCATTTCGAGGGTCAGAGGGTGAGAAAAACTCAGGAACAAAAGTGTACTGACCATCACTCAAAGATGTCACATTAAAACGAATTTTGGATGTAAAGTTGCCACTTCGTTTAATGAAAAAAGACAATGATGACTTGTTTTGTGATAAGGTGATTTGTCAAAATTCTCAATTTGAAGGTTTTCTACATTTTGAACAGCGGAAGATTTAGATTTGTCCTTTAGTAAAAATGCGAACGGGTTACGTTGAGAACCTGATGCTGAAAAAAACAAGGTCATCAACATATGATTTGTTTGCACCATCAGAATTTACTGTCGGTGTTGCACAGTTGATCAATTTGTTACCTCCGAGATTTAAATTTGCACTCATTCCTTGTGTTCCATCTCGAAGTAGAGTTTGACTGATACTGCTTTTGGATGCGAGATTAGTGTCAATATAAGATTTATTCACAAGATCTCCCGAGTTAGTTCCAATACCATGACCTGTAATAATGAACCCCCCGAAATTCTGATTGCCAGTCATTACAACACTTCCATCTTTTTTAAGAAATGAAGAAACATCAATGCCAGCGATTTCAGCATCAACATACCCCTTTGTGGCTGTATCATTGTTTACAGTTGGTATTGCTACATTAGTCAATTTTTTGTTTTCGATATCATAATTACCATTTTGTGTCAATTTAAATTCATTTCCATTATCACCTTTATCACCTTTTGGACCAATTAGACCTCTGTCACCTTTATCACCTTTTGGACCAATTGGACCTCTGTTACCGGTTCTTATGTCATCTTGATTTGGTGAAAAATTGAATATACCCATATAATATTAGATTAGATAACACCATAAAAGTTTCTCTTCACTGTTTTCATTGGCTTGTCAACATAACAGAAAGAATATGGTTTTTTAGTTGCTTCAATATATTTTTGCTTATCGATTCCGAGTTCTTGGGAGATAAAGTTTCTCTCTCTTGAAGATGGAAAATCGTAAAGGCAGAAGTGGCTACAATTAAGCCTAACAGATTTTGGACATCCATAGAACGACTGTGTTAGGTATAGTACTGAACAATTTTTGTGACGACCCTGAATAAAATAGCTGATGATTTGATCTTGTTTTTTATCCGTCACAAAATCATCAAACACAACCAACCGCTGCAATTCAGTGTCTTGAATTTGTTCAACAGGTAAAATTTCATCTTGACTACAAATTAAAACGGGGTAACCAACTTGTTTGCTTATTCTATCCATCACTTGCTGTAAATATTGATATTTGTCTTGATCTAAATTTTTGGCGTATAGATGTATTTGATCATAATAGACCAACGGTTCCATAATCAAATGCAAAAACAATGTTGTCTTTCCAGACCCAGAATTTCCAGCCAATAACATTCTGAATGTATCTTTCGGCATATACGGATACAACTGTCTGAAAGACTTGTTTGAATCCTGAATGATATCATAATTTGGAATTTCCATATGTTAATAGTTTAGATTAGTCTAACACAATTGTATATGGACATAAAGCGTATGAAAAGGCTTCTTCAAAGTGGAATTGAAGCTGGAAATAAGACGAGAGAAGTTCGTGAGGTTATCAAGACTTATGAAAACAGAAAACAGGATGCATATGATGAAACATCAGAATTATTGAAACCTTCTATTGATGTTCAGAAGAGTGTGAAAGAAAGTGTCGACAAAAAACAGGATGAAGTCATTGAACAGTTGAAAAAGAATCAAAAAGCATTGACAAGTGGATTTGAAGATATTATGCTTTTAAACACACTACCTGAATCAAAACCTGTGGAAACAACAAAATTACCAATTGATTATAAACCAGAAATGATGTCTGAAAAAAAATCACCTTATAAGTCGAATCTTGATAAGGGTTTCACACAAGATGAGATTGAAACATTAATGAAATACAAATTAACACCCCCATCAAAAGTTTTAGATATGCAAATGGATGGAACAATAAATATTGATGACTATGTTGCAAAAATTGGCAAATTAACCAAAGAACTTGGAGGCAAAAAAGGATCCCTATCAAAAACCAAAAAGGATAGGGATAATAATAAAGGAAAAATATATGAATTAACTCAAGACATCAAAACATTACAAAAGTACCGAAAAAGAATTGATCTTATTGAAGAAGGTTCAAAAACTCTCGGTGAAGGTATTAGAAAGAGAAAAAGACAATATGGAGCAGGTGTTGTTTATTATAATAATATTGGTGACTTGCTTTCACGACTCCAGTTACTTGGTGGGTCTATTTTTGCTGGTAATAATAGTAACAACATTAAAAATGAGTTTGTGAATATATTGCATGTATTAAGCAGACTGGGTATTGTTTCAAACAAGGAGCTAAATAAAATAATAACCAAATATCTAATCTAATAGTATATGACAGAAATTTCATTACGATTCAACAGTAGAAACAGAGACAAAATTGGTGTTAGTCAGAGTCATGATTTTACGAAAAGATTCAATACTCCTCTCAAGTTATCAAACGAAATGAAGTATGATATTGCTGTAAAGACTATCAATATGACATACAGTTGGTATAACATCAGAGAATCTTTTGGGAATAATCAAATTAAATACAGTCATGACAAAGGTGTAAACTGGGAAACAATTACCCTTGTTGATGGAATGTATTCTTATGATGACTTGAACAGTTACATCCACGAGTATATGAGAAAAAGCAACCATTTGGTTGTTGATGACCCGGATGATGGCAAAAAGAAGTACGGTGTTAATATATTTTTCGTTTTATCAACATATCGTATTCTGATTGAACTTGATGAAAATTATCGTGTGGATCTGAGAGATCTCGATTTCAGAAAATTAATTGGTTTTGATTCAAAAATAGTTTCAGCCACAGAATATGGAACAAATCTCCCTGATATCACAAGAGGAGTGGATGAAATTTATATTAATTGTGATAAGGTGATAGATAGTATTGTGGATGGCAATAGTACAAATACAATCGCTGTTATTCCAGTCACAGAACTTGTCAGAAGTTTACCTTTCACTTA
This sequence comes from Pachyseris speciosa, assembly GCA_016490735.1. NCBI lineage: Eukaryota > Metazoa > Cnidaria > Anthozoa > Scleractinia > Pachyseridae > Pachyseris > Pachyseris speciosa. The sequence goes on along the minus strand of JAEMWC010000807.1, from coordinate 254,561 downwards.
TAAACCTCGTTTTCTTTCATGGAATCCTGTCTCAACACACACAATCAGTTCAATGCACTTTTACGTTACAGATTCTTCCGGAGCTCCAGTTGATTTAAATGGGATAGATTGGTTTATTGAGATATTCTTGAGAGGGGTGGAATTATAAAACCAAATAGTATATGAAACGATTTGAGTTCAAGAAATATGAACAACATAGTGAAGGTGTCCTGACTGACATTATCAAAACAGTTGGAAAAAAAGCAGCTGAAAAAGCAGCCATAACAATTGGTGAACATGCCGGCAAAATAGCTGGTGATAAAATAATAGAACTTTTGAGCAAGAGCAAGAGCATGAGTGGGAGCGAGAGCAAAAGAAAGAGAGGTAGGCCACGCAAAACAGATACCAAACCTTTGACGCATAATGAAGTTAACGAAAGACTCAGTCAACTTATCTCAGGTGGAAAACTAATAAATAAATAACTTTTATCTAACCCAATAATATATGTCAAACTATCGAGAATCGAAATATATTGAACGATATGAAGATGTGGTCTTCGAACTCGAGACAGCATTAAACACCGTAGTTGCAAACAATGCTCATCAGAAGAAAACAGGTTACCGTTTCGTTGTTGATAATAGTGGAGAGACTACACCATTCGTTGTCAAAAAGCTTGCAGATGGAGCTGATATAGCTGCTGATGATCGAAACGGTATTGTAAATTCATCTCACTCTCTCATTAACACAATATCTGTGAAAATGAACGGCATTGATGTTTATGAATGCCGAGATGCTAACCAAGCTACAAATATTAAATCATTGCTTGAGTATTCACAAGGTTATGCTTCAAGTCAAGGAACAAATGAGTTCTTCTATCTTGACACTAACAGACATGCTGAAGACAGAGTGGCTCAAGCTAATTATAACAAAGGATTCGCAGCTCGTAAACTGTTGTTGAATGGTGCAAATGGTACTGTAAATGCAGAAATATCATTGAATAGATACGGATTTTTCAAGAGCCTTTGGGATGAACTTTTGCCTATCTCGAAAATAGAGTTGAACCTAACACTTGAAAGCGATGATAATTTAATTTGGCAGGCTGCTGATGATTGTCGTGTAGTACTCACCAAATTTCAGCTAATTGTTCCTCGTATTGTTTTTAATGCAGATGGAAAGTCATTATACATGAGCAAATATCTTGATACAAGAAAGTGGACTTATCTAAGAGAAATGGTTGAGAGAGGTAATTCAACAAGACAACAGACAGCTAATTTCCGTATTTCAACTGGAATAAACAAACCGAGACATGTTTTTGTCTTCATGATCAACGATGCCAATGATTCGTCTCAGACAGCCAATAAATTCTTGTACAACACATTTTCAGTTGCAAATAACCGAACAATGACAAATTGTTATCTTGAAGTTGGTAATGGAAATGATTATCCAGAGGTTCATTATAAACCCTCAACAGAACCATCAAGAGTATTCAGAGATGTTTTGAAATACGTTCAAGCCATCAACGACTTCAGTGATAGCACCTTGCTTAACAGAGGTAACTTCGGTTCAATATTCCCATTCATTTATTTTGATTTGACGAAACAAAAACAGGACATAAAAGATGGGATGACGAAACTGACTTTCAAATACACTTTGAGTGCGGGAACAAACGCAGATTACAGTGTGTATGCACTGGTCCTCTATGAACAGGACATTGAGATGAGAAAGACAGATGGTAAACTTGTTTTGAGATCTATGTAATTGTATCATATGGAGTGACACTTTCACTGAATAAAAAATGATTAAAAAATAATTAATTAATTAAATAAATAAATAATTAAATAAATAATTAAATAAATAATTAATTAAATAAATAATTGTTTATATTAAATTGTATTTAATATAAATATATAATATATGACTACTTATTATCCTCATGGAGTGAAACTTTCACAAGGTCAGAAAGAAAAGCTTGCAAAAGCTTATAGAACAAATTCAGCTGTAACATTGAGGTTATCGCACAGTGAATTATCGGGAAATGATCAACTTATGTTGACTAAGACACAAATCAAAAGATTGATGAAAGCTCAAAAAATGAAAAAAGGATCAGATATTTCTATATCAAAATCACAAATCAGAAAAGCTGTTGTACATGGAGGTTCTCTTTGGACAAGTCTTTTTTCACTTGCATCAAAAGCAGCTCCAGCATTGGCAACTGGTGCTCTTTCTTCATTAGCAAGTCTCGGTGTTGATAAATTATTTGGAAAGAAAAAAAAAGGAGGATTTCTTATTCCTAATCAAAACTTATCCCAACTATTGAATTATAAAAATTTGTTGAATACGAGACAAATGGCTGATCTTGTCAATGCTCTGCAGTCTGGTGGAGAACTTGTTATCAAACCAACAAAAACTCAGTCTGGTGGTCTTCTTGGAACAATACTCGCCACCATTGGAGTTCCTCTGCTTCTGAAAGCCTTGACTGGAAAAGGTTTGCATGTTGAACACAGTCGTCCGAGACGGTCATTACCAGTTCACGTTCCAGATGCCACCCCAACAAATAAAAGTGGTGGAAAACATGATTTGATTCCATGGCAATCACCACCTGTTGTTGGTACATGGGATAACCCAATCGGTTTTGGAATGAAAAAAAAAAGAACTTCAAAAAAGACCTCAGGAAAAGGACTTCTGCTGGGCAAAAACAGTCCTTTCAATTCAATCCCAATACTAGGAACAATACTCTGAAATTCGTGAATGAAGCATTATCCAACTTTGATTTATTGAATTGGGTGAAACAACTGGGAATAAAACATTTCAGAGGAGTTTTCAGTCGGGATGCTTTGCCAAGACAAATCAAAAACAAAGAATGTGGAATAGTCAATCTTGACAGTCGGATTGGACCTGGTACTCATTGGGTATGTTATCGGAATATGGACACATACTGTGAATACTTCGACTCTTTTGGTTTGATAATGCGAACAGAAGTTCAAATATATATGATGACAAGCGTTAAACAACCTGTATACTCTGGTGATGAGATACAAGAAAGGGATTCAGTCTTGTGTGGATATTGGTGTTTGTACTATCTTCTCGAGAGACAAAAAGGCAGATCGATTCTGGATACAATACATAATTCCAAATTCAGTTCAACAGATGCGAGTGTCAACAAAAGATTCATCATAGACTACTTCAAAGGCAACCAAACAGGTGGGGCCTCAAGATCAACCATCAGAAGAATTCAAAATAAAGGTCCCACAGCTGTGGATAAAGCCGCATACATATTGTCTAATTTTGTTACACCAGCTCCAAGTTTTGCTGGTTTGGCGAAGATACTTGCAGGTCAGGCGGTCAAGGGTGTAACAGACAACATTCAACATTACAGAGGTGGAAAATAAAAACCCAAACTTATCTAACTTACTGATATAATGGTAAAATCATATTGTGTTAACCAGAAGAAAGTCACTGAATGTGTACCAGGAAGTGAAAGATATGAAAAGACAGAAAATGGTCGAACTATGTTGAAATGCACTTGCGCTGAATGTGGGATAACAAAGACTAAATTTGTCAAGAACCAGGGAAACGGGGTAGCCCGCTCGAAGGGGCGGGCATATTAGATTCAGCCGCAGATATGGCGCTCACAGGGTTTCTTCAGCATGGAGTTCCTTATTTAGCGAAGAAGGGTGCTGAAATGGGGAGATATTATGCTTATGAAGCAATGAGAAATCCAAAACTTCAGCGGCGTGCGATTGACTATGGCATAAAAAAAGCAACTCCCATTTTACAAAAGGTTGGGACAGAAGCTTTAAATCAACTCTCAACAAAAGTGCGACCAAACATTCATTACAAAACAGACATCAAGGGATTGGATTATGGAAGTGGTATTCCCATTCCTTTCCCATTCGTTGATCTTAAAAAGGCTTGGGATGTTATTTCAAACCCCAACCTTTTCAAAGGGCCTGAATTTACACCTGAGGAGGGGAGAAGAATGGTAGCCAACTATAAGCGCCAGTACGCTGAGTATAAAAAGAAAGGCGGAACACGAAGCTACGGCTCTTGGATAAAATGGAAGGGATACGGCAGAGGATTGGGTGGTGCTGTCGATATTCATAAAGCTAAGTAAGTAAGCTTCCTAAACCAAAATCAGGTTGGACTTTGCCTGGTCATAATTACACAGGTCCATACAATCCTCTTGATGAGCAGCTTAAACACGATCCAACAACTGGTGAAATAATTGAGATATATCAACAGCCAACAGGAAGAACAGATGCTGTTGCCATGCAACATGATGTTGATTACTCCATTTGTAAAGATGATAGGAAATGCAAGAATAAAGCAGACAGAAAAATGGTTGCTGCTCTTGATGCCATTCCGTGGAAAGATAGACAATGGGGTCATTGGTTGGCTCGTAATGCAATTGCAACAAAACAGAAACTCGGTCTCGGTCTTCCAAAAAACGGAAAAGGCCGTCGAGTGAAGAAAACTGGCAAGAAAAATTAGCAGATGAGTTACATACGCCCATAAAACGCAACTTCACTCGGCGGCGTGTAATCACAAATCATATCGATGAAATATGGGCAAGTGATCTAGTTGAAATGCAACAGTTTAGTAAATGGAATAAAGGTTATCGATATCTTCTTATGGTTATTGATGTCTTCAGCAAATATGGTTGGATTGTTCCTCTGAAGGATAAAAAGGGTGAAACTGTAACTGAAGCATTCAAAACCATCTTTAGAGATAGAAAACCACAATATCTATGGGTCGATAAAGGTAAAGAGTTCTATAACAAACACTTGAAGGACTTGCTAGAGAAAAATGAGATACACATGTACTCCACCGAGAATGAAGAAAAGTCCTCCGTGGTTGAAAGATGGAATCGAACAATCAAGTCCAAAATGTGGAAGCAGTTCACAATTCAAGGCAATACAATGTATCTCGATATGCTACCAAAATTAGTGAAAGAATACAACAACACAAAACATTCAAGTACAAAGATGACACCTACAGAAGCTAGTAAAAAGAGGAATGAAGGTATAGTTTACTTTAATCTATATGGTGATATGGGGCCATTATCAGCTAAACCAAAATTCAAGGTTGGTGACAAGGTCCGAATATCCAAGTATAAACGGAATGTGTTCGACAAGGGCTATACACCAAATTGGACAGAAGAAGTGTTCACAGTTGATAAGATGCAATACACTAATCCAATCACATACAAACTAAAAGATCTCAGAGGTGAAGATATTCAAGGGAGTTTCTACGAACCCGAATTATTAAAAGCCAAGCAGGATGTTTTTCGTATTGATAAAGTCATTCGGAGGGATTACAAGAAGAAACAAGCTTTAGTAAAGTGGAAGGGATATAGTGACGACTTTAACAGTTGGATACCAATGAAGGATTTAAAAGATATATGAAATTGTTTTAAGAGAATATTATCTAACATATATGTAATAGAACGTTTCAGTATAACATATACTGTTTTTGCTATTATGTAGCCAAAAATATGGATTGTTTCTGGCTTTATTTACATTTTTTATTGTGATATTGTCTGATGTAGTTTTTCATTATTTTATCACATCTAGTACATTTGTATTCCTTGTTTAGCCATTTTTTCATAGCCTGCATATGGTTATTCTTTTTGTCTTCGTCTGACATTTTCGAACGTATATTAGCTGATTTTGTATAATTATTAGGCATATCCTCTTTTTTGACATACTCAAATTTGTATAGACACCCATCCTTTTTTGATCTACCTGATTTACGATAGTTAACACCATCACAAACTCTTTTTACAGTGCCTAGATTTATATCAAGATTTTTTGCACAACAATATATAGTAATAAAATAAATCACATCATTTGTTCCACAATTAATAGCTTTTACACATTTTGGATTTTTTGTGCATGAATAATCTCGATCCTTTACCGATTTCTTGATATTTTCACTTGTTGTCACTAGTTGGAGATTACATAAGCGATTATCATCCTTTATATCATTGATATGGTCAATAACCTTATTGTCAGTTATTAAACCATTAAAACACTCCCAAACAAATCGATGAACATAATGTGTTTTTTGTTTACCACCATATTTTCTTACACCGCACATCAAATAACCAGAAGCATTTTTATTACCCATATAAGGTACCTTCTTAATTATATTAATCACATTCCCATCCTTGTCTGAGGCATACAAATCATAAACTGGATGAACATGATAAACGCATTCGTTAATTTCAATCTTACTCATTATAATATAGTTTATATAATATTTGCTTAAATAGATTTTTGTGTGCAATTATTTAAAAGTATAAATATTATTATCTAATACTATTATATGAACAAGAGTGATCTCAAGAAACTTTCAAAATCTAAACTAATCAAATTGCTTTTCAAGCAATATAAGAAGAAGCCTGAAATTATCATAGTAGATGATACAAAACCAGTGCCAGCGCCTCGCAAAAATACAAAAATAAAGCAAACACCAAGACAAACATTGAAAGAATTGGTTGATTATTTCGAGAGGAAAAGATTACCACCCTCACCTTCTGAATGGTTAGAAGAAATAGAACAATTAAAAAAGACACCAACACCAGCACCGAGAACTGTAAAGCCAATTCCAGCACCGAGAACTGTGAAACCAGTTCCATTACCTAGAACTAAGATAGAGCAAGTTGATAAAGCTCTGAAAGGCTACACAAAGTCTTTTGGAATTGACATAAAAAATGACAAAGACCCGCTAGCGCAACTACAAAACACAAGAAAGGCAATCGAAATACATATCAAAAAATTATTAAATGAAATGAAAGGACTGAAATTTATCGAAACACTTAGGGTGACATTCACAAAAATATCTGATGGGGAAATAATTTATAAAACCGCCTATTTCAACAGCATAGCTCAAACAATTGTGAATAATCTGGAAGTCACTGGATCACTAGAATTATCAAAACAACAAATATTAAATAAGATAGCTAAATGGGTATCTGAAGGTTCTGGTTGGACTATTCAATCTGTTAACAATCATTATCTTAATATAGTAAAATATCAACCAATGAGAGGCTCCTCATATATTAAACTACCACAAGAACTCAGAAACAGCGCAAAGGGATTGATTAATATGAAAAATGAGGATAATGAATGCTTCAGATGGTGCCACATCAGACATTTGAATCCTCAAGACAAAGATTCACAGAGAATTAAAAAAGTTGACAAAGAATTAATTAAAAATTTGAATTATAATGGGATTGAATTCCCAGTAACCACTAAGCAGTACAATAAAATTGAGAAGCAAAATGACATCAACATTAATGTTTTCGGTTATGAAGATAAACAACCATATCCAATATATGTTTCAAAAGAAAAATATGAAGACTGCTTGAATCTCCTTCTGATAACAGAAAATGAAAAACAAACACTATGTACTCATCAAAGATTTTAACAAGTTAATGTACAATCAGACGAAACATAAGGAAAGAACGCATTTCTGCATGCATTGTCTTCAGTGTTTCAGCTCCGAAAGAGTACTAAATAATCACAAAGACATTTGTATTCAGGTGAATGGAACACAGGCAGTAAAAATGCCAGAAAAAGGTAAAAACATATTGAAATTCAATAATTTTCATAAACAACTACCAGTGCCATTTGTGATATATGCTGATTTTGAGGCTATAACTGAAAAGATTATTGGGTGCCAACAAAATAACAAATCATCATACACAGAAGCATACCAAAAACACACAGACTGTGGATATGGCTACAAAGTTGTCTGTTGCTATGACGATAAATATAGTAAACCTGTGACAATTTACAGAGGTGAAAAAGCCGTTTAAAAATTTATGGAAGCTGTGTTGGAGGAAGTAAAATATTGTAAGAAGGTTATGAAAAAAGAATTCAACAAACCACTGAAAATGACTGTGGGTGATGAAGAGGAATTCCAAAAAGCTGTTAGTTGTTATATTTGTAATAAAAAATATACAAAAACCGATATAAGGGTTAGAGATCACTGTCATGTTACAGGGAAATACAGAGGCTCTGCTCATCAAGAATGTAATCTAAAATTTAAAATAAACCCAGAAGAAATAAAAATACCTGTTATATTCCATAATTTGAGAGGTTATGACAGTCATTTTATAATGCAAGAGATTGGAGCTATTGTTAAGAAACACACTTACACAAATAAGAAAGGTGAAAAGTGTCAAATGGCAATCAATGCAATCCCTAATAATATGGAAAAATACATGGCTTTCATGCTTGGCAATCATCTTACCTTCATTGATAGTTTCCAGTTTATGAGTTCGAGTCTAGAGAAATTAGTTTCAAATCTTCCAAAAGAATCATTAAAGTACACCTCCCAAGAATTCAAAGGTAAAAATCTTGAGTTGGTGGCACAGAAAGGGGTCTACCCTTACGATTATATGGATAGTTTTGGTAAATTCAATAAAAAGCTACCATCAAAAGAAGAATTTTACAGCATATTAAATGATGAAAATATATCAGACGAGGATTATAAACATGCTCAAAGTGTGTGGAATACATTCTCTCTCAAAAATATGGGTGAGTATCATGACTTGTACCTGAAATCTGACATCCTCCTATTAGCTGATGGATTTGAAAACTTCAGGAAAACATGCCTTGAATACTACAAACTGGACCCATGTCATTATTTCACGTCTCCAGGGCTTTCGTGGGATGCTATGCTTAAAATGACTGACATTAAACTAGAGCTTATGGTTGATATTGATATGTTTCAATTCATTGAAAAGGGTATGCGTGGAGGAATCAGTTATATAGCAAACCGATATGGAAGAGCAAACAATAAATACATGAAAGAATACGATGAGAAGGCGCCCTCAAAGTATATCATGTATCTCGATGCTAATAATCTATACGGTTGGGCTATGAGTCAATACCTTCCAACAGGCGGATTCAGATGGATGACAGAAATGCAAATCGATAAGATAAACCTAGCAAAGTACCAAGAAGATAGCAACAAAGGTTTGATACTTGAAGTTGATTTAGAATACCCCCAAGAGTTACATGATCTGCATAATGACTACCCACTTGGACCGGAAAAGATTAAAGTGACCGAGGACATGCTATCAGATTATTGCAAAAACATCGCGAAGAAATACAAGATATCAACTGGTTTGGTACATAAACTGATACCAACATTAAGCAACAAAGAAAAATACGTGCTTCATTACAGAAACCTTCAACTCTATACAAATCTCGGTTTGAAAATAACTAAAGTCCATCGAGTGTTAGAGTTCAATCAATCCCCTTGGCTCAGGCAATATATTGATTACAACACTCAGAAAAGAACTAATGCCAAAAACGCATTTGAAAAAGACTTTTTCAAGCTGATGAATAACAGTGTATTTGGAAAAACGATGGAAAACCTCAGAAAGCGAGTAGATGTAAGGCTGGTAACTGATGAGAAGAAACTTTCAAAATTAGCCAGTAAACCAACTTATGTAAGCAGTAAAATCTTCAACGAAAATTTGGTAGCTGTGCATAAGATCAAAGAAACACTCACCCTGAACAGGCCGGCATATGTGGGTATGTGTATCTTGGATTTGAGCAAGACACTGATGTATGATTTTCATTACAACTACATCAAAGAGAAATATGGTAATAAGGCTAAGTTGCTCTTTACCGATACAGACTCCCTTACCTATGAAATCGAAACTGAAGACGTCTATAGGGATTTCTGGAACGATAAAGATAAATTCGATAACAGCGACTACCCTGAAAGCTCACCGTATTTTAATAAGTCAAATAAAAAAGTAATTGGTAAATTCAAAGATGAAGCCGCAGGAGTTCCCGTTTATGAATTCATCGGTCTACGATCAAAAATGTATAGCTACATGAAAGACAACCAAACAGGAGGAAAGACTGCTAAAGGGATCAAAAAGAATGTCATTAAAAAGAACATTCAACATGAAAACTATAAAGAGAAACTCTTCAATAATAAACAGATACACCATAAAATGAAAACAATAAGAAGTCAAAATCATCAATTAGGAAGTTATGAAATCAATAAAGTATCACTCAGTTGCTTCGACGACAAACGATATATACTAGAAAATGGCATAACAAGCTACGCATACGGACATTATAAAATCTAAAAAAGTAAATCCAAAGAAGTCATGACGTCACGGCACAGCTGTGTCGGTCCAAAATCTTTCAATAATCACAAAAGCAATCCATATTATGTTGAAAACAAGCAAAAGTCTGAATGACGTCACTATTGCATATCATCTTGACTTGAAGGTGGTGTTGGTATTTTGACTTGTAATGCTTTTCTGTTGAATCTATGCTGTATAGTCAACCGTTTGATGGTGTTTTTCTTTTCACGTGCCTCCAGGATCTTTTTCAACTCTGCCATATATCCTCTTCTCTTTTTCTCGAGTGTTGTAATCTTTTCACACTCCTGAAAGATACTCAATACTTTTGTGATCGATGTAGATGTAGATTCGATGTCAACAGATGTAATGCCCTCCACAAAAGCCTTTAAACTGAAGTTGAATGAAAAATCCTTGTCGCCAGCTTCAACTGCACACTGAGCCAATGCTTCTTGGATGTTTCTTTCACATCCAGTGATTTGATTCTGAAGAGTAGAGATTGATTTCGGCATTCTTGGGCAGATAACAAACTTTAGCCCAAACTTTTTGATTAACAATTGTAAGTAAACTTTACTTCAAGAATTTATAATAAAGAACTTGTTTCATTGTGATTGGTTAAAAAAATCATACGACCTTCTCGTGATCTGAAACAATAGGTTATTAGTGATGACTCATTTCCTGTTTATCAAAACATGTCCGTTTCCTGGGTATTATGCTCTGTTTCTAAGAATGTCACGCTTGGTGATTTTTCCGAGAAAGTCACACATAGTGGTCAAACACATTTTAAAAAATATATAGATTGCCAAAATTTGGTTAGCCATCAAATGAAAATGTAGTATAAGGTTGGGTTGGTAAAAGATCATCGACTTCCTGTGTTTCCGAGAAAGTCACGCATGGTGATTTTTCCGAGAAAGTCACGCATTTTAAAAATATATAGATTGCCAAAAATACGAGATCAAAAGTTGGAAGCCATTATATGGAAAGTAGTGTAGTAGTTGGGTTTGGTAACAGATCATAAATGATCTGGTACCCCCAACTACTATACTACTCTCGACAACACAGGTAACTTAAATAAATTGAAGCTCAGCATTTCGTTTAATCGTTGTTAATTTTGTTCAGGAAGGAAACTTGTATTTCTGTCTCGACTGGATAAAAATAACAGTCTACTCGTTTTGGACACAAAGAAGTAGCTAGTCGAATTGTTTGTTTGTTGTTTTACAAGCGAACGAGTGTTTTCTTCCGCTTGGCTGACTGCACATGTTTTTCGGCGTCTGTGTTTCTGCAGTGTTAAGAACTGAAAGAAACGTTTGCCCTTATGTTATTAACACGTAATCGCAATGAATCCTCTAAGGATTAGTATCACTTATGTTTTGCGCGATGAGGGCAATTTCAGCAACTTTCTGAAAACTGGCACAAGTGATATTTACTCGGCCCCATGCGATTACCTATCCAAACTATCAGGATTGTTTTCCTTTTTCTCTTTTTTACGACATTTAAGCTATGTCTAAACTTAACGTACTATGAAATATGTTTGTTAAGTCCCGGCTAAAAGATCAAGCATTTTCTTTCATTATCGTGTTTGTCGAGCATAACGTTTGGTGGCTAAAGGCAAAACAATGTTTGACCAAACACGGGACCAAGTGAGTCCAAAAAAATGATTTTTGCGTATTATTGCTGAAATTTTCGACGTTACGTGGCTCATTTGGTTGCTTTTTACCGTTTGTGCACGATTTGTTTGTTGGGGTGGCTAAACGATCAAACATTTGTTCGTAATGCGAAATTTTGGATGAACATGTTTGATTTCGATCAAACATGGAAAGCCATTTAATGCACTATTGTGAGAGGTGGCTAAACCGTCAAACATGCTCGTCCAACGATGTTGGATGAAAATATTTGATCATTCTTTGATTGCTAAATTTGTTTTTGAACAAACACACGCGTCGACTGTATTGTTTTCTTGTAATGTTTTGATGTTTTTGAACCGCGGTCAATTCCCGTTGACTGCTCTAAAATATTGGCGCAAGGAAAGCCGTGCGGTGTTCTTCAATACCAGTAAAAAAATAATGATCGTGGAGCTCCGATTTTAGGCTTGGCTAAATCTATATATTAATTTAATTGATAATTATTGATAAATAAGTATACAAAGCACATTGGGGCTGAACCTTGGAAGTGAGCACTATCCAAACTGACTGTCGAGAACACACAACCGATCGACAAACCAAACGTTATTGCAGCAATAAAAGTATCAACGAAACAATTAAATAATAACAAAAAGACAACATTTCATCAGTAAGCTAAGCCGGGCAATGATTCTCGATAGTAAACCTGCCGAACAGAATTTTATCATATGACAATGAATATATGGAAATTACATACTTCAACTGCGGGCGGATTAATCAATGAAGATATGAATGATCATCGCAGTTATGAACACTACTTAAGCAGTAGTGAAAACAAAGCCTGAAAACAAAATTAGGCTTGTAAGGGAGTCAAACCCATGACCTCTGCGCTACCGGTGCAGTGCTCTACCAACTGTGAGCTAACAAGCCAACTGGTAGCTGGTTATTTTGTTGGTTGGTGAGTGAAGAACACTGAAGTAGTGTTCATAACTGCTATGATCATTCGTATCTTCAGAATTTTATCAGTAACAGTACTTTTCGAAGACCATTTATAAACGGTGATTTTCTAATTTTCTATGAGTTAGGAATGTTCGGCAAACTGCGAGGGTACCGGTAAGTTATGGTACATTGCGTCAGATCCCTAAAGGATCCAATACGAAAGATGTTGACTGGTATTTTCAAATCTGTGCGTTGTGTGTGAGTGGGCTTTTGTATTTGTTGTTGTTGTTGTTTGTTTGTTTTCCTATTATTATTATTATTATTTATTATTATTATTACAAGTGAGACCAGAAATAACAATATATAATTATATATCCCATAAAAAGGTAGATATAAGGCAAAGAAACAAAATGATGGTCGAAAAGGGTAACTTTTAATGCCATATATTACGGCGAGACATGACTAACCTTCTTCAGGGGCAACACTGAAGTAAAGTAAAAATGGAGAAAACGGTTACAATACAGAAATAGAAATAATAGACGTGTACTGAAGTGGCTACCAAAAAAGTGGCATTCCCAAGGTGGCATTCCCAAGGTGGTAAGAACAATGATAAGTTGTGATGAATTTGCAATTTTGTTAGACTCTGCAACAAAGTTAAGACGTAAGTAGACACTGCGTAAGGGGTAGAACCAGAAGAAAAAAGTACAATCAGTTGAAGGTTCAGAACCCCTACCCCACCCATTGATGCACTACTGACTTATTATTTAGACCTTGTAGACATTGTTTCTCTCACTTAACTTCTCATGGTTTTGAAAGTTATTTGTTGCTGAGCCAGCAAGCCAGAGCTTAGTAATAAATGTAAAAAAAAAATGGTTGTATTGAAATTTGGGGGTTAAATGTTGTACAGACGGAAGATTGTATTCATATTTTGTGGATATTTATTATGAGTGGGCTTGGATCGAGGCAAGTGTATTTGTACTTCTTTGGGAAAATAGTTGACAATTTTTCTTTATTATTTTTACCTTTTTTAGTTTTTGCATATTAATTCATTCATACAAAGAAATCACAAGTGTTAGTTGAGAGAGAGAGAGATGCTCTGAAAACACGCCTATCCGCTCTTGTTCTGACAGTTTTTTTAGTTCACGATAAACCAAAAATTAAATGTTTTGCAATTTTTTCTTTGGTTAAAATTACGAAGGAAGACATTGCCCGCTATGTTTGTCATCGAATCGTAGATTCTCCACACCTCGCGATTCACACGTCATTTTGTTTAACCAATCACAGAAAGTGAATCGACCTTCTGAAACGAAGCGATGGTTTGTTTGCGACAGCGCTGTAGCTGTGGTGAAAGTGGTATTTGCGGTCAAGTTTAACAAAGTAATGGGAAATTTCTATTCCGAAGCTTAACTACATTCAAAACGGTGAAATGATTTTGAAATTTGGTTCATCCTGTCTCATAAAACCTTAGACTAAGTCAGTGGATTAACGAGCACATGAACGCTGTGCGATACCTCGTTCGACTCCCTCCTTCCGCCACTTCGACTAGGTCACCTGAAGATGTGTTAGACTGTGAAAAGATTTGTGTGGTGAAAGAGCTGTGGTGAAAAGCTGAAAAGGTCGCCAAAATGGGAGATTTGCCGTCAAATTCAACTAAGTAATGGAAAATTTCTAGTCCGAAGCATAAAACTTTAGATCAAGTCAGTGGATTAACGACGTCCACGTCAACACTGTGCGATACCTCGTTCGACTCCACTCTCCTTCCGCCACTTCGACTAGGTCACCTGATGTGAATTATATCAAGGCTTGATGGACGGCTTTTTGGATGTATCTAAAGCGTTGTTAAAGGGATTGTATTCGCGCCGCGACTACATTCGACAACACATAAATTTTCCTGCTGTGCTTTGAGCATGACTAAAGACGAAGGATGTGCGATTTACGCAGTGGCCCGATGTACATGTAGCCTTTTCAACGATTGGAGAAGGTATTTACCGTTGACCTTTTATTTAGTCGTTTTCTTCAAAAAACTTACGGTCAACCGATAAGCCAGATAAGCGTTGTCTTGTTTATGTGCCCAACTTTTGTATGGCTCGGCAAGAAGTTAAGCCTACTCTCAAATCTGGTTTTCAAGTTTATCGTCAGTTTGTTTGTGAAGAAGGTTTTCAGGATTTCTGTGTTGGACCCATTCTAATAGCAAATTACATTTTAATTTCCCCTCAATTTAAAAAATAGATTCAAATGAAATTTACCGTAAGCTTAAGCTTATAATTTAAACATTGTTGTAAAAAGGTTTTTCCTCAGACTACCATTGTAAATAGGTGCCACAAACCAGAAGCGTAACACTTTGTAAAACTGCCAAATATATTAAAACAATTATTTGCTAATCTTTCTTTGTTTTTTTCGACTGGTTCTTGGTCGGTTTTGACATAAACTTAAGTACTTGACGTCTTCAGAGTTATTAAGCTTAGGTACTTTCCGCGTTTAGCGCGCACGCACACGAACTCGCACAAACAGCCGTGATTTTAAAACTTTTCTCTGTTTCTGCTGAATCTTTGACATACAATTTTTAGCTTTATAAAATTGAATTAAATTATGTGAACCCCCATGCATTACAACCTCTGTGAAAACGTTTTTTGTAGTACAGTAATTTTTCAGATACAACAAAATGTTTCGCCACTCAAATTAAACTTATGTGTCGGAATCGTGTAATTCATTAGGGTAATCCATTTGAAAGCACGAACTGTTCCAGTATTTGTTTATGCGCAACTATTTTTCTTAGGCCAATACTTTGAATAATGGCTTTATTGTACACTTTGTTATAATTTTAATAGGGAATTTAGTTCATGGACAGTATAAAATAAAGTTTTGATGTCTGTGCGAATGAAGGTAACGTTTTAAGTTCCGGTTGAAAATAAAGTAATCATTTATTCCGTCACTGTTTAAGATACGTTTTTAACCTTCAAATATCGTATTTAGTAAAATTCCTGAGCTTGCATCGTTGCCTTAAGCAACTTAAATTGTTTCATTTAATGTTAGCATTAATTTGATTTCATTCGCATTGCTGCAACTTCTAGTTTAAGTTTTATAATTTCAAGAATTAAACAACACTTTTTAGGTGGGAAGTGCATTTAAGTGTACCACAAACGCGCTTTTTTGTTTTGTTTTGTTTTTTAACAAACAGCAACAACTATCTGTATCAACTTACCTTCCAAAGTATACATTGTCCCTGAGCAGACAGCAGCCATAAAAAAAAATTATTAAAAAGTCGTCAAAAGTTCCGTTTAAAGAAAATGCAAGTCCATTCCGTTGTCCAGTCCTTGGAATTTTTTTTCTAGCTAATCTTTTGTGGCGCGGCGTCGCAGTGAACAAAAAGCGCGCGAAAGTATAGCCTCGTTTTCGTTCTTTCCTCCAGGCCCTCTCCTCTGAAAAAAACCTTAAACATCGATCCTCGCCAAAAGCAATTAGCAATTAGAAGAAACTGACAACGCCATCATAAAGAGCATACTCTCAAGCCTTAGGAAAAATTTTCTTTTATTCCTACCTCAAATGGTCGTTGAGCAGGAAGCTGACAAACTTTTCAGTTAGATTTTCTAGTGCCGCACTTTTTTAGGAAAAAGTAATCATGGCCATTTCTTAAAACACTATTTATTAAACTACAACTTCGCTTAAAAATATTCTTGGAGAAAGGTTTAGTAAACTTTTAGAGCGAATATTGAACTTCGGTCCGTTCTGGTCACGTGACCGATGACGTCACAGCATTAAAAATGACAAAAATGTATATTTCATAAAAATATCTACCAATATTTCAATTTTTGTTTCCTCGCGTTAAATGCAACGCGAGATAGCACTTGTACCCAGACTCCCACTTTTTAAAAATTGTATATACCTCCCTTAATATTTATATTTTGTTCGGTACCCGGGCAGTCCAAAATGGCTCACACCATCGTGCTTCAAACCACGTTGACTGCTTTTTCAATAACAAAATAATTTCGTCACAGTAAGCAAAAACGCACTTGTGAGCAAAGTCGCGTGACCAATGACGTCATCGCCCTTAGTCTTGTACAAGAATTAGTTTATGGTAAGACTTATTTCTAGACAACGTGGGGTCTTGCTACCCTCAAACTGACCAAGTTATTTGGGATTGACGATTTTCCAGCTGCAAAGGATTCTGGGAAGGTTCTTATTATAATTATATATTGTTATTTAATTATTATTTTATCATTTTCATTGATTTAAGTTTCAATCGTTGGTTACTCACGCCACGTTTTCAGTAACATAAGGTGTGATTCCAAAATGTTCAGCCCTAGAATTTGTGCATTAGGCACCCAGTTGTTCAAAGCACTTGGAAGCTCGAAAGCAGGATTTTACAAGGTGAACATTAGATACTAGCGTAATTACTTATTCTTGTGGATTTTTATAATTAATTAATAGATTTTTGCCCCTCATCAGTTTTGAGTCAGACATTCTGTTTTTACTCTTCGCATAACAGCAGCTGTAATGGATAAAGGTTCATCGGCTGTCTAACAACCGGCCCCAGATGAATACCATCTGTACCGCGTATCTCATGTTAACTTTATAGTTACCCTTAGTTATAATTACCTGCATGAGGCGTGATTTTCCAGATCAAATTCAAAGTCAATCATAAGTGACGTGCCCTCTGGGACTGGAACCCAGTACGTACAATGCTTATTGGGGTGGTAATAAAATGGATAGCCAGGGCTTGAGAGCGAATTGTTCACCACGACACCACATTCTATACAAGAAAAAAATGTACAATACCGTTAATATCTACAGTCGGTCTTTCCTTAACTCGTAACATACAAAGATAACTAATAGAAGGGATAACCCGCGGGACCGGGATAGTCAGTCAGTTACTGCGAGTACTCAGCACAAACATCACAACTGTCCTCCAGGCCCCAGTTGTTCAAAGAGCGGATAACTCGCTACCCGGCGGAGAAATTTATCGGTCGCAATTAGCCGTTGGATAATGACTTATCCGCCGGGAAGAGTTACCGCTCTTTTGAACACCTAGGGCCTGGCCTAGTCCTGGGGTATATTGGTTCGTTTTTCAAATCATGAACAACGTATAGGATAACTTATTCATTAGAGTACGACACAGCTGTTAAATGTATGAAAAAAAGTATTTTACTGTGTTATACAAAAATGTGTGAGCTTGTTAGTACTCGCCTAAGCCCCACTTCCCCACCGCCTTGAAAGAGCGCAAAAAAAAAAACAACAACAACAGCAGCGACAACAAACACAACAGAATAACATATTCGTGATGAGGATTGAAAATAATTCATTTTCATTGTCATACTGCTGAGTGCTGTCTACCGTTATGTTCTTTTGTTTTTTAGAGAAATGAAGGAAGATCGACTAAATGCGTGACTTGTACAAAATATCCAGCAATTAGTCTGCTATATTTTTCTAAAATGGTTTTGTTCGTGACTAAATAATAATAATAAAATAATATTTAATACTTATATTGCGCTTTTTCCATAAAAATAATCAAAAGCGCATTACAATATTATTATTAAACTAATTTAAAAAAAAACAGTAAAATTACCCGGTAAAATTACAATCAACTAAAATTAATCAACTAAAGAAATAAAGAAGTGTGAAAGATTTAGGCGATTCTATTTTTTAATAGTTCTTCATTAACGTCAAATTAACAATCTGACAATCCTACAAGACGTTAGTACAACAAAAAGACAGTCAATTGAACAAAAAAAGAGGCTAAAGGTCACACAACTCATAAAGATTGTATTTACACAATGCAACACGGGAATTACGAGACATTTAATTTCAGATGCGGATGAAAAAAAGAACTAATATTACTACAGTCGCACCTCCCTACTGACTGCTATCTTGGGGAGAGAGGTAGGTGACAGTTGTAGAGAAGTGGCCGTTATGGGGAAGTCGGTGTGTAATAGGAAAACAGCTTTTTCTTGGGTGGGGTGGGGTGGGGGGTTGGGAAGTACATCAGTCTGTACATTGTTCGCTTTTAACACTGCAGACAGTTTATTTTCCCATTCGTCAAATGGTACTGTACGGCCTGATGATATGCGGCACTTATCAGGCTACGTGGCCTTTTTTTACCGTACGCCAAAGAGCTTGTAAGAGGCTAGGGCAGCTGGGACACTCTATAGGCGTTCGACTGTAATTGAACAACATAAGAGACCGTTTGAAATTTCGAACTCGCACACAAGCCTTCTCACACGTAGAAGCATTACACAAACCCGCGAAGAATTCAAAAACAAAAACCACTTCGTTTAATTGGAGTCAAAAGGTGTAAAGGGCATTCTTTGAAAGCTTCGTGACGAAAGGTCGTGTCACTGAGTGAATTTAGTGAAATTGTAGGAATGTATCTTGTTTTGTTAACGATTCTCAGAAGATATGCAAAACACTCATACGTTCTTCGAAAAGCTTCTAGAGGTCTTTGATATTAATTAATTTAAGCTCCGACGTCTTAAGAATGTCAATAATGTAAAATTAGTAAAATTAAAAAGAAAAGTTAACTGAGATCTGTCATGTAACACTTTTATCACATCTAAGTCGAATTGAATCTCAACGGGTTTTAATAACAACAACTTCGTTCCCGCCGTTTCTTCCACACGCCTATATTGATCCTATCCCATCATGCACATGATGTATGCTACCACAGGTAGACCAACAAACACTACAACCCCTCTTTTCCTTGGACTTAGACACGGTTTACAACGGCAACGCTACATGTATATCTCTATCTGAACGTTCTGCCCCTGATAAAGCAAAGTGCAATTTAAACTGCAAAACATGCTCATTGTTCTAGGAATCAGTGTCAATAGAGTTCTTATTCAGTAAAGTTCATATTCCTTTAAGTATCCTGGTGGTTTCCTTTCCCTAGTTGGCTTCACGGATACCTCTGAAGTATCTGTATTGGCATCCCTATCCGCAACAACATCTTGTCTTGTGTCTTGTTGGCCTAAATCCTCTGTCAGATATTTCTTCACTTCAATCACGTTTCTCTTTTTTCAGTTCTTCAGTTCTTTATTTTTCTAATTAGTATTTTTTTTTACAAATTCGACATGCCCACAGGTAGCTGATGCTAGTCTAAGTGGGTCATGTCTTAACTAAAAAGAGTAAGTAGGCAAGTTTACAGGAATCAGGAAGATAAATGTACAAGTGTATAAATTATAAAATTAAGTTTGTGAGTTAATTAGTATCATATGAAGAGAAAGCGCTATTAGATATTTTATTTTTAGAAAAATACAAAAATACTTAATAGATCTAAATGTGCAATACAATTAGGACGATACTTATTATTCTGAAAACGCAAAAAATTTTTAAGAAAACTTGACCTTTTGTATGATATTTCGTATATCGAGATAAGAGTCTTCCGAGGTCAGAATATCGAAAAGTGCTCTTTTAATTTTTCTTTTAAAGTCATATTTTGAAAGATTTCTTAATGTAAGAGCCATCTCGTTCCAAATTGTTGTTCCAATTCTAGAAAACGAGTTTAGTTGAACAGAGAGTCTAGAGCTTTGTGTGTAAAAGTTGTTCGAAGCAGAGGATCGGGTATTATAAGAGTTAATATTAGAAATGTCTTGAAACAGGTCTCGAATATTTCTAGGTGCATTTCTGTGTCTAATGTCAAACATCAAGTTAGCTGTAAGTTCATAATAGGAAAATTGTAGAGGTAAGATGCCGGCATCGGAAAAGAGAGGAATTGCATGCTGATTGTAGTCACAAAAATAAATAAGGCGGAGTGCGCGTTTTTGCAGCTTAAGAAGCTTATCAAGATATGATTTACATGCTTGGCCCCAAACTATCACACCATAGCTTAAATAAGGTGCAATAAGGGATCGATAGATATTTATAATGGTGTGTCTTGGAACAAAATGTCGTAGTTTAGATATTAAACCTATGGTTCGGCTAATTTTAATTGATATATGATCAGTATGGTGTTTCCAAGATAAATTATTATCAATTAGGATCCCTAGATATTTTACGAACTCCTTGCATTCTAAAGCTACATTTTTATTTTGCTCGTTATCAAACATCATAATTTTAGGTTGGTAGGTAAGTTTTCTTTGAGCAGGAGAAAATATGACGAAGTTTGTTTTTTTTATGTTCAGAGTCAATTTATTTGCCGTCAGCCAATCATACAGTTTGCATAGTTCCTGGTTTACAATTAACTCCAGTGACCTAAGATTTTTGTCAGCATATAGAATATTCGTGTCGTCAGCAAACAGGAAAAACTTAAGCTTTTCAGACGATTCTTGAATATCGTTAATATAGATCAGGAAAAGTAGTGGGCCCAAGACGGAGCCTTGCGGTACAGCACAAGTAGTATCTTTTCTAGTAGATACATACGAATCAATTTGAGTTGTTTGTGTTCGGTTTTGTAGATAAGAAGCAAACCATTAATTGATGACACCACGGAAACCATTGTGATCCAGCTTATGCAGTAGAATTTTATGATCTACAGTGTCAAAAGCTTTCTTTAGGTCAATAAAAACTCCACACGAGAACAAGCGTTTGTCCATGTTGGTCTGTATGGTGCTCACAATATCTAGAATTGCATGCTGAGCTTAAAGTGTTTTACGAAAGCCATATTGAGATGGAGAAAGTAGATTATTTTGTTCGATGAAAGATTCCATTCTCTTAAGAATCAATTTTTCAAAGATTCTGTTAAAATTAGACAGCAAGGAAATTGGCCTATAATTATTTGGATCAGTATTGTCATCTGTTTTAAAGATAGGAATAATCTTTGCCATCTTTAACTTATTCGGGTATACTCCGGTCGTAATAGATAGATTTACGATTTCTGCAAGAGTATCGCTGATAACATTCGACGAGCACTTCAATACCTGCGTTGGACATGAATATAAGCCATGCGATTTATTATTGGGTATGCGAGAAATTTCTAGTTTCACTTCTGCTGGAGTTACTAAATTGAAAGCAAACGACGTATTAGGAGAGTTAGATCTGTCCAGAAAATCAAAATAGTTGCGCTGGACGGATGGTAACTTATTTGCTAGCTTAGGCCCTACCGAAGCAAAATGTTCATTGAGAATATTAGCAATTCTACTGGGGCTGCTAGAAATTGAGTTATCATCATTAGGATCTTTAATAAAACTAATTGGCTTGGAGTTCTTTGATTTACGTGCAAGAATACTATTTATTCCTTCCCATGTTTTTTTATTATTTGTCAGTGTCATTAAAGAATTTGGTATAATATTGCTCTTTGCTCTTTTTTTTTAATATTCTCTCTTTTTTATAGTTAACTCCTTCCGGTGACATCACGGTGACTTCATTTCCATATTTACTGGTGACTTTGTAAGGTGTTTCCCCAAAGCTTGTTGAAAGCTTGTTTTCTTTCTTCTGTTTTATCAAGACTTGGTCACCTGGAGCAAGACTGTTTTCCTGCGTTCCCCTTCTTTCATCGGCATAGTCAGTTCTCCTCTGTTTCATCTCTGCATCCTTGTCTCTTGCTTCGCCGTCAGCGAATATTAGCAATTCTACTGGGGCTGCTAGAAATTGAGTTATCATCATTAGGATCTTTAATAAAACTAATTGGCTTGGAGTTCTTTGATTTACGTGCAATAATACTATTTATTCCTCCCCATGTTTTTTTATTATTTGTCAAATTGTCATTAAAGAATTTGGTATAATATTGCTCTTTGCTCTTTTATTTTTTTAATATTCTCTCTTTTTTATAGTTAACTCCTTCCGGTGACATAGTCAGTTCTCCTCTGTTTCATCTCTGCATCCTTGTCTCTTGCTTCGCCGTCAGCGTACTCGGAACTCGTTAACTCGGGGATCTTTGACCTTGTCTCTCCCTTAAACAACAGTTTGGCTGGTGTAACACCAGTGGTACTATGAGGCGTGGTCCTGTAGGCTGTTAAAAATTTTCTCATCTCCACCCATAAGTTCTTCTTTTCTGCTTGAGCAATCTTCAGGACTTTGAGTAAGCTTCTATTTTGACGTTCAACCTCCCCATTCGCCTGGGGCCAAAGCGGTGTGGACGTTCTGTGCTATATGTCATTTGTCTTCAGGTACGACCCAAATTCCTTGGACGCAAACTGGGGGCATTGTTGGTTTTCAGCGACTTTGGCAGGCCATGTGTACAGAAAATCTTCTCAAGGCTTTCGATAATGCTGGTGGACGTTACAGACTTCATAATCTCTACCTTGAAGTACCGGCTATAATAGTCTACGACGACGAACACGTACTCTCCTGAGGGTAGGGGACCCATCAAATCTGCTGATAAATCTTGCCATGGTTGGTTTGGAAATTCAGTGTGCCTCAAGGGAGTCTCTGTTTGGTCTTTACCAAGCCTTGATGTCCCTCGTGTGCTAAATCAAGCACTCTTCCACGTAGCTTTTGAGGAATCAACAATCTTGTTCCCCTTAGAACTAGCTTTCCTAAGGTGGAAAGTTCATTTCGTACAGTTTTGTATTGCCATGGGGCATTGTCCCAATCTCCTGTTGAGATACATTCTCTTAACTGTGAAACTTCTGGGTCGATCCATGATTGTTCTTCGACCTCTTGTACAGACATGGCCGCTGGCGTTGATGCTTCTGCCACAAACCGAATGAACTCTTCTGCCTCACTGTTCATGCATACTCCTTTTCCTCTGCTAAGCCGTGAAAGTGGGTCAGCAATATTCTGTTTCCCTGGTACATACTGCACAGTGAACCTGTATGGTTGGAGTTTAAGGACACAGCGTTTTATCCTTGCTGAGGTTCGGGAGCTCGTAGAATAGATAACTTCAAGGGGCTTGTGGTCAGTCAGTAAGGTGAATTCGTGACTTTTTATACCGAGGGTCAAACGTCCAATCTGCTTTCAGCCATATTTTCGATCGCTGTATCGACACTGCGAGGAAAATTATGGTGGAAAGGGGCCCACAAAACCCAGATATCAACAAATTCAACTTCTACTCAAACAAAAATCACTTGTAAGGAACTATAAAAATCAAGATGAAGACCGATCGCAGGTATCGTAAACTTCACGCGAAGAACTGTTGACAACTCGGCCACAATTGTTGTTGTTGTTTGGTATGAGTTTTTGTTTTTCTCTGGTGTACTCACAGGGAGTGGGCCGCTCCTGAAACTTTTCGGGGCGATGGAATTTCTGTTGCACAGGCCAGGCAAGTTTACCGATCGGGCGAGTGAAACGCAGCCGTTGAATTTTGTTTTGCTCACGAAATCGAACCGTCCACTGCTTGCAATCAACTCGAAGTCGTGTCTCAGCTCAGCCCAGCTCAATTTCGAGAGAGACCTTGAAATGGCCTTAGAAAATCCAGTTTAAAATAATTTACCCGTAGTCGGGGTTGTCTCTCCATCCACTTATATTATGACAATCATGAAAGACCAGGTTAAGTCGTTAAGGTCATTGGGCTTGAAGGCTGCTTTTGAAAAAGTACGGAGGCCGAAATCACAAACCAATTTATCAAATCAAAATCAGTTTCCCAATACTCTGACATTGTCTTGCATACAGATGCCATTTTGACGTTGATGTGAGTTCAGATTATGCTTTTAGAATAGGTGATTACCTTGGGTATAGAGTAAGACTCGCATAGGAACTACTCCAGTGTTTTGGAGGGAAAGGAATGGAAAATGGCATGTATTATGTTAAGATGAAAACAGATTTTTACAAAAATCATCACTCTTATGAGAGTTAGCATAATTTTTGAGACCTTAGCAGGTTTGTGGCAGATGTTTTGCATGGTAATTGGGGGTACGGTATTGACCTGATACCTTTTGTAACATTACATTGCTTTCATAGCTCCTAAGAATTAGGCAGTGTGATATGGTATTGCTGAACATCTTGTGCAGTGCACTAACTATGATTAGCCTATTACAGGTGTTTCAGTGAATGGTGATCGTAAACGGACTTGTGTTTTGGGAAATTGTTTGTGTTTTGAGAAACTGTTTCGTGTTATGGGAAACTGATTTTTGTTTTGGCAAATTGATTTATGATTGACCCTTTTGGGCCGCTGTAGAAAAGCAAAGTGAAAGACCAACAGATAACAGATGGACAATTAAATTTTAAGAATAATTTTAAATTTTTTTGTACCCCCCTCTGAAACTGAGGGCGTAATTTCTTCTTGGGTATATTCATTGGAAATTTCATTTAGTACAAGGTAGGCATCTCCTGAAGTGCTGGCAACTGGCTGAAAAGTGGCTTCTTTACATTTTGAGCCACCTGCTTTTCAATGAAGAGTTTTAAACGTTTTTTGAAGGCTGTTTAAATTCTCATAAAAAAAAGCCACCTTCTGTGAGATTCCAGTCAGCTACTCTAAAACCTAATAACAACTCTGAGGTCATAAGGCTTGTGACAAATAATCAGTGACTACAATATCCAAACAGATTACATTGGAAACTTGAATTTAAAGTTACATCGCACTATCAAGAAAACTTCTGAACAAACAAAAAATAAATGAAATAACAATCCCTTCTAGTTTTATTTTGTTTGTTTTTTTTGTTTCCACTTTATCTAAAAGGGGATATCTTACTGAGAAGCTACTAAATTTTGTCCTTTGAGTGACCGTGTTAACATATTTCGTAATTGTATTCAGATTATGGGTATGGTTTGTGTGTAGTGTTCTTTAATTTGAAACCTACCTTAAAATAATTTAACTATACTTAGCCATACCATTGTATCAGCCTGTTTGACTCAGTGAACTGTATAGTTGAGAATAATTTGTCAATAGGTGGTTATCGAGGGTCTTTTGGCACAAAACACATTTACACTACATGTATGTGAGGAACTGAAAACACGATTCTTTTTAAGGAATCATGTTTTCAGGAAGAACCCATTCCAAAATTGGTGTGGTCTCACGGGAGAAATCAAGTCCTTTCCTGGTGTACCACTGGCTTAGCAATCACAGCAACTGCAACTGTATCATGCAAAAATGGAATTTAATAATTGTTATATTATGGATACACTTGAGCGTTTATAAAGACAAGAGTGCATACAAGACACTAAACATCCTGCATCAGCTTCTAAACAACTTTATCTGAAACTTTGCAACCTAAAAATTGCAGCACAGTCAACATAATGTAAATGTTTCCAGCAAGATTTTGCAAAAGCCCACTCTAAAACATGTTTTTAAAACTTTTTAACTGAGCTCAGCACCACTGTGGTAAAAGAGTTCATGGAAAGCTTGCGCAAATTACCATGCATCTTGCATGTACAGTACAACACAATTAGTAATTATCACAACTGCAAGGCAATCTTAAGTTGTCTGGTCTATCTGCATATTTTTATGCACGCCTTGGGAAGAAAAGCATATTGGCCAACAGATCCAACAGATACCAGTCAAAAATATGAAAACCAAAACAATGCAATGTATCACAGTGGAACTGTACACTTTCTCTAAAAACTTTTCGTGGTCTCTCTCGAAATTGAGCTGAAACGGTCGATTGCAAGGATTGAGCAAAATATTAAACCGCCGAGCTGAGAGCTTCTCGCCCGATCGGCAAACTTGTCTGGCCCGTACAACAGAAATTTCATCGCCCCGAAGAGTTTCAGGGGCGGCCCACTGCCCGTACGTAAACCAGAGAAAAAAGTCCAAACCAAACAACAATGATCCTAACCAGAGAAAGAGACTGAGTTACATGCTGTTCTTCGCGTGGAGTTTACGATGCCTGCGGCCGGTCTTCATCTTGATTTTTCTAGTTCCTTACAAGTGATTGTTGCTTGAGTTCAATTTTAATTTGTGGATTTCTGGGTTTTGCGTGTCCCTTGCCACCAAAATGTTCCTTTTGGGATAAATCTGTCCAACGAACGAGACAAGTGGAACCACTAAAAATATGGTCGACAGCAGATTGACGGCTTACTTGTTGGTGTAAGAAGTCACGAAAGGAGTGCGATATATAAGCTGATCGCCGATTGGGCAGAAAAAAATTCCTTGCCAGAAAATTTCAGGCCAATCACGAAGCTGGATTTCAATAGCTTCTGGAACGAGTCCGATAAAGAAATGTTCCCAGGGGCTCTCCCGACTGTCTTGTAAACTTTCGCTCGTCCCGAATCTTTGTCCCGTCCCGACTATCTGCCCCTGGGTCTCCGAGGATGTGTCAAAATATGCCAATGTTTCTGCATTAGCCAAGCTACTCTTCAGGGTATCAAAAGCAGCCTGTTGCTCTGTACCCCACACAAAGGGCGTTGCCTTCCTCGTCAACCTGTGAAGTGGCTCTGCGATACTTGCTAGGTTGGGGATGAACCTGGAGCTGAAGTTCACTAATCCCAGGAAGCTCCGAACCTCCCCTGCACTTTGAGGCTCCCTTGTCTGGACTACTACTTCTACACGTGACTCTGTCGGTCCAATCCCTTTGTTTGACAACAGGTATCCCATGAAAGTTAACTTGGACATCTGGAATACACACTTCTCCTGTTTAATGTAAGCCCCTTCTCTTGAATACATTCCATGGTTTTTCTCAACCTCGCATCATGCTCCTCAACAGAGCGACCATGAATAATGATGTCATCGTGCATGTTGTACGCACCCTCACACCCTGCTAATACTTGCTGAATGGTATGTTGGTAGAGTTCTGGTGCAGGGCTTATGCCAAACATGAGACACTTGTACCTGTATAACCCTTGTGGGTTATAAATGTGGTGATGTTTCTGGATTGTTCCTCCAGTTCAATCTGAACGAATGTCTCCTGTGGGCTTTAGGACTACTACAATGGAGATTACCCAAGGGGTTGGCCCTTGCACTTGCTCAATGACATCATGATTGACAAGTTCTTCTAGTTTCTCTTCTATCCTTTCTCTCAACTCAAATGGTGATGGCCTTAGCTTTTGAGCAATGGGTTCCGCTGATTCATCAATATGCAGCTTAGCCTGAAAATCTTTGAGTCTACCCACTCCATTAAAGACTCTTGGGAATTCTCTTAGCAAGTTCTCTTCACTGACAGAGTTTATTTCAATCTTTAGTGTTGCCAAATTTCAGAGGTTTGACGGCAGAGTATTGGCCTAGCTTTTTCTTCTACAACAACAAAAGTTACTGTGCGTTGTCTGTCTTTATAACACAACTCTGCTTCAAACTCACCAGCAGTATTGAGAGGTTCCTCAGAGCCATAAGGGTACAACTTACTGCTTGACTTCCATGATCTGCATTTGATATTCTTCCTTTTAAGCATTTCCATGTCTGCCTGTCGATGACGTTGCGAGTGGAACCGGAATCAACAAGAACTCCTACCAGCTGGACCCCTCCAAGTTCAATGTCTGTAATTGGTATGTCTCTAATGCCTGATTGCACTGAAAATGCAAAGTCGTCCTCGCTGACATGGTGAACGTCTCCTCTCTTGGTAGTATTCTCAACCTTGGTTTTGCAACACTTCGCCAGGTGGCCAATCTTCTTACATTTTGGGCAGGTAACTGCTCTAGCTTTGCATTCCGGGTCTCGAGCGAAGTGCCCCTCCATTCCACATCGGTAACAACAGCCTCTCTTCCCCCTTCCGGAGACATGGCGATTATCCTCTAATGTACGCACAATGTCACCCCTGGAATCATTCTCTATTTGTTTTGCTTGTCTTTCCGCGGCTTCCATCGATCTGGCAATCTCCCGTGCTTTCTGTAGCGTGAGCGTTCCACCTGTTTCTAGTAATTTCTTGCAAAGATTGTGAGACCTACACTTGTCAATTAGCTGTTCACGGATGTGCTCTTCCTTGGCCTCTCCAAATTCACAGTGCTCGGACATATGGAATAATCTCATCACATTGATCTGCTGTTTCCGACTCTTCTTGTTTAGCCTGGCGGAACTCGTGCCTTTCAAAGGGGATGTTAACTTGGGCCCCGGGTCTGTCAGAGTGTCGAAAATATCCTGAACGTCTTGTCCGGCGCAATGGAGGAGTAGTGCTTACCTTTGAGAATCCTTCGTTACGCCTTTTGCTTCCAGGAAAAACTCGAAGGATCGTTTCCAACGCCGCCATCTTGGTCCTACACTAGTCGGGTTGCATTTACAATCGAACGGAGTTATGCTTCCAATTTCGATATTTACGGCCATTTTGTTTCACAATCGTTTAACTAGTACAGTACTGATGACTCTTGTTCATCCTCGTCGCCAGTTGTAACACTTTTATCACATCTAAGTCGAATTGAATCTCAACGGGTTTTAATAACAACAACTTCGTTCCCACCGTTTCTTCCACACGCCTATATTGATCCTATCCCATCATGCACATGATGTATGCTACCACAGGTAGACCAACAGACACTACATGTCAAATCTTCTCTTATGCTGAGAAACGACCACAATTTTAACTGTCAGCTGAGAAATGTCAATAAATTTAACCTTTGGTTAAGATTCCAGTATCCTCCATCCAGACACTCAGTATATGGAGTTAATTCCTTTAAAATGAAAAGATTTAACCTTGACTGGTTTGGAAAGAGACGCAGTCTACTGCTGGTTTACACGTACTTACTTACGGATAGTCCGAATAGTGCCTCTACAAAGCTAAAGGACCCCTAAAGGTAGGTGAGTCTTAGATCGATCCCTTTGGTTTGACTCTGGTTAGTGCAGTGGACCATGACAGGTTTCTGTTTCGGTTTTTTACAATGAGAGAGCCGGAATATTGTCCTGATCTGATTGCAAGATTCAATTAACAATCGTTAGATGAAGGGGGGAGGGGGGGGGGGTGGGTAGAATAGGGAGGAGCGAGAAATGGCCCAAAAAAGTATGGAGGAGGGAGAAATCGGCTACAAAAAGTAGGGAGGAGCCGGGAGATTTACCCGCCTGTTCCTCCCCCCTCTTTTCGGATAGCTGCGTACTCTGAGGCGTTGTTTGAATTTCACAAGACACTCTTCAAATGTTGTTTTCGAAGGGTTTTTTTCTAAGCAGTCTGATTGCTTCTCTTTTAATAGACCATTACCTTACGCCTGGTGAGTGGCACGAAGTGAAGTGTGAATATTTAATGATTTCAGTTGGCTTGAAGTGAACTCCAATGTCCGGACTGGAATCTTTGTCGAATCTTTGTCCTTTGAACACCATTGTATAGAGGAAAGTTATTTCGTTCTCTGATTTTTGATAAAAGGGTAAAATCTGTTAGCTTGTTCAATAAAACGATCCACGTCTTTTCTATCGCTCTCCCAAAGAGAGATGATATCGTCAATGTAACGTCTCCAATCGATCTCGTGGCTTGGTATGGCTTTATTGTAATACTTTTGTTTCAATATCCATCATGAAAAATATTAGCAAATGAGACTGCCTTCTTTGTACCCATAGTGGTTCCATGTGTTTGGAGGTAATTCTCCCCACTGAACCGGAATTAGTTTTCTTTTAGTATTAAGCGAAGCAGTTCCCTTAGGAAGCGTGTTGGGATCGGTGGTCAGCGGTTATAATTGTGGAATGTCTTGCATACTATATACCGTATTTATTCGATTAACCGCCCAACCTCGAATTAGCGCCCACCTTGAATAAGCGCCCATCCTAAAGGCAGAAAATGTAAATAAGCGCCCAGTCTCGTTTAAGCGCCCACCCCCACCCCTCCCCCCTCAGACCCAAAAACAATGAAATGCACGAAAGTAGTGTTGATTATTATTTATTCACTGGCTTACAATCTCTAGATTCATTGTCTACGAGGATTGAAATTGAATAAGTACTAATAAGAGACTTCTCCGAAGACGAGGAGTATTTTACAGAACCTTTGCGTGGTTACATCTTCGCGTTTGGTTATTACTACTTATTGTTTTGTTGCAAAATAAACATACTACACTCGCTGAAAATGGGGAAAATTTAATAAGCGCCCAGCCTCGAATAAGCGTCCACTATCAAGGTCCAAAAATTTAATAAGCGCCCAGGGTGGTTAATCGAATAAATACGGTATGTCCCTTCTTATGTGGTATATTTGGGTATGAGCTACAAACGTAAATTGATACTAAAATTTTATCTTGGCCTCTCTTTATTTTCTCTCCATGAACTTGATAAAATCAGTTGCCTCCTTTATGAAGGACTGTTGTTTTATTGCGATAGGCAGGAATAATTACCATCCACAAGAGAGGATATTCACACAGTGGGGCCGTCACAACCTGCATAGGTGGGACAAAAACCATATCGGAGTTCATGCAGGCCTGTCTTTAACTTCCTTTCATAGCAAACCGGCACCCTGTCCATGCGTATTTTTTGGTTGTTGTTGTTCCAGATGATACGATTCCAGTCTCTTTGGAATGCGAACATTCATCGGAACTCCAACCGCCACCGCAAAATTTCGGAGTAGTATTGAATGAGTCTTGGGTAATTTCTCATGTCATAATCGCAGTTAAAAACGAATAACCCTCCTAAGCTTACTAAATAATAAATCGAATACTTTTTTCATGTTACCACCTCTTTCAGCAAAGCGAGCCTGAGTACGGCAATCATGCTATCAAAATCAGACATTTTAACTGAGGATCGAGTGCGCGCTCAGGACCTTACGATACAAAATGAAATATCATATTGTTTAATTCTTTCACGAAAATGAATCTGGGTGGGCACAAAATACACAAACCTGGAGGACCAAATGCTGATAAGTTTGTAGATACCATCCAATCTTTTCATTAAATTATTCAAGCGTGCAGCAGTTTTTGATCATATGTGTCCGTAAAATACTCCAGGAGTCTTAATCGGTTCACTAGGCTATTTAATACCAAAACATTTGTCTCGAGGATCCAATCGCCGTAGGTTTTACAGACAACCGCGTTCCCAGGGCTTAAAAGATTGTTTAGAATAATTAATTGTCAACCTAGAATTTCTTTAATTGAAGAGGCTTAATACATTGAGCCAGCTTTTGCAGCATTTTAAACTAGCATTTCAACAAAACATGATAACTGAAAGTTAGACTTGCAATTGCTTATAAGCTGGCTTTTGGGATGAAAAGAATGGAACACAAACAAGACCAATAAGGCAGTTAATTACTTTTTATTGAATTTTTTGTTAAAAAAAAGTACTTGAAAAAAGCATCCGGGAAATCTAAAACTTAAAATAAAAATGAATAAATAAATAAATAAATGAGTAACAGACATGTTAAACAGTTGAAGGAAAAAACCAAAGTTAGACGCAATCTTTCTCACCATTGATGATCAGTTTAATTACTCTCTCGTCACCTCCATATTTGCTACTTGCCCGGCATTTGTAGATACCGTCCTCGCTTATTTGGATGCTTGCATAGTTTTTCCCATTTGCCACAACTGATGAGTCTCTTATTATGGTTATGTTTATAGGAGAATTCCAATGGCTGAACACCAAAGTTTGTATCCCACCGGGAACGCAATCAAAGAACCTGTCCACGGCAAAACTACCTTCGGGGAAACTAAAAAAAATACAAGATAAAAAAAGTAAATAAATAAAACATCTCATGATCAAAGCATCGAACAGTTAATTCACAAACACGTGCCTCTTAGGATGATGTACAAAACACAAACAGCGGTGAGAAACATGATAAAGAATACATTTTTTATAACATGCGTTGTTAATATATCGTTTTTATCGCTGCTCTTTGTGTTTACAAAGATTGCTTATTCATGAACATATAAATGACAAAAAAAAATGAAATAACAAATTTCTGCACAAATACGACAGGGAAACCTTCCTAAATTACTTGAGCATGTTGCAACTAACAAAAAGCAAATTTTGATTAGCCAGACGTTAGAAAGGGGAGAGAAGTTGTGCATTTTCTTCAGGGGTTCATGAAGGCGCCCGACTCCCCTCTTCCTCTCCTCTTTCCTC
This sequence comes from Pachyseris speciosa, assembly GCA_016490735.1. NCBI lineage: Eukaryota > Metazoa > Cnidaria > Anthozoa > Scleractinia > Pachyseridae > Pachyseris > Pachyseris speciosa. The sequence goes on along the minus strand of JAEMWC010000807.1, from coordinate 222,214 downwards.
CAAAGAGACTAACTACTGATGTGAAAACACAACAAGTTCTTCAGAATGACGATCTGTTATAAATGAAAAAAACATAAATAAAGTCTACCATTATATCTACAGAGGGCTCATATAACAAAATAAGGCTTTTTAGAACCTTGACAAAACAGCTCATGATTGATGTTTTTGTTTTGCATAAAGATTTAACACTTCTTGTACGAGGGCGTACTGAATATGAAGTGATAAATAACCAACAAAGCGCGTAGCGCCGCGCTGGTTATAACCATTTCATATCCAGCAATGCCCAAGTAGAATGATATTGATGCATAATTGAGAATCTTAACAAAAAAGCGAAACTGAAGGAACCCAGAGAAAGAGAAAACCGAAAAAAAAAAGGAAATATTTGGCCATCACATGACGAATCAAAACGGGTGCAAAACCCTTTGGCTGTGTTCCCAATCGGTTTCTGGGCAAAGTCGAATGAATTCCATGAAACGGTCCGAGGACAACGTGGAAGCTTCACTTTAGAATCGTTTTGGGAAAAGTGCTGAGTTTATTTGCTCTGAATGGTTTTAAATGGCAGTGGTTTCGCAAAAAAATATTCAATCATTGCTCAAAGCGGGAGGAACGGCTTTCACGTAGATGTACAAGCCTAAGGAACCGAATTTGTAATCCATCAAAAAAAAAAAAAAAAAAAGGTACCATGTGCGAATTTCGTCAAAATAGTGAGGACACAGTTTCTATTTATTGTTATGGAATGGAACATTGTCTCACTAAACCTGGTCAGAAACAAGATATAGGAGGGATAAGCAAGACAAATGTCCGGATTATGCTTCAAGAAATGGCGTCTTGAAATTTGCGTGATGCGTGACACAAAAACAATGGTCACGCGGCCGAACAGAATAACGAATACAACAACAACAAAAAAAGCGATTTTTCTCATTTTTACAAAACATTGCACAGTATTTGTAAGGATCAAAAGTTTGAAGCTGATGATTAATACGTTGCATCGACTTCAAGTAAAAGAACATTTCCAACTTGTGTTAAGTTTTAGTTTTTAAAAACTTTTAATGTCGATCGTCAGGTAGATTTCTAATAGTGAATGCCGCTGTAACCTTTGCTGAAATAGTGACTGTTCACTTTGTTTTGAATAGACTGTCCCATGAGCTTATTTACAGACTTGCGACGTCGACACTTGCTGTTGAAACAATTTTTGGTCCATTTCTTTTAGTTAAGTTATTTAACTCTTGCGCTATTTCAGTACATGAAAGTGTTTTGTTACAAGCTGAACATCAAAGCTCGGAAAATTTTCTCAACGCTGCAACAAAATTTGTTAAACACGATGCTAGCACTGGTCTTTGTCGCTCTAACATTCACAGCAATGAATTTCATTTTTTATTCAAGTTGGTTCCAGTTTCGAAATTTGTACTCGTTAATTCCGCTGTGAGACGATTTTTAATGGCCGCCGGTTAATGACCGCCAGTTTTATTGAGCTTTCATTATTTGCTGGCGGGTTCATTGACCATATAAGGTACAGCAGGTATGTGAGGCCGGTAGCCTGTGTCCGACTAGCCAATGAAAATGAAGGAAATCTGATATCCGTAGTTCAGTAATAACAATATCTATTGCCGTAAAAGCTCTATTAAGCCCCCGGGGGGCTTATTTAATTTCAAGCCTCATTAACAGAGGTCTTATGAGAGAGGGGGGCTTCATAGAGAGAAATCTCAAACACGCCGTTTTCGTCTTATAATAGTTTTTTTTACCAAACTCAATGTGCTTGGGTGTATATTTGTTTAAGAAGAAAATCAAGGTCACGTGGCTATACGGTATGTTAGGAAAAAAAAGTAGAGTACGAGTAGTTCTCTTATTTTCATTATGCGCAATAAAACGATAGAGTTAAACACGCGAGCGCACTCGAAAGTTGTTTCCAGTTAATTAGCATAAGCGCAGTGCGCGTTAGGAAATTTTCGCACACGGTCGCGTGCTTCGCTTTCTTTATTAAATCATAAAAAAATAAGGGAAAACTTGTACGTCTGGGCACAACCGGCATGCTCTAGTGTGTTTTTTATTGTTTTCTTCTTGTGACTTTCAGAGATAAAAGTAGCACTACTTTATAAATAATACTATGATGCTTTCGTGGCCACTGGACCGGAACTGATGTTCCCGATGTTTGAGAAACTTGCCTTCTAGAAACCCGTTTGCCATGTAGTCTTTCTCGCAGAAAAAGCAAAGATGGTCGGAGAATGTTGTTCTATCAGGTGGCATTGCAGTTGAAATGCACCCATTCGTAAAGATTTGAAACAACTTCGTAAGCTTCAAGGAAATCTCTTAGGCTAGATTCACCAGCTGTATATACCATACTGATCAGGAGCACGCCATATACATTCTGTAGCCTGGGTGGTAGGCGTAAAAGGGGAGGGGGAGGGGGAGAGAAAAAGAGAGGGAAAAATAGGAGGAATGGGAACGAAAGCGGAAAAGGAATACGAGGGTTGTCCAATACACCCGATCTGAGTCTGATCGACTGAGGTGGTTGACGCCCTTCTCACCGGAAGTCATTTCCCAAGAGACTTAGAAACATTCCAGCATAATGTCATAGAGGTTATACTGCGTTTAAGTTAGTTTCAGTAGTTTCACTAGCAACCTTTGTGGTTTCCCAGGTACCATGGTATGGAATTCCAAAAGTATGGGTTCCCAAGTCTCCACTGATTAAAATCAGTAGGTAAAGGGGGGTTTTGTGTGTGCAAGGGAAGGTGCTTGTTGTGAGCAGAAAATAAGATCATTAGTAAAATAGTTAGCTTTGTTATGGGTTATATTGAGCGAGAGACCTCTGCAACGCAGCACTCTCATGCTCAACAATTAGTGCTAAAGTAACAAAAACAACTAACACCTAGCAGAAATGTTAGATTAAAATTCCAGAGAAAGCCACATCGGGGGAGTAATTTGGTGAGGGGCAAAACATGTGAAGGGATTAGGACTAGTTGACTATTGGAAATGGGAAATGGAGCATACCGTATACTTTTATAGGGATTAGGACTACTAGTTTTAAATAGACGGGTGAAGAAAAGAAAATAAATAGAGGGAAATTGGGAGGTGGAAACTCGTTATAGGGGTTAGGCTTGTATTGAGCGAGAGACCTCTACAATATAGCACTCTCGAGCTCAATTTGATGTACATTATGATAATGATGAGTATTACACTCAGGGACAGGGTTAGCCAGACATAATGAAAGGGGGAAACTCCCTTTTTAAGGATTAGACCTATTTAGTTTGGGGAGGGGCAAGGCTGTTTAGGGTTAGCTAATTTAGGGGAAGGGAACGTCCTGTATACGAATTAGGCCTATTTAGTTTGGGGAGGGGCAATGCTGTGTAGGGTTAGCTAATTTATGGGAGGGGAAACCCTGTATATGGATTAGGCCTATTTATTTTGGGCAGGGACAAGGCTGTTTAGGGTTAGCTAATTTTGGGGGAGGGGGAACCTTGTATACGAATTAGGCCTATCTGGTTTAGGGAAGGAGCAATGCTGCATAGGGTTAGCTTATTTTGGGGTAGGGGAAATGTATACAGATTAGGCCTATTTAGTTTGGTTAGGGGCAAGACTGTTTAGCGTTAGCTATTTTAGGGGAAGGGAACACCTCGTATACAGATTAGGCCTTTTTAGTTTGGGTAGGGGAAATGCTGTTTAGGGTTAGCTAATTTGGGGTGGGAGGGGAAACCCTGTTTATGGATTCGGCCTATTTAGTTCGGGGAGGGGCAAGGCTGTTAAGGGTTAGCTAATTTTGGGAGAGGAGGAACCCTGTATACGAATTAGGCCTATCTGGTTTAGGGAAGGGGCAATGCTGTATAGGGTTAGCTAATTTTGGGGTAGAGGGAACTCCGTATACGGATTAGGCCTATTTAGTTTGGGGAGGGGCAATGCTAATTAGGGTTAGCTAATTTTGGGGAAAGGGAAACCTTGTATACGGATTAGGCCTATTTAGTTTGGGGAGGGGCAAGGCTGTTTAGGGTTAGCTAAATTGGGAGAGGGAAAATACCTGCATACAGATTAGGCCTATTTAGATTGGGGAGGGGCAAGGCTATTTAGGGTTAGCTAATTTAGAGGAATGGAACACCCTGTATACAGATTAGGCCTATTTAGTTTGAAGAGGGGCAATGCTTTTTAGGGTTAGCTAATTTGGGGGAGGGGAAACCCTGTATATGGATTAGGCCTATTTATTTTGGGCAGGGGCAAGGCTGTTTAGGGTTAGCTAATTTTGGGGGAGTGGGAACCTTGTATATGAATTAGGCCTATCTGGTTTAGGGAAGGAGCAATGCTGTATAGGGTTAGCTAATTTTGGTGTAGGGGAACTCTGTATATGGATTAGGCCTAGTTAGTTTGGGGAGGGGCAATGCTGTTTAGTGTTAGCTAATTTTGGGGAAGGGGAAACCCTGTAGACGGATTAGGCCTATTTAGTTTGAGGAGGGGCAAGGCTGTTTAGGGTTAGCTAATTTTGGGGTAAGGGGAACACTTTGTATACAGATTAGGCCTATTATTTTGGGGAGGGGCAATGCTGATTAGGGTAAGCTAATTTTGGGGGAGGGAAAATACCTGCATACAGATTAGGCCTCTTTAGTTTAGGGTAAATTAATGTAGTGTTGGGGAAATACTTGAGTAGGGAGAAGTTAAAACTATATACGGGGTTAGGTGGCTTCTGGGAAGAGAGAACTAACGTGTATAAATCATTTCTCATAGGCAGATG
>JAEMWC010000807.1:77500-212500 GCA_016490735.1 Pachyseris speciosa | reverse complement strand
TCCCTGTACGGTGGTCAATTTACATTATCAACTCCGTTGATAAACCAAATTTTCATTAGTAAAATAGTCAGCTTTGTAAGGGGTTATATTGAGCAAGAGACCTCTGCAACGCAGCACTCTCAAGCTCAACAATTAGTACTAAAGTAACAAAAACAACTAACACCTAGCAGAAATGTTAGATTAAAATTCTAGAGAAAGCCACATCGGGGGAGTAATTTGGTGAGGGGCAAAACATGTGAAGGGATTAGGGCTAGTTGACTATTGGAAATGGGAAATGGAGCATACCGTATACTTTTATAGGAATTAGGACTACTAGTTTTAAATAGACGGGTGAAGAAAAGAAAATAAATAGAGGGAAATTGGGAGGTAGAAACTCATAATAGGGGTTAGGCTTGTATTGAGCGAGAGACCTCTACAATATAGCACTCTCGAGCTCAATTTGATGTACATTATGATAATGATGAGTATTACACTCAGGGACAGGGTTAGCCAGACATAATGAAAGGGGGAAACTCCCTTTTTAAGGATTAGACCTATTTAGTTTGGGGAGGGCAAGGCTGTTTAGGGTTAGCTAATTTAGGGGAAGGGAACGTCCTGTATACGAATTAGGCCTATTTAGTTTGGGGAGGGGCAATGCTGTTTGGGGTTAGCTAATTTGGAGGAGGGGAAACCCTGTATATGGATTAGGCCAATTTAGATTGGGAAGGGCAAGGCTGTTTAGGGTTAGCTAATTTAGGGGAAGGGAACACCCTGTATACAGATTAGGCCTATTTAGTTTGGGGAGGGGCAATGTTGTTTAGGGTTAGCTAATTTGGGGGAGGGGAAACCCTGTATATGGATTAGGCCTATTTATTTTGGGCAGGGGCAAGGCTGTTTAGGGTTAGCTAACTTTGGGGGAGGGGGAACCTTGTATACGAATTAGGCCTATCTGGTTTAGGGAAGGAGCAATGCTGTATAGGGTTAGCTTATTTGTGGTAGGGTAACTGTATACAGATTAGGCCTATTTAGTTTGGGGAGGGGCAATGCTAATTAGGGTTACCTAATTTTGGGGAAGAGGAAACCCTGTATACGGATTAGGCCTAGTTAGTTTGGGGAGGGGCAACGCTGTTTAGGGTTATCTAATTTAGGGGAAGGGAACACCTTGTATATGGATTAGGCCTATTTAGTTTGGAGAGCGGCAATGCTGTTTAGGGTTAGCTAAATTGGGGGAGGGAAAATACCTGCATATAGATTCGGCCTAATTAGTTTGGTTAGGGGTCAGGCTGTTTAGGGTTAGCTATTTTAGGGGAAGGGAACACCCCGTATACGGATTAGGCCTATTTAGTTTGGGTAGGGGGAATGCTGTTTAGGGTTAGCTAATTTGGGGGGGGGGAACCCTGTATATGGATTAGGCGTAGTTAGTTTGGGGAGGGGCAATGCTGTATAGGGTTAGCTTATTTTAAGGTAGGGAGAACTCTGTATACGGATTAGGCCTATTTAGTTTGGGGAGGGGCAATGCTAATTAGGGTTAGCTAATTTTGGGGAAGGGAAACCCTGTATACGATCAGGCCTATTTAGTTTGGGGAGGGCAAGGCTGTTTAGGCTTAGCTAAATCGGGGGAGGGAAAATACCTGCATACAGATTAGGCCTAGTTAGATTGGGGAGGGGCAAGGCTATATAGGGTTAGCTAATTTAGGGGAAGGGAAGACCCTGTATACAGATTAGACCTATTTAGTTTGGGTAGGGGCAATGCTGTTTAGGGTTAGCTAATTTTGGGGAGGGGAAACCCTGTATATGGATTAGGCCTATTTATTTTGGGCAGGGGCAAGGCTGTTTAGGGTTAGCTAATTTTGGGGGAGGGGAACCTTGTATATGAATTAGGCCTATCTGGTTTAGGGAAGGAGCAATGCTGTATAGGGTTAGCTAATTTTGGGGTAGGGGAACTCTGTATATGGATTAGGCCTAGTTAGTTTGGGGAGGGGCAATGCTGTTTAGTGTTAGCTAATTTTGGGGAAGGGGAAACCCTGTAGACGGATTAGGCCTATTTAGTTTGAGGAGGGGCAATGCTGATTAGGGTAAGCTAATTTTGGGGGAGGGAAAATACCTGCATACGGATTAGGCCTCTTTAGTTTAGGGTAAATTAATGTAGGAGGGGGAACCCTGTATACGAATTAGTTCTATCTGGTTTAAGGAAGGGGCAATGCTTTTTAGGGTTAGCTAATTTTGAAGTAGGGGGGACTCTGTATATGGATTAGGCCTAGTTAGTTTGGGGAGGGGCAATGCTGATTAGGGTCACCTAATTTTGGGGAAGGGGAAACCCTGTATCCGGATTAGGCCTCTTTAGTTTGGGGAGGGGCAAGGCTTTTTAGGGCTAGCTAATTCAGGGGAAGGGAACACCCTGTGCACGGATAAGGCCTATTTAGTTTGGGGAGCGGGAATGCTGTTTAAGGTTAGCTAAATTGGGGGAGGGAAAATACCTGCATACGGATTAGACCTATTTAGATTGGGGAGGGGCAAGGCTGTTTAGGGTTAGCTAATTTAGGGGAAGGGAACACCCTGTATACAGATTAGGCCTATTTAGTTTGGGGAGGGGCAATGCTGTTTAGCGTTAGCTAATTTGGGGGAGGAGGAACTCTGTATACGGATTAGGCCTAGTTAGTTTGGGGATGGGCAATGCTGTTTAGGGTTAGCTAATTTTGGGGAAGGGGAAACCCTGTAGACGGATTAGGCCTATTTAGTTTGAGGAGTGGCAAGGCTGTTTAGGGTTAGCTAATTTTGGGGTAAGGGGAACACTTTGTATACGGATTAGGCCTATTTTGTTTGGGGAGGGGCAATGTTGATTAGGGTAAGCCAATTTTGGGGGAGGGAAAATACCTGCATACGGATTAGGCCTCTTTAGTTTAGGGTAAATTAATGTAGTGTAGGAGAAATGCTTGAGTTAGGGTTAGGGTTAGGGTTAAGGTTTCATTGAGAGATTATGGAAAATCGGAAATGCCAGATCGGATGGCGGCGTTACGGAAACGATGACGTAATTCCTGGAAGGCAGTTTTGGATGTGATTTATACCTGCGGGGTTTAACTATCAAAGCCTTAATCGTATTTTAGGTTTAAAGCTGCATGAGGTGGGTGGGTTGCGCGAAATGCCCCTTCAAAAATAAACAGAGAAAACAAACAAAGAAACAAAACAAGCTATTTTCCAGTAGGTTTGCTGTGAAGAAACACCTCCAGTTTTTCCGATTTATCTTCGACCATCCCAGATGATCGGAGATATCAGTGACTTAGAGTTTTAACATTAGTCTGCAATATCTGGGATGACCGGGACAACGTGCATGAATTCTCCATTATTTTTGGTTTTACCTCAGCCTAGTGCGACATCAACATCGTGATCCATGTGCATGGTCATGTGTGATATAAGTTTTTCAAAAGATGGTTTTTAAACTGTATTAACCGTGTCAGTGTTTCAGAATCTTTGAAAGGAGCAAAGCTTCTTCAATCCACCGAGTACAACAAGATGCATCGGTTACGAGGGAAGAATCTTTCACGAGGAGCGCTTAGTTTGAATATAGCTTTTCTGGTACAGGTAGACCAAACGGCTATACCAGTTGTACTCAGTCAGAAGTCATTTATGACTCTGTTGGCACATTTTATGCATCGGAGATGCCGGACTCGCAACTATATTGGTAACAGATATTCTGCTATCTAAGCCTGCTTGCACAAGAAAAAGTAGTTCTTTTTAACGTCACCGAAGGTTTGAAGCTTTCCTCGATTAATTGTCACTGATAGTAACGACAATTCCTTGCAAATTTTATGGATCTCTTTATGAAAAAGCTTTTGCTTGAAAAAGAAAAAGTACAGGCACATCAGTTTATTTACTACCTGTCATTTGTCCTACCTATTGTTGTTGAACTTGATCCGCTCTCTTTGATACGGAAAAGCATCAGAAATCCTTTTCCTTCTATATACCGATTAGAGTGGAATATTATTACTGCATACTCTCCAGCAACTTCAACAGTTTCCTCAGTCTTTGTACCACAGTACATGCCTATTGACTGGCCCTTCTCATCAGTAATCTTCAAATAATCATTCCTGTGAAGAAAACATTTGTGTTAAATAGGTTAGAAGAGGCACGCACTACTTTAACAAAACAAGACCAAGTTAGACACCTTTTATAATCTGAAGCAGGTATATTACATTCTTCACGTACAGCTCAAGATCAGGGGACGATGGGCCGGTCAGTGGATAATTGAGAGGTGTTGTGTAAGGCCACCAATCTCTTGGTGCCAAAAGGATTTTTGATGGCAAAGTATATATAATAGAAAACCTTTTTCCAACAACTCTTTTTTCCTGACTTATCTCTTATTAGACCTTTTACTGCATTTTTAATTTAATTGATAATTATTGATAAATAAGTATACAAAGCACATTGGGGCTGAACCTTGGAAGTGAGCACTATCCAAACTGCCTGTCGAGAACACACAACCGATCGACAAACCAAACGTTATTGCAGCAATAAAAGTATCAACTAAACAATTAAATAGCAACAAAAAGACAACATTTCATCGGTAAGCTAAGCCGGGCAATGATTCTCGATAGTAAACCTGCCGAACAGAATTTTATCATATGACAATGAATATATGGAAATTACATATTTCAACTGCGGGCGGATTAATCAATGAAGATATGAATGATCATCGCAGTTATGAACACTACTTAAGCAGTAGTGAAAACAAAGCCTGAAAACAAAATTAGGATTGTAAGGGAGTCAAACCCATAACCTCTGCGCTACCGGTGCAGTGCTCTACCAACTGTGAGCTAACAAGCCAACTGGTAGCTGGTTATTTTGTTGGTTCGTGAGTGAAGAACACTGAAGTAGTGTTCATAACTGCTATGATCATTCGTATCTTCAGAATTTTATCAGTAACAGTACTTTTCGAAGACCATTTATAAACGGTGATTTTCTAATTTTCTATGAGTTAGGAATGTTCGGCAAACTGCGAGGGTATCGGTAAGTTATGGTACATTGCGTCAGATCCCTAAAGGATCAAATACGAAAGATGTTGACTGGTATTTTCAAATCTGTGCGTTGTGTGTGAGTGAGCTTTTGTTGTTGTTGTTGTTTGTTTGTTTTCCTATTATTATTATTATTATTATTATTATTATTATTACAAGTGAAACCGGAAATAACAATATATAATTATATATCCCATAAAAAGGTAGATATAAGACAAAGAAACAAAATGATGGTCGAAAAGGGTAACTTTTAATGCCATATATTACGGCGAGACATGACTATCCTTCTTCAGGGGCAACACTAAAGCAAAGTAAAAATGGAGAAAACAGTTACAATACAGAAATAGAAATAATAGACGTGTACTGAAGCGGCTACCAAAAAAGTGGCATTCCCAAGGTGGCATTCCCAAGGTGGTAAGAACAATGATAAGTTGTGATGAATTTGCAATTTTGTTAGACTCTGCAACAAAGTTAAGACATAAGTAGATACTGCTACGTAAGGGGTAGAACCAGAAGAAAAAAGTACAATCAGTTGAAGGTTCAGAACCCCTGCCCCACCCATTCATGCACTACTGACTTATTATTTAGACCTTGTAGACATTGTTTCTCTCACTTAACTTCTCATGGTTTTGAAAGTTATTTGTTGCTGAGCCAGCAAGCCAGAGCTTACTAATAAATGTAAAAAAAAATGGTTGTATCGAAATTTGGGGGTTAAATGTTGTACAGACGGAAGATTGTATTCATATTTTTGTGGATATTTATTATGAGTGGACTTGGATCGAGGCAAGTGTATTTGTACTTTTTTGGGAAAATAGTTGACAAATTTTCTTTATTATTTTTACCTTTTTTAGTTTTTGCATATTAATTCATTCATACCAGAAATCACAAGTGTTAGTTGAGAGAGAGAGAGAGAGAGAGAGAGAGAGAGAGAGAGAGAGAGAGAGAGAGAGAGAGAGAGAGAGAGAGAGAGAGAGATGCTCTGAAAACACGCCTACCGCTCTTGTTCTGACAGTTTTTTTAGTTCACGATAAACCAAAAATTAAATGTTTTGCATTTTTTTTCTTTGGTTAAATTACGAAGGAAGACATTGCCCGCTATGTTTGTCATCGAATCGTAGATTCTCCACACCTCGCGATTCACACGTCATTTTGTTTAACCAATCACAGAAAGTGAATCGACCTTCTGAAACGAAGCGACGGTTTGCTTGCGACAGCGCTGTAGCTGTGGTGAAAGTGGTATTTGCGGTCAAGTTTACAAAGTAATGGGAAATTTCTAGTCCGAAGCTTAACTACATTCAAAACGGTGAAATGATTTTGAAATTTGGTTCATCCTGTCTCATAAAACCTTAGACCAAGTCAGTGGATTAACGAGCACATGCACGCTGTGCGATACCTCGTTCGACTCTCTCGTTCCGCCACTTCGACTAGGTCACCTGAAGATGTGTTAGACTGTGAAAATATTTTTAACTGGCCACTCTGGGAAGAATTATATCAAGGCTTGATGGACGGCTTTTTGGATGTATCTAAAGCGTTGTGAAAGGGATTGTATTCGCGCCGCGACTGCATTCGACAACACATAAATTTTCCCGCTGTGCTTTGAGCATGATTAAAGACGAAGGATGTGCGATTTACGCAGTGGCCCGATGTAGCCTTTTCGACGATTGGAGAAGGTATTTACCGTTGCCCTTTTATTTAGTCGTTTTCTTCAAAAAACTTACGGTCAACCGATAAGCCAGATAAGCGTTGTCTTTGTTTATGTGCCCAACTTTTGTATGGCTCGGCAAGATGTTAAGCCTACTCTCAAATTTGGTTTTCAAGTTTATCGCCAGTTTGTTTGTGAAGAAGGCTTTCAGGATTTCTGTGTTGGACCCCTTCTTATAGCAAATTACATTTTAAATTCCCCTCAATTTAAAAAATAAATTCAAATGAAATTTACCGTAAGCTTAAGCTTCTAATTTAAACATTGTTGTAAAAAGGTTTTTCCTCAGACTACCATTGTAAATAGGTGCCACAAACCAGAAGCTTAACACTTTGTAAAACTGCGAAATCTATTAAAACAATTATTTGCTAATCTTTCTTTGTTTTTTTTTTTGTTCGACTGGTTCTTGGTCGGTTTTGACATAAACTTAGCGTCTTGACGTCTTCAGAGTTATTAAGCTTAGGTACTTTCCGCGTTTAGCGCGAACGTACACGAACTCGCACAAACAGCCGTGATTTTCAAACTTTTCTCTGTTTCTGCTGAATCTTTGACATACAATTTTTAGCTTTATAAAATTGAATTAAATTATGTGAACCCCCATGCATTACAACCTCTGTGAAAACGTTTTTTGTAGTACAGTAATTTTTCAGATACAACACAATGTTTCGCCACTCAAATTAAACTAATGTGTCGGAATCGTGTAATTCATTAGGGTAATCCATTTGAAAGCACGAACTGTTCCAGTATTTGTTTATGCGCAACTATTTTTCTTAGGCCAATACTTTAAATAATGGCTTTATTGTACACTTTGTTATAATTGTAATAGGGAATTTAGTTCATGGACAGTATAAAATAAAGTTTTGATGTCTGTGCGAATGAAGGTAATCATTTATTCCGTCACTGTTTAAGATACTTTTTTAACCTTCAAATATCGTATTTTGTAAAATTACTGAGCTTGCATCGGTTGCCTTAAGCAACTTAAATTGTTTCATTTAATGTTAACATTAATTTGATTTCATTCGCATTGCTGCAACTTCTAGTTTAAGTTTTATAATTTCAAGAAATAAACAACACTTTTTAGGTGGGAAGTGCATTTAAGTGTACCACAAACGCGCTTTTTTTTGTTTTGTTTTTTAACAAACAGCAACAACTATCTGTATCAACTTACCTTCTCAAGTATACATTGTCCCTGAGCAGACAGCAGCCATAAAAAAAATAATAATAATTAAAAAAGTCGTCAAAGTTCCGTTTAAAGAAAATGCAAGTCCAGTCCTTGGAATTTTTTTTTCTAGCTAACCTTTTGTGGCGCGGCGTCGAGTGAACAAAAAGCGCGCGAAAGTATAGCCTCGTTTTCGTTCTTTCCTCCAGGCCCTCTCCTCTGAAAAAATCTTAAACATCGATCCTCGCCAAAAGCAATTGAAATTAGAAGAAACTGACAACGCCATCATAAAGAGCATACTCTCAAGCCTTAGGCAAAATTTTCTTTTATTCCTACCTCAAATGGTCGTTGAGCAGGAAGCTGACAAACTTTTCAGTTAGATTTTCTAGTGCCGCACTTTTTTAGGAAAAAGTAATCATGGCCATTTTTTAAAACACTATTCATTAAACTACAACTTCGCTTAAAAATATTCTTGGAGAAAGGTTCTAGTAAACTTTTAGAGCGAATATTAAACTTCGGTCCGTTCTGGTCACGTGACCGATGACGTCACAGCATTAGAAATGACAAAAATGTATATTTCATAAAAATATCTACCAATATCCAAATTTTTGTTTCCTCGCGTTTAATGCAACGCGAGATAGCACTTGTACCCAGACTCCCACTTTTTGAAAATTGTATATACCCCCCTTAATATTTATATTTTGTTCGGTACCCGGGCAGTCCGAAATGGCTCACACCATTTTGCTTCAAACCACGTTGACTGCTTTTTCAATAGCAAAATAATTTCGTCACAGTGAGCAAAAACGCACTTGTGATCAAAGTCACGTGACCAATGTTGTCATCGCCCTTAGTCTTGTACAATAATTAGTTTATGGTAAGACTTATTTCTAGACAACGTGGGGGTCTTGCTGCCCTCAAACTGACCAAGTAATTTGGGATTGACGATTTTTCAGCTGCAAAGGATTCTGGGAAGGTTCTTATTATAATTATATATTGTTATTTAACTATTATTATTATTATTATTATTATTATTATTATTATTACTTTATCATTTTCATTGTTTTAAGTTTCAATCGTTGGTTACTCACGCCACGTGTTCAGTAACATAAGGTGTGATTCCAAAATGTTCAGCCCTAGAATTTGTGCATTAGGCACCCAGTTATTCAAAGCACTTGGAAGCTCGAAAGCAGGATTTTACAAGGTGAACATTAGATACTAGCGTAATTACTTATTCTTGTGGATTTTTATAATTAATTAATAGATTTTTGCCCCTCATCAGTTTTGAGTCAGACATTCTGTTTTTACTCTTCGCATAACAGCAGCTGTAATGGATAAAGGTTCATCGGCTGTCTAACAACCGGCCCCAGATGAATACCATCTGTACCGCGTATTTCATGTTAACTTTATATATCCCTTAGTTATAATTACCTGCATGAGGCGTGATTTTCCAGATCAAATTCAAAGTCAATCATAAGTGACGTGCCCTCTGGGACTGGAACCCAGTACGTACAATGCTTATTGGGGTGGTAATAAAATGGATAGCCAGGGCTTGAGAGCGAATTGTTCACCACGACACCACATTCTATACAAGAAAAAAAATGTACATTACAGTTAATATCTACAGTCGGTCTTTCCCTAACACGTAACATACAAAGATCACTAATAGAAGGGATAACCCGCGGGACCGGGATAGTCAGTCAGTTACTGCGAGTACTCAGAACAAACATCACAACTGTCCTCCAGGCCCCAGTTGTTCAAAGAGCGGATAACTCGCTACCCGGCGGAGAAATTTATCGGTCGCAATTAGCAGTTGGATAATAACTTATCCGCCGGGAAGAGTTACCGCTCTTTTGAACACCTAGGGCCTGGCCTAGTCCTGGGGTATATTGGTTCGTTTTTCAAATCATGAACAACGTATAGGATAACTCATTCATTAGAGTACGACACAGCTGTTAAATGTATGAAAAAAAGTATTTTACTGTGTTAATACAAAAATGTGTGAGCTTGTTAGTACTCGCCTAAGCCCCACTTCCCCACCGCCTTGAAAGAGCGCAAAAAAAAAAAAAACAGCAGCAACAATAAACACAACAGAATAACATATTCGTGATGAGGATTGAAAATAATTCATTTTCATTGTCATACTGCTGAGTGCTGTCTACCGTTATGTTCTTTTTTTTTTAGAGAAATGAAGGAAGATCGACTAAATGCGTGACTCGTACAAAATATCCAGCAATTAGTCTGCTATATTTTTCTAAAATGGTTTTGTTCGTGACTAAATAATAATAATAAAATAATATTTAATACTTATATTGCGCTTTTTCTATAAAAATAATCAAAAGCGCATTACAATATTATTATTAAACTAAATTAAAAAAAAAACCAGTAAAATTACCCGGTAAAATTACAATCAACTAAAATCAATCAACTAAAGAAATAAAGAAGTGTGAAAGATTTAGGCGATTCTATTTTTTAATAGTTCTTCATTAACGTCAAATTAACAATCTGACAACCCTACAAGACGTTAGTACAACAAAAAGACAGTCAATTGAGCAAAAAAAGAGGCTAAAGGTCACACAACTCATAAAGATTGTGTTTACACAATGCAACACGGGAATTACGAGACATTTAATTTCAGATGCGGATGAAAAAAAGAACTAATATTACTACAGTCGCACCTCCCTACTGACTGCTACCTTGGGGAGAGAGGTAGGTGACAGTTGTAGAGAAGTGGCCGTTATGGGGAAGTCGGTGTGTAATAGGACAACAGCTTTTTCTTGGGTGGGGTGGGGTGGGGGGTTGGGAAGTACATCAGTCTGTACATTGTTCGCTTTTAACACTGCAGACAGTTTATTTTCCCATTCGTCAAATGGTACTGTACGGCCTGATGATATGCGGCACTTATCAGGCTACGTGGCCTTTTTTTACCGTACGCCAAAGAGCTTGTAAGAGGCTAGGGCAGCTGGGACACTCTATAGGCGTTCGACTGAAATTGAACAACATAAGAGACCGTTTGAAATATCGAACTCGCACACAAGCCTTCTCACACGTAGAAGCATTACACAAACCCGCGAAGAATTCAAAAACAAAAACCACTTCGTTTAATTGGAGTCAATAAGGTGTAAAGGGCATTCTTTGAAAGCTTCGTGACGAAAGGTCGTGTCACTGAGTGAATTTTGTGAAATTGTAGGAATGTATCTTGTTTTGTTAACGATTCTCAGAAGATATGCAAAACACTCATACGTTCTTCGAAAAGCTTCTAGAGGTCTTTGATACTAATTAATTTAAGCTCCGACGTCTTAAGAATGTCAATAATGTAAAATTAGTAAAATTAAAAAGAAAAGTTAACTGAGATCTGTCATGTAACACTTTTATCACATCTAAGTCGAATTGAATCTCAACGGGTTTTAATAACAACAACTTCGTTCCCGCCGTTTCTTCCACACGCCTATATTGATCCTATCCCATCATGCACATGATGTATGCTACCACAGGTAGACCAACAGACACTACAACCCCTCTTTTCCTTGGACTTAGACACGGTTTACAACGGCAACGCTACATGTATATCTCTATCTGAACGTTCTGGCCCTGATAAAGCAAAGTTCAATTTAAACTGCACAATATGCTCATTGTTCTAGGAATCAGTGTCAATAGAGTTCTTATTCAGTAAAGTTCATATTCCTTTAAGTATCCTGGTGGTTTCCTTTCCCTAGTTGGCTTCACGGATACCTCTGAAGTATCTGTATTGGCATCCCTATCCGCAACAACATCTTGTCTTGTGTCTCGTTGGTCTAAATCCTCTGTCAGATATTTCTTCACTTCAATCACGTTTCTCTTATAGTTAACTCCTTCCGGTGACGTCACGGTGACTTCATTTCTATATTTACTGGTGACTTTGTAAGGTGTTTCCCCAAAGCTTGTTGAAAGCTTGTTTTCTTTCCTCGGTTTTATCAAGACTTGGTCACCTGGAGCAAGACTGTTTTCCTGCGTTCCCCTTCTTTCATCGGCATAGTCAGTTCTCCTCTGTTTCATCTCTGCATACTTGTCTCTTGCTTCGCCGTCAGCGTACTCGGAACTCGTTAACTCGGGGATCTTTGACCTTGTCTCTCCCTTAAACAACAGTTTGGCTGGTGTAACACCAGTGGTACTATGAGGCGTGGTCCTGTAGGCTGTTAAAAATTTTCTCATCTCCACCCATAAGTTCTTCTTTTCTGCTTGAGCAATCTTCAGGACTTTGAGTAAGCTTCTATTTTGACGTTCAACCTCCCCATTCGCCTGGGGCCAAAGCGGTGTGGACGTTCTGTGCTGTATGTCATTTGTCTTCAGGTACGACCCAAATTCCTTGGACGCAAACTGGGGGCCATTATTGGTTTTCAGCGACTTTGGCAGGCCATGTGTACGGAAAATCTTCTCAAGGCTTTCGATAATGCTGGTGGACGTTACAGACTTCATAATCTCTACCTTGAAGTACCGGCTATAATAGTCTACGACGACGAACACGTACTCTCCTGAGGGTAGGGGACCCATCAAATCTGCTGATAAATCTTGCCATGGTTGGTTTGGAAATTCAGTGTGCCTCAAGGGAGTCTCTGTTTGGTCTTTACCGAGCCTTGATGTCCCTCGTGTGCTAAATCAAGCACTCTTCCACGTAGCTTTTGAGGTATCAACAATCTTGTTTCCCTTAGAACTAGCTTTCCTAAGGTGGAAAGTTCATTTCGTACAGTTTTGTATTGCGATGGGGCATTGTCCCAATCTCCTGTTGAGATACATTCTCTTAACTGTGAAACTTCTGGGTCGATCCATGATTGTTCTTCGACCTCTTGTACAGACATGGCCGCTGGCGTTGATGCTTCTGCCACAAACCGAATGAACTCTTCTGCCTCACTGTTCATGCATACTCCTTTTCCTCTGCTAAGCCGTGAAAGTGGGTTAGCAATATTCTGTTTCCCTGGTACATACTGCACAGTGAACCTGTATGGTTGGAGTTTAAGGACACAGCGTTCTATCCTTGCTGAGGTTCGGGAGCTCGTAGAATAGATAACTTCAAGGGGCTTGTGGTCAGTCAGTAAGGTGAATTCGACTCCATATAGGTACATGTGGAATCTTTCGCAACCCCACACAAGTCCAAGGGCTTCTTTCTCCGTCTGTGAGTACCTACGCTCAACATTGGTAAGGCTTCTACTTGCATATGCAACTACCCGCTCGCATCCTCCCTGAACTTGTGTCAGGACTGCTCCCAAACCCACTGGGCTGGCATCTGTAATGAGTTTGGTTTCTCTGCGTTCCTGTCAAAATCTTTCTTGGAAACCCAGGGGCAGAGAGTCGGGTTGGGACGAAGATTCAGGACGAGCGAAAGTTTACAAGACGGACAGGAGAGCCCCTGGGAACATTTCTTTATCGGACTCGTTCCAGAAGCCATTGAAATACAGTTTCCTGATTGGGCGGAAATTTTTTGGCAAGGAATTTTTGTTTGCCCAATCGGCGATCAGCTTATATATCGCACACCTTTCGTGACTTTTTATACCGTGGGTCAAACGTCCAATCTGCTTTCAGCCATATTTTCGATCGCTGTATCGACACTTGTCTTCACTCATTTGTCTTCAGGTACGACCCAAATTCCTTGGACGCAAACTGGGGGCCATTATTGGTTTTCAGCGACTTTGGCAGGCCATGTGCACAGAAAATCTTCTCAAGGCTTTCGATAATGCTGGTGGACGTTACAGACTTCATAATCTCTACCTTGAAGTACCGGCTATAATAGTCTACGACGACGAACACGTACTCTCCTGAGGGTAGGGGACCCATCAAATCTGCTGATAAATCTTGCCATGGTTGGTTTGGAAATTCAGTGTGCCTCAAGGGAGTCTCTGTTTGGTCTTTACCGAGCCTTGATGTCCCTCGTGTGCTAAATCAAGCACTCTTCCACGTAGCTTTTGAGGTATCAACAATCTTGTTTCCCTTAGAACTAGCTTTCCTAAGGTGGAAAGTTCATTTCGTACAGTTTTGTATTGCGATGGGGCATTGTCCCAATCTCCTGTTGAGATACATTCTCTTAACTGTGAAACTTCTGGGTCGATCCATGATTGTTCTTCGACCTCTTGTACAGACATGGCCGCTGGCGTTGATGCTTCTGCCACAAACCGAATGAACTCTTCTGCCTCACTGTTCATGCATACTCCTTTTCCTCTGCTAAGCCGTGAAAGTGGGTTAGCAATATTCTGTTTCCCTGGTACATACTGCACAGTGAACCTGTATGGTTGGAGTTTAAGGACACAGCGTTCTATCCTTGCTGAGGTTCGGGAGCTCGTAGAATAGATAACTTCAAGGGGCTTGTGGTCAGTCAGTAAGGTGAATTCGACTCCATATAGGTACATGTGGAATCTTTCGCAACCCCACACAAGTCCAAGGGCTTCTTTCTCCGTCTGTGAGTACCTACGCTCAACATTGGTAAGGCTTCTACTTGCATATGCAACTACCCGCTCGCATCCTCCCTGAACTTGTGTCAGGACTGCTCCCAAACCCACTGGGCTGACATCTGTAATGAGTTTGGTTTCTCTGCGTTCCTGTCAAAATCATCCTTGGAAACCCAGGGGCAGAGAGTCGGGTTGGGACGAAGATTCAGGACGAGCGAAAGTTTACAAGACGGACAGGAGAGCCCCTGGGAACATTTCTTTATCGGACTCGTTCCAGAAGCCATTGAAATACAGTTTCCTGATTGGGCGGAAATTTTTTGGCAAGGAATTTTTGTTTGCCCAATCGGCGATCAGCTTATATATCGCACACCTTTCGTGACTTTTTATACCGTGGGTCAAACGTCCAATCTGCTTTCAGCCATATTTTCGATCGCTGTATCGACACTTGTCTTCACTCATTTGTCTTCAGGTACGACCCAAATTCCTTGGACGCAAACTGGGGGCCATTATTGGTTTTCAGCGACTTTGGCAGGCCATGTGCACAGAAAATCTTCTCAAGGCTTTCGATAATGCTGGTGGACGTTACAGACTTCATAATCTCTACCTTGAAGTACCGGCTATAATAGTCTACGACGACGAACACGTACTCTCCTGAGGGTAGGGGACCCATCAAATCTGCTGATAAATCTTGCCATGGTTGGTTTGGAAATTCAGTGTGCCTCAAGGGAGTCTCTGTTTGGTCTTTACCGAGCCTTGATGTCCCTCGTGTGCTAAATCAAGCACTCTTCCACGTAGCTTTTGAGGTATCAACAATCTTGTTTCCCTTAGAACTAGCTTTCCTAAGGTGGAAAGTTCATTTCGTACAGTTTTGTATTGCGATGGGGCATTGTCCCAATCTCCTGTTGAGATACATTCTCTTAACTGTGAAACTTCTGGGTCGATCCATGATTGTTCTTCGACCTCTTGTACAGACATGGCCGCTGGCGTTGATGCTTCTGCCACAAACCGAATGAACTCTTCTGCCTCACTGTTCATGCATACTCCTTTTCCTCTGCTAAGCCGTGAAAGTGGGTTAGCAATATTCTGTTTCCCTGGTACATACTGCACAGTGAACCTGTATGGTTGGAGTTTAAGGACACAGCGTTCTATCCTTGCTGAGGTTCGGGAGCTCGTAGAATAGATAACTTCAAGGGGCTTGTGGTCAGTCAGTAAGGTGAATTCGACTCCATATAGGTACATGTGGAATCTTTCGCAACCCCACACAAGTCCAAGGGCTTCTTTCTCCGTCTGTGAGTACCTACGCTCAACATTGGTAAGGCTTCTACTTGCATATGCAACTACCCGCTCGCATCCTCCCTGAACTTGTGTCAGGACTGCTCCCAAACCCACTGGGCTGACATCTGTAATGAGTTTGGTTTCTCTGCGTTCCTGTCAAAATCATCCTTGGAAACCCAGGGGCAGAGAGTCGGGTTGGGACGAAGATTCAGGACGAGCGAAAGTTTACAAGACGGACAGGAGAGCCCCTGGGAACATTTCTTTATCGGACTCGTTCCAGAAGCCATTGAAATACAGTTTCCTGATTGGGCGGAAATTTTTTGGCAAGGAATTTTTGTTTGCCCAATCGGCGATCAGCTTATATATCGCACACCTTTCGTGACTTTTTATACCGTGGGTCAAACGTCCAATCTGCTTTCAGCCATATTTTCGATCGCTGTATCGACACTTGTCTTCACTCATTTGTCTTCAGGTACGACCCAAATTCCTTGGACGCAAACTGGGGGCCATTATTGGTTTTCAGCGACTTTGGCAGGCCATGTGCACAGAAAATCTTCTCAAGGCTTTCGATAATGCTGGTGGACGTTACAGACTTCATAATCTCTACCTTGAAGTACCGGCTATAATAGTCTACGACGACGAACACGTACTCTCCTGAGGGTAGGGGACCCATCAAATCTGCTGATAAATCTTGCCATGGTTGGTTTGGAAATTCAGTGTGCCTCAAGGGAGTCTCTGTTTGGTCTTTACCGAGCCTTGATGTCCCTCGTGTGCTAAATCAAGCACTCTTCCACGTAGCTTTTGAGGTATCAACAATCTTGTTTCCCTTAGAACTAGCTTTCCTAAGGTGGAAAGTTCATTTCGTACAGTTTTGTATTGCGATGGGGCATTGTCCCAATCTCCTGTTGAGATACATTCTCTTAACTGTGAAACTTCTGGGTCGATTTATGATTGTTCTTCGACCTCTTGTACAGACATGGCCGCTGGCGTTGATGCTTCTGCCACAAACCGAATGAACTCTTCTGCCTCACTGTTCATGCATACTCCTTTTCCTCTGCTAAGCCGTGAAAGTGGGTTAGCAATATTCTGTTTCCCTGGTACATACTGCACAGTGAACCTGTATGGTTGGAGTTTAAGGACACAGCGTTCTATCCTTGCTGAGGTTCGGGAGCTCGTAGAATAGATAACTTCAAGGGGCTTGTGGTCAGTCAGTAAGGTGAATTCGACTCCATATAGGTACATGTGGAATCTTTCGCAACCCCACACAAGTCCAAGGGCTTCTTTCTCCGTCTGTGAGTACCTACGCTCAACATTGGTAAGGCTTCTACTTGCATATGCAACTACCCGCTCGCATCCTCCCTGAACTTGTGTCAGGACTGCTCCCAAACCCACTGGGCTGGCATCTGTAATGAGTTTGGTTTCTCTGCGTTCCTGTCAAAATCATCCTTGGAAACCCAGGGGCAGAGAGTCGGGTTGGGACGAAGATTCAGGACGAGCGAAAGTTTACAAGACGGACAGGAGAGCCCCTGGGAACATTTCTTTATCGGACTCGTTCCAGAAGCCATTGAAATACAGTTTCCTGATTGGGCGGAAATTTTTTGGCAAGGAATTTTTGTTTGCCCAATCGGCGATCAGCTTATATATCGCACACCTTTCGTGACTTTTTATACCGTGGGTCAAACGTCCAATCTGCTTTCAGCCATATTTTCGATCGCTGTATCGACACTGCGAGGAAAATTATGGTGGAAAGGAGCCCACAAAACCCAAATTCAACAAATTCAACTTCTACTCAAGCAAAAATCACTTGTAAGGAACTATAAAAATCAAGATGAAGACCGATCGCAGGTATCGTAAACTTCACGCGAAGAACTGTTGACAACTCGGCCACAATTGTTGTTGTTTGGTATGTGTTTTTGTTTTTCTCTGGTGTACTCACAGGGAGTGGGCCGCTCCTGAAACTTTTCGGGGCGATGGAATTTCTGTTGCACAGGCCAGGCAAGTTTACCGATCGGGCGAGTGAAACGCAGCCGTTGAATTTTGTTTTGCTCACGAAATCGAACCGTCCACTGCTTACTATCAACTCGAAGTCGTGTCTCAGCTCAGCCCAGCTCAATTTCGAGAGAGACATTGAAATGGCCTTAGAAAATCCAGTTTAAAATAATTTACCCGTAGTCGTGGTTGTCTCTCCATCCACTTATATTATGACAATCATGAAAGACCAGGTTAAGTCGTTAAGGTCATTGGGCTTGAAGGCTGCTTTTGAAAAAGTACGGAGGCCGAAATCACAAACCAATTTATCAAATCAAAATCAGTTTCCCAATACTCTGACATTGTCTTGCATACAGATGCCATTTTGACGTTGATGTGAGTTCAGATTATGGTTTTAGAATAGGTGATTACCTTGGGTATAGAGTAAGACTCGCATAGGAACTACTCCAGTGTTTTGGAGGGAAAGGAATGGAAAATGGCATGTATTATGTTAAGATGAAAACAGATTTTTACAAAAATCATCACTCTTATGAGAGTTAGCATAATTTTTGAGATCTTAGCAGGTTTGTGGCAGATGTTTTGCATGGTAATTGGGGGTACGGTATTGACCTGATACCTTTTGTAACATTACATTGCTTTCATAGCTCCTAAGAATTAGGCAGTGTGATATGGTATTGCTGAACATCTTGTGCAGTGCACTAACTATGATGAGCCTATTACAGGTGTTTCAGTGAATGGTGATCGTAAACGGACTTGTGTTTTGGGAAATTGTTTGTATTTTGAGAAACTGTTTCGTGTTATGGGAAACTGATTTTTGTTTTGGCAAATTGATTTATGATTGACCCTTTTGGGCCGCTGTAGAAAAGCAAAGTGAAAGACCAACAGATAACAGATGGACAATTAAATTTTAAGAATAATTTTAAATTTTTTTGTACCCCCCTCTGAAACTGAGGGCGTAATTTCTTCTTGGGTATATTCATTGGAAATTTCATTTAGTACAAGGTAGGCATCTCCTGAAGTGCTGGCAACTGGCTGAAAAGTGGCTTCTTTACATTTTGAGCCACCTGCTTTTCAATGAAAAGTTTTAAACGTTTTTTGAAGGCTGTTTAAATTCTCATAAAAAAAAGCCACCTTCTGTGAGATTCCAGTCAGCTACTCTAAAACCTAATAACAACTCTGAGGTCATAAGGCTTGTGACAAATAATCAGTGACTACAATATCCAAACAGATTACATTGGAAACTTGAATTTAAAGTTACATCGCACTATCAAGAAAACTTCTGAACAAACAAAAAATAAATGAAATAACAATCCCTTCTAGTTTTATTTTGTTTGTTTTTTTTTGTTTCCACTTTATCTAAAAGGGGATATCTTACTGAGAAGCTACTAAATTTTGTCCTTTGAGTGACCGTACGCGTGTTAACATATTTCGTAATGGTATTCAGATTATGGGTATGGTTTGTGTGTAGTGTTCTTTAATTTGAAACCTACCTTAAAATAATTTAACTATACTTAGCCATACCATTGTATCAGCCTGTTTGACTCAGT
This sequence comes from Pachyseris speciosa, assembly GCA_016490735.1. NCBI lineage: Eukaryota > Metazoa > Cnidaria > Anthozoa > Scleractinia > Pachyseridae > Pachyseris > Pachyseris speciosa. The sequence continues at coordinate 193,431 of JAEMWC010000807.1, read as the reverse complement.
GAACTGTATAGTTGAGAATAATTTGTCAATAGGTGGTTATCGAGGGTCTTTTGGCACAAAACACATTTACACTACATGTATGTGAGGAACTGAAAACATGATTCGTTTTAAGGAATCATGTTTTCAGGAAGAACCCATTCCAAAATTGGTCTGGTCTCACGGGAGAAATCAATTCCTTTCCTGGTGTACCACTGGCTTAGCAATCACAGCAACTGCAACTGTATCATGCAAAAATGGAATTTAATAATTGTTATATTATGGATACACTTGAGCGTTTATAAAGACAAGAGTGCATACAAGACACTAAACATCCTGCATCAGCTTCTAAACAACTTTATCTGAAACTTTGCAACCTAAAAATTGCAGCACAGTCAACATAATGTAAATGTTTGCAGCAAGATTTTGCAAAAGCCCACTCTAAAACATGTTTTTCAAACTTTTTAACTGAGCTCAGCACCACTGTGGTAAAAGAGTTCATGGAAAGCTTGCGCAAATTACCATGCATCTTGCATGTACAGTACAACACAATTAGTAATTATCACAACTGCAAGGCAATCTTAAGTTGTCTGGTCTATCTGCATATTTTTATGCACGCCTTGGGAAGAAAAGCATATTGGCCAACAGATCCAACAGATACCAGTCAAAAATATGAAAACCAAAACAATGCAATGTATCACAGTGGAACTGTACACTTTCTCTAAGGACTTTTCGTGGTCTCTCTCGAAATTGAGCTGAAACGGTCGATTGCAAGGATTGAGCAAAATATTAAACCGCCGAGCTGAGAGCTTCTCGCCCGATCGGCAAACTTGTCTGGCCCGTACAACAGATGTTTCATCGCCCCGAAGAGTTTCAGGGGCGGCCCACTGCCCGTACGTAAACCAGAGAAAAAAGTCCAAACCAAACAACAATGATCCTAACCAGAGAAAGAGACTGAGTTACATGCTGTTCTTCGCGTGGAGTTTACGATGCCTGCGGCCGGTCTTCATCTTGATTTTTCTAGTTCCTTACAAGTGATTGTTGCTTGAGTTCAATTTTAATTTGTGGATTTCTGGGTTTTGCGTGTCCCTTGCCACCAAAATGTTCCTTTTGGGATAAATCTGTCCAACGAACGAGACAAGTGGAACCACTAAAAATATGGTCGACAGCAGATTGACGGCTTACTTGTTGGTGTAAGAAGTCACGAAAGGAGTGCGATATATAAGCTGATCGCCGATTGGGCAGAAAAAAATTCCTTGCCAGAAAATTTCCGCCCAATCACGAAACTGGATTTCAATAGCTTCTGGAACGAGTCCGATAAAGAAATGTTCCCAGGGGCTCTCCCGACTGTCTTGTAAACTTTCGCTCGTCCCGAATCTTTGTCCCGTCCCGACTATCTGCCCCTGGGTCTCCGAGGATGTGTCAAAATATGCCAATGTTTCTGCATTAGCCAAGCTACTCTTCAGGGTATCAAAAGCAGCCTGTTGCTCTGTACCCCACACAAAGGGCGTTGCCTTCCTCGTCAACCTGTGAAGTGGCTCTGCGATACTTGCTAGGTTGGGGATGAACCTGGAGCTGAAGTTCACTAATCCCAGGAAGCTCCGAACCTCCCCTGCACTTTGAGGCTCCCTTGTCTGGACTACTGCTTCTACACGTGACTCTGTCGGTCCAATCCCTTTGTTTGACAACAGGTATCCCATGAAAGTTAACTTGGATATCTGGAATACACACTTCTCCTGTTTAATGTAAGCCCCTTCTCTTGAATACATTCCATGGTTTTTCTCAACCTCGCATCATGCTCCTCAACAGAGCGACCATGAATAATGATGTCATCGTGAATGTTGTACGCACCCTCACACCCTGCTAATACTTGCTGAATGGTATGTTGGTAGAGTTCTGGTGCAGGGCTTATGCCAAACATGAGACACTTGTACCTGTATAACCCCTTGTGGGTTATAAATGTGGTGATGTTTCTGGATTGTTCCTCCAGTTCAATCTGAAAGAATGTCTCCTGTGGACTTTAGGACTACTACAATGGGGATTACCCAAGAGGTTGGCCCTTGCACTTGCTCAATGACATCATGATTGACAAGTTTTCTAGTTTCTCTTCTATCTTTTCTCTCAAGTCAAATGGTGATGGCCTTAGCTTTTGAGCAATGGGTTCCGCTGATTCATCAATATGCAGCTTAGCCTGAAAATCTTTGAGTTTACCCACTCCATTAAAGACTCTTGGGAATTCTCTTATCAAGTTCTCTTCACTGACAGAGTTTATTTCAATCTTTAGTGTTGCCAGAATTTCAGAGGTTTGACGGCAGAGTATTGGCCTAGCTTTTTCTTCTACAACAACAAAAGTTACTGTGCGTTGTCTGTCTTTATAACACAACTCTGCTTCAAACTCACCAGCAGTATTGAGAGGTTCCTCAGAGCCATAAGGGTACAACTTACTGCTTGACTTCCATGATCTGCATTTGATATTCTTCCTTTTAAGCATTTCCATGTCTGCCTGTCAATGACATTGCGAGTGGAACCGGAATCAACAAGAACTCCTACCAGCTGGACCCCTCCAAGTTCAATGTCTGTAATTGGTATGTCTCTAATGCCTGATTGCACTGAAAATGCAAAGTCGTCCTCGCTGACATGGTGAACGTCTCCTCTCTTGGTAGTATTCTCAACCTTGGTTTTGCAACACTTCGCCAGGTGGCCAATCTTCTTACATTTTGGGCAGGTAACTGCTCTAGCTTTGCATTCCGGGTCTCGAGCGAAGTGCCCCTCCATTCCACATTGGTAACAACAGCCTCTCTTCCCCCTTCCGGAGACATGGCGATTATCCTCTAATGTATGCACAATGTCACCCCTGAAATCATTCTCTATTTGTTTTGCTTGTCTTTCCGCGGCTTCCATCGATCTGGCAATCTCCCCTGCTTTCTGTAGCGTGAGCGTTCCACCTGTTTCTAGTAATTTCTTGCAAAGATTGTGAGACCTACACTTGTCAATTAGCTGTTCACGGATGTGCTCTCCCTTGGCCTCTCCAAATTCACAGTGCTCGGACAGCTGGAATAATCTCATCACATTGATCTGCTGTTTCGACTCTTCTTGTTTTCCCTGGCGGAACTCGTGCCTTTCAAAGGGGATGTTAACTTGAGGAGAGAAATAACCATCCAGCGACCGCATGGCTTTCGCATATTCGGTGTCTCGCTCTGGAACGCGCCCCGGGTCTGTCAGAGTGTCGAAAATATCCTGAACGTCTTGTCCGGCGCAATGGAGGAGCAGTGCTTACCTTTGAGAATCCTTCGTTACGCCTTTTGCTTCCAGGAAAAACTCGAAGGATCGTTTCCAACGCCGCCATCTTGGTCCTACACTAGTCGGGTTGCTTTTAAAATCGAACGGAGTTATGCTTCCAATTTCAATATTTACGGCCATTTTCTTTGACAATCTTTTAACTAGTACAGTACTGATGACACTTGTACATCCTCGTCGCCAGTTGTAACACTTTTATCACATCTAAGTCGAATTGAATCTCAACGGGTTTTAATAACAACAACTTCGTTCCCGCCGTTTCTTCCACACGCCTATATTGATCCTATCCCATCATGCACATGATGTATGCTACCACAGGTAGACCAACAGACACTACATGTCAAATCTTCTCTTATGCTGAGAAACGACCACAATTTTAACTGTCAGCTGAGAAATGACAACAAATTTAACCTTTGGTTAAGATTCCAGTATCCTCCATCCAGACACTCAGTATATGGAGTTAATTCCTTTAAAATGAAAAGATTTAACCTTGACTGGTTTGGAAAGAGACGCAGTCTACTGCTGGTTTACACGTACTTACTTACGAATAGTCCGAATAGTGCCTCTACAAAGCTAAAGGACCCCTAAAGGTAGGTGAGTCTTAGATCGATCCCTTTGGTTTGACTCTGGTTAGTGCAGTGGACCATGACAGGTTTCTGTTTCGGTTTTTTACAATGAGAGAGCCGGAATATTGTCCTGATCTGATTGCAAGATTCAATTAACAATCGTTAAATGAAGGGGGGAGGGGGGTTGGGTAGAAAAGGGAAGAGCGAGAAATGGCCCAAAAAAGTATGGAGGAGGGAGAAATCGGCTACAAAAAGTAGGGAGGAGCCGGGAGATTTACCCGCCTGTTCCTCCCCCCTCTTTTCGGATAGCTGCGTACTCTGAGGCGTTGTTTGAATTTCACAAGACACTCTTCAAATGTTGTTTTCGAAGGGTTTTTTCTAAGCAGTCTGATTGCTTCTCTTTTAATAGACCATTACTTTACGCCTGGTGAGTGGCACGAAGTGAAGTGTGAATATTTAATGATTTCAGTCGGCTTGAAGTGAACTCCAATGTCCGGACTGGAATCTTTGTCGAATCTTTGTCCTTTGAACACCATTGTATAGAGGAAAGTTATTTCGTTCTTTGATTTTTGATAAAAGGGTAAAATCTGTTAGCTTGTTCAATAAAACGATCCACGTCTTTTCTATCGCTCTCCCAAAGAGAGATGATGTCGTCAATGTAACGTCTCCAATCGATCTCGTGGCTTGGTATGGCTTTGTTGTAATACTTTTGTTTCAATATCCATCATGAAAAATATTAGCAAATGAGACTGCCTTCTTTGTTCCCATAGTGGTTCCATGTGTTTGGAGGTAATTCTCCCCACTGAACCGGAATTAGTTTTCTTTTAGTATTAAGCGAAGCAGTTCCCTTAGGAAGCGTGTTGGGATCGGTGGTCAGCGGTTATAATTGTGGAATGTCTTGCATACTATATGCCGTATTTATTCGATTAACCGCCCAACCTCGAATTAGCGCCCACCTTGAATAAGCGCCCATCCTAAAGGCAGAAAAAGTAAATAAGCGCCCAGTCTCGTTTAAGCGCCCACCCCCACCCCTCCCCCCTCAGACCCAAAAACAATGAAATGCACGAAAGTAGTGTTGATTATTATTTATTCACTGGCTTACAATCTCTAGATTCATTGTCTACGAGGATTGAAATTGAATAAGTACTAGTTTTCTTCAGAGTATTTTACAGAACCTTTGCTTTGTTACATCTTCGCGTTTTGTTATTACTACTTATTGTTTTGTTGCAAAATAAACATACTACACTCGCTGAATATGGTGAAAATTTAATAAGCGCCCAGCCTCAAATAAGCGCCCACCTCGAATAAGCGTCCACTATCAAGGTCCAAAAATTTAATAAGAACACAGGGCGGTTAATCGAATAAATACGGTATGTCCCTTCTGTATATTTGCATATGAGCTGCAAACGTCCATTGATACTAAAATTTTATCTTGGCCTTTCTTTATTTTTTCCCCACGAACTTGATAAAATCAGTTGCCACCTTTATAAAGGACTGTTGTTTTGTTGCGATAGTCAGGAATAAATACCATCCACAAGAGAGGATATTCACTCAGTGGGGCCGTCACAACCTGGGACAAAAACCATATTGGAGTTCGTGCGGGTCTGTCTTTAACTTCCTTTCATAGCAAACCGGCATCCTGTCCATACGCATTTTTTTCTTGTCGTTGTTCCAGATTATACGATTCCAGTCTCTTTCGGATACGAACATTCCTCGGAGCTCCAATCGCCACCGCAAAATTCGGAGTAGTATTGAGGAAGTCTTGGGTAGTGTCTCATGTCATAATCGCAGTTAAAAACGAATAACCCTCCTAAGCTTACCAGATGATAAATCGAATACTTTTTTCATGTTACCACCTCTTTCAGTAAAGCGAGCCTGAGTACGGCAATCATGCTATCAAAATCAGACATTTTAACTGAGGATCGAGTGCGCGCTCAGGACCTTACAATACAAAATGAAATATCATATTGTTTAATTCTTTCACGAAAATGAATCTGGGTGGGCACAAAATGCACAAACCTGGAGGACCAAATGCTGATAATTTTTAGATACCATCCAATCTTTTTATTAAATTATTTTCAAGCGTGAAGCAGTTTTGGATCATATGTGTCCGTAAAATACTCCAGGAGCGTTAATCGGTTCACTAGGCCATTAAAAAAACATTTGCCTCGAGGATCCAATCTCCGTATGTTTTACAATCAACCGCGTTCCCAGGGAGATTGTTTTAGAATAATTAATTGTCAATCCCGAGAAATTTCTTTAAGTGAAGAGACTTAATAAATTGAGCCAGCTTTTGAAGCATTTTAAACCAGCATTTCAACAAAACACGATAATTGAAAGTTCGACTTGCAATTGCTTATAAGCTGGCTTTTGGGATGGAAAGAATGGAACACAAACAAGACCTAGGCAGTTAATTACTTTTTATTGAATTATTTGTTAAAAAAAGTACTTGAAAAAAGCGTCCGGGAAATCTAAAACTTAAAATAAACATAAATAAATAAATAAATAAATAAATAAATAAATAAATAAATAAATTAATTAATTAATAAACAAATAAATAAATGAATAACAGACATGTTAAACAGTTGAAGGAAAAAACCAAAGTTAGACGCAATCTTTCTCACCATTAATGATCAGTTTAATTACTCTCTCGTCAGCTCCATCCTTGGTACTTGCCAGGCATTTGTAGATACCGTCCTCGCTTACTTTGATGCTTGCATAGTTTTTCCCATTTGCCACAACTGCTGAGTCTCTTATTAACGTTATGTTTATAGGAGAAATTCCAATGGCTGAACACCAAAGTTTGTATCCCACCGGGAACGCAATCAAAGAACCTGTCCACGGCAAAACTACCTTCGGGGAAACTAAAAAAAGATAAAACAATAAAACATCTCATGATCAAAGCATTGAACAGTTAATTCACAAACACGTGCTTCTTTAGGGTCGTTTTGGAAAAAGTGCTGAGTTTATTTGCTCCGAATTGTTGTAAATGGCAGTGGTTTCGCAAAAAAATATTCAATCATTGCTCAAAGCGGGAGCAACGGCTTTCAAGTATATGTACGAGCCGAAGGAACCGAATTTGTAATCCATTAAAAACAAAAAAAAAAAAAAAAAAAAAAACGGCACTATGCGCGAATTTCATCAAAATAGTGAGGACACAGTTTCTATTTCTTGTTATGGAATGGAACATTGTCTCACTAACCCTGGTCAGAAACAAGATATAAGAGGGATAAGCAAAACAAATGTCCAGGTTATGCTTCAAGATATGGCTTCTTGAAATTTGTGTGATGCGTGGCACAAAAACTGGTCACGCATCCGAACAGAATAACAAAAACAACAAAAAGAGCGATTTTTCTCATTTTTACAAAACATCGTACAGTATTTGTAAGGATCGAAAGTTTGAAGCTGATGATTAATACGTTGCATCGACTGCAGGTAAAAGAACATTTTCAACTTGTGTTAAGTTTTATTTTTTAAAAACTTTTAATGTCGATCGTCAGATATATTTCTAATAGTGAATGCTGCTATAACCTTTGCTGAAATAGTGGCTGTTCACTTTGTCTTGAATAGACTGGCCCATGAGCTTATTTACAGACTTGCGACGTCGACACTTGTTGTTGAAACATTTTTTTTCGTCCATTTCTTTTAGTTAAGTTATTTAACTCTTGCGGTATTTCAGTACATGAAAGTGTGTTTTGTCATAAGCTGAACATCAACAGCTCGGAAAATTTTCTCAACGCTGCAACAAAATTTTTTTAACACGATGCTAGCACTGGTCTTTGTCGTTCTAACATTCCCAGCAATGAATTTTATTTTTTATTTCGGTTCCAGTTTCGGAATTTCTACTCTTTAATTCCGCTATGAGACGATTTTTAATGGCCGCCGGTTAATGACCGCCAGTTTTATTCGCCTTTCATTATTCGCTGGCTGATTCATTGACCATATAAGGTACAGCAGGTATGTGAGGCTGGTAGCCTGTGTCCGACTAGCCAATGAAAATGCTGGAAATCTGATATCCGTAGTTCAGTAATAACAATATATATTGCCGTAAAAGCTCTATTAAGCCCCCGGGGGCTTATTTAATTTCAGGCCTCATTGACAGGGGTCTTATTAGAGAGGGGGGCTTCATTGAGAGAGGGGACTTATTTGAAATTTCAAACACGCCGTTTTCGTCTTATAATAGTTTTTGTACCAAACTCAATGTGTTTGGATGTATATTTGTTTAAGAAGAAAATCAAGGTCAAGTGACTAGGACTTATGGCGTCATCAAATAAAAGCAATACCCAAGCACTACATATCCATTCATCTGGTCCCACCAAAAACTGTTATCAATTTTCTGTAAACTATACGTTGTAAGCAGACTATGAATGGATGTACACCGTTTTTCATTGTTGCAGCTGTTAGCGCATTAGATTTTAGCTCTGAATACCATCAAAGTGTCTCACATCCTTTCCTACCAACGTGATAACCTACTACCATTAAATTCCACAAACAACAAACTTTGCAATTTTACTGCAATTTGCATCTCTCTACCCAGGTGTATAATTGCGTATTGCTGACATATTGATAGAATTCCACCCAGGAATACATACATACATACATACATACATACATACATATCCTTTATTTAAACACGATAGGGTTTAAAGCTCAAAAGCTTGTGGGTTCGTGTAAAAATAATTAAAATGTAGCACTATCTTAAAACATGATAAAAACTGTAAAAATTTTCAGTGAGTCGCTTCATGCTACAGAAAAATGAGTTACGCTTTCTAGTTTATCCCATGTAGATCCATTATACTTTTTTGTTTGTGATGAACACATTTTTCCAAGAGTCTGTTACTCTTTTATTATCGCGTGTGGTGGTCGTAAGCTGTAACTCGCCATCAGCGGTGTCAACCGATCGAGCCTAACTCAATCCTTTGAGAAACCACTGCCAGAAAAATTAGTGCCCGGTTCATTAGACAGATGGTAAGCACAATTCTTGTTTTGCTGTTTTGAAATCAAGGATTGTACTTTCCGTTGTACCATATTTGACCCTAACAGATGTGACATGCTCAGCTTTTGATTAGATTTTAGCAAGTCATAGAACTATTTCTTGTTCAGTATTTGCATTTTATTTTAAATAAATGGAGTAAATGTTGAAGTTTCGGATAAGAATTCATCATTAACATCCTTTGTTTGTTCACTCACTGTTACGTTTTACAAATTTTATTTTAGAACTTCCAGGAAATGTGAGTTAAATTTCAATGAAAAATTAGTTACATTTTGTTTTTTTTTTGTTGTTGGTTTTACTTAGGCGAGAAGTTGAACGTATTGAGGCAGCGCAGGACACTTAAACTCATTACGTATGTATTTTTTCAAAGAGTATGCAAAAATTGTGCGACTAATTCCGACATTACACGGAATGTTCATGAGAAGAGTTTTTACATTCTAAACAGTTTATTCAATACAGCGTTTTCATTCACGTGACTACCGGCCATATTGGTTTACTGAAACAAAAGAAAGTATTTGCATAAAAATAGAGTTCAAATCCCAGAGGTTAAGTTTGGGACACCAACATGACCGCCGTTTCTTTGTTTTGGGACACCAACATGGCCGCCTTGACGTCACGTGCAAACACTCTATACGTTGTGTGTTCGGCGTATTGCAAATTGCACGTATGATTGAAATCTCGAAGTATGAACTTCTTTCACATTTTTTATTACATTTGCAGACTCGTTCGAGTCTTCGGAGACGGAAAATACTGCAATTTTGTGTCTGAGTGTTTTTACACGGATATAGATCTTCAGTAACTGATACACCAGGGAGGTAAACCTTAGCATGCTATACTATGATGTGACAGAAGCAAAATTGCAAAAACAAACTTCACAAAGAAGATCACATGCTTCAAAGTCTAAGTTTTCCAGTTTTACTCCTATACATACATATACATACATATCTATTAATCCTAGAAGTCGAGAGACTGTACAGAAGCCATGACTTTTAACGAGTCTTGAAATTGAGAAATCTGCTTCTGTCACATCATAGAAGAGATTTTCCTCTTTCACTAAGTAATAAAAAACATTTAGTTTACTACACTTCTCAATTAGCTCGGACACAAACATCTAACAGGAAGTCGGGTGGCAGGACACATAAAAAATACGGCCAGAAGTATGTGCCGAGTCGACCCATCGACCCGACTCGACTCGTCTCTGCTGAAGTCGGCCCGTCTAACCGCAAGTAGGGTTGCAAGACACTTAAAAAAATACGCCGGAACTATGTAGACTGCGAGCAGTCTCTCTTTTCCTTCAGATTTAGTGAGGGGGTGCACGCGCGCGAGAAAGTGTCGAGCAGCGAAGCCGCGAAATACGAGAAATAATGGCCTTCAGTCACTCGCGTGGTCATTTGCGTGTCTCACGCGTTTTGTTCGACGGACTAAGAAAAAAGAGAGACTGCTCGTAGTCTAGAACTATGAACTAGTGTGTTAGAAAATATCAACCGTCGAGTCTAGACGATCGAACCGACTCGACCCGTCTTTGCTAAAGCCGGCCCGTCTAACGGAACATTTTACTGAGGATGTGGAAATAATTTAGACGTTTGTGTCATCTCGTTCATCTCAGGCATTATCGGTATAAGTGAGATTCAGAGTACAATTTACCTAGACACAATTTTTTTTTTACCAGCTTGGTTATTTAAACGAAATAGCCATTTGCGAGAGTTTGACTGCCGGTAATAATATAACTGTCGTGTGGTGTCATGTCTTTGGGATCGCCGGCTTTAAGTTGTTTAATATTATCTTGTTTGTCTTTTCTTTGAAATTTGCCCGTTTTAAATCTTTCGCTTTGAGCACAGGCAACTTATCTACAATAAAAAAGATCTCTAACTTTATCAACGTTCGATTTTGTACGATGCGCAATTCCAATTTCGTTTGATAATCGAAAACAATCGAACTTAATCGTACGATTGAGTTCGAACGTTCGATCTTATAACCCGGGATTGAAACCAGATAAATTTGCAAACTGTGATGTGTGTCAGCGCGATTCTTGACAATAACGTGACAAAAATTAGTGATTAGCGCGACGGTGTTTTTTTTCTACAAAGGATATTCACGAAGAATATATTCTATCGTGTGTGGCGTGTTTGTTGCCTTACGCTTTCAGAACGAAAAATACACATTGTGTGTTGGATTCTTATGGCTTTATGCATTCTTTTGTGGCCTCAAGCTGTGTAGCGTGTTTGTCTCGACGTTCATAAAGACAGATAAGACAGATCATGTCGACCAGAGTGGAATCGTGCACAAACAGTCATTTTCGCGGACGTGGTTTTTGAATGAGGAATTTTCAATTATCATATTTTCTCTTTGGTGCGACCTGACTTCCGGTGAGACGGATTGACGTAAGAAGACCGGTCGAGTCGAGCCGACTCGGATCGTGTCGGTTGGTCAACATTTTGAAGCCCCCTTTGCTCAGTTATACATGACCTGACTTCCGGTGAGACGGATTGACGTAAGAAGACCGGTCGAGTCGAGCCGAATCGGATCGTGTCGGTTCGTCAACATTTTATACATGACCTGACTTCCGGTGAGACGGATCGACTTTCATGAAGACGGGTAGAGTCGACACGAATCGGATTGTGCACAAACTGTCATTTTTGCGTGCGCGCTTTAAGAACGAGGAAGGCTCATATCATTATTTCTTCTTTTGTTCGACGAGACTTCCGGTGAGTCCGATTGGAGACGATCCGACTCAGATTGGGTGTTTTGGACATAGATGAAGGAGTTGGTGAGAGCCCCGGACAAGTAACACCTACATCAGTTCACGTTTTCGCGTCATTGGACTGTGACGTTAAGCCGTTGACCTTGTCTCCTTCTCCTCCACACGTAAAACTTGAAAGGGACGTTAAAAAAACGTACACACTTATCGCAAAGAGAAGGAAACGTAGTTCCCGGTGTTGTGGTCTATCCTACTATACATCTACGGGTTGGATGGAGGCTGGGCGATTGGCTTACCACGTGTCCCGCAAAAGCATCAGCTAGTTACAGAATCCAACAGTCATGTGACTGCTGGTCCCATGCTCCTACTAGCAGTAGAAAGGACTTAGCATCGATGGATAGTTCACCGCAATAACAGCACACCCCTGAGTCACATTTAAGGATAAGAAGTGTCTTACGGGTAAAGCTACTAAGACATAGTACCCCATTCCGATCATGACCACTGATGAATTTCACACCATGTGGGTAGCTGGCTAAACACAAGCCCGCACCATGTAAATTACCTGATAAGCAAACGAATTCAAAGAACAACATCGTGACTTGTGTCACATGGCTCAGCAGAGACTGGCGTTAAAAGCTATAATGTAGGTAAGAGACTCGGCACATAAATGAATCGATGCAGCGCCACGAGCACACGCGACTTACGTCCTCCAGACTAACGCTAGTGTAGGCGAACCCAGCTTCTCGTTTTTAGGTGTTGTTTTAATACAATAACTTCACGTACCAATTTGACAGCGTACTAATTGTTAGCCTTGATATACGACAAATCACCACAGGAAAGAGCAATATTCTCATATCCGGGGTGTTTCCTTCACAATCCATGGGGAAAATAACCCCACTTAAATTAACGCGCGACGTTTGCAGAGGCGTTAATTTTTAGGAAGTTTGTTTTCCCATATTCTGTACTTAAACACGTTAATGGATTCCGGCCAAATATGTCCTCAATCAGCTAAGGCCCGTGGCACACTTTTACACAATTCTTTAAAGCATTAAAAAAAAGTACTGGGACCCCTCGAGTAATGCTTTCTGTGGTGGTTCTGAAGGGAGCGGGCGGAGGTTAAAGGGAAGTTTTTTTTCCAACCCCTTAAGGTTACCGTACACCTTCAGGGGGGTCTCTAATCCCAATTTAAAACTCGATTTGGCTTTCTGCAACGGTTCGTGCAACTTTTCTAGCAACGATTTTGGCCATTGCAGGGTATATTACACTTGGTACAAGTTTTCGTGCAACTTGTCTTGCAATGGCGTTGCGACACAAGCTGAAATAAACATTGCACAGTGAAACAGCACCTTTATATTCCAGTACATATAAAGCAAAATCTTGAAAAACAGTATGTTTCTGGCTCGATTTGTTGTGATGATAGCATTTTTATGAAATAGTTAATTACCACATTAGTTAGAGAATTCAGTGCTTTAAACGGGACAAACCCCTTGGACCCATGGTATCTGATCTCGGGATATTTGCCTGAAAAACAACCAAACAAGGGAACAAAACAGGCGAACTCTATTGAACACTTGAATTCCATTGCCCAGCAATCAATTTCACAACCTTGATGATATTTCGACTCTTTTTTTTTTCTAAAAGGAGGCTGAGTTTAACACCTTTCTCGAGTAAAAGGACTGTGTCATTTTATTGCACAATAAGCTAAGAAACTGTCTACTTCTTGTTGTCAGGAGCGAATTCCGACAAAATAGCGATTACCACTCACTTAACGCGGTCAATACATTTGCCAACTGTTACTCTATCACTCCAAAACTATAATGTTTTCTCTTTCTTCCCCTCACCGCGGATTTGATAGTTGCAGTGTACGTCAGGGAACTCAAGCATGTTAAGGCATGGCTCCGGCCAAATTCATGAAAAATTATTGAAAACAATCATAGCTCCAAAGACATTTGCCGAAAGAACACCAAACTTGGCAGTGATGTAGAACTTAACAACCTTAACGTGTTTCTGGCTTTAAGTCTTCAAAGCTAGATTTAAGTCTTCAAAGCTAAGATCACGTGTCCTGCTATGATGTTTCATTTCAGAAATCGAAAAGTTATAATTGGTAATAATGTCTATCAGAAGCAACGTTTTTATGACTGTGTGATTATCCCGTACATGAATCTCTCCTGAATGGTTGGCCTTAACTTTTAATTAAATGATTATTAAACATAAGAGGTCACTTGACTTGTGAAACATCTTAATAACTTTTTAATTAAATAATATGTCACCCCGTTCAGGACAGATATTGTGTCTATCGGAGAAAGCAAACAAGTGAACCCATTTAGCTTGAAGTTACAATGAACCATTCTTATCCCATTTGAAGACTTTCAGAGCACAATTATGACGTCATTAAACATGTGACCAGCAAATTCTAGCCTTAAGGATCTTAAGGCTTCTGTAATACTTGTATTTTAAATTTCTGGCACTCTGGGAGCTCAAACAACGTTGCTGTCAGAGAAGCTTACTTTTAACTTCGCAGGGGGTCTTAAGCAAAGAATGACCCATGCCTCAATATGCTTGAGAAAGCTATTGCTTGTTTTCAATGTCAATATATATGGCTAACAATAAACATATAAGTACACTTAAAAAGTCACAGTACCTATTGTCGTCGGCTCTGATCCGCTTGCGTTGAAACGGAAAGATATTCGGAATCCTTTATATCGATAGTTCCACCCTGAGTGGAATATTATCACTGCATAGTCTCCATTGACGTCAACAGTCTCCACAGTCTTCCTACCACAGTACACACCAAATGATTGTCCCTTCTCATTGGTAAGCTTTAAATAATGCCTCCTGCAAAGAAAACACATTTATGTTCAGTGTGAAGGGGTAAAAAACTATTTATAGTTCAATAATTATATTAATGTATGTTGTTGTAATGTCTCATAGACTCTTTTTCAAACTAACAGCGCAGCCTCTGAAAAGGAGATCAAGAGAGACTGTTTATGATTAAACGATGCTGTGCAACGAAGGTAATAGGTACACACTTCTAGAATTAAAAGGTAAGATTACTTTATAAGCTGTGTACGATATATATTCAATATGAAGCACTTCTATTCTTTTTCTTTTTCAATTCAGGCTCGCACTGTTTTGATTGGTCAGATAAAAACCCAGTCAATGTAATAAAAAAGGAAATAATACTAAAAAAAAGGTTGCGAAAAAACAAACAAACAAACAAGCAAACACTACCGGGGATTCTGAGGCCATAGTTACATAGGACCGTTGTGAACTCTGACCGATGTGATCACTGACCGGTGTGAACACTCAGACCAGTATGAGCTCGGTCCGTCGGTGTAAAGTCAGAGCGATGTGAATACGTTTACATAGGACCAGTCTGAAAGTTAATAAGGTGACTACACGAGGCCGGTAAGAGACCAAATCGGTACGATTTTAGACCTGCATAATGTTTACATGAAAGCAAATGTATAAATATGGCAAATGGTCTTCTCGTTTAGTGAGCCTCTCTGTTTCTTTTGAAACTTAAAAGCAGCATTGCTTTCGGTAATGAGACCAAGGCTTTAAAAAGTGAGCGAAAAAGAACAAGCAAGTGCTTTTATTCACCGCACTATTATCGTTTCACGTAATTCTCAGTGAATACAACAGACTGCGAGTAGTCTCTAATTGTGGCGATGGATTGTGGAGCTTGAGACATACACGCGCGTGCGAAATTGCAAGGAGTCGCGACGCTGCGCTGTGCTCGGGTTTTACATGGTACAGTGATCTGACTTCACACTGGGCTAAATGAATTAGTAACGAATGAGTCAGACCGGTCTGAGATAATTGTCAGCTCGGTACCATGTAAACTCAGGCAATCATTTAAGTAATAGGACCGATCTGAAGTTGTACTCACTTGAGTTTGGACCAGACTCGTGTAATCAGGGACTAAACAACGTCCCATTGATTCTCTATTTACTTCCTCAAATTTAACACTTTGGAGTGGTAACTTATGAAAAGTTATTTCAGAGAAAGAATTACGCACAAGAAAAACACTTGGTATTGATAACCTGAGAGCACCGAACTAACAAAAAATAGCATGCATTTACAGTTGAACAGAAACTGTTCAGGCAAGGTGGTGATAACAGTAATAATACGTATACGGTGTGAATATGCAAAAGAAGTTGTTAATACCGTTTTGGACTTGGAAAACAGGGGACATGAAGTTGTAAATAAAATTCAGAAACTATTTACGACTTAATCTTCACTGCAAACACAAGGGCGTTTTATCGGTGAAATCCTTGAGAGGGCGGTCAGATCTTGGCTAGGTGGGAGAATTGGTCAGACAGTCAAGGTGATCAAAGAACTGGATAACAAGATGACAGCGTATACCAAAGACGTCGAGCAGGTTACCAAGGAAGTCACAGGAGGTGAAAGAACGAGTTCGAAGAACGACAACAAAACAAATTTGCAAGACATTTTTGACAAATCGGGGCAACCTAATACATCAAGGTGGTGGTTAACCATCTGTGTTACGGTCCTCCCCTATGACTGTGGGTAGTGATCTGAAGCAAATGGTAATAGCAATGGATTTATATACCGCACATATCACATAGTTTCATGACAGTTTACAGTTCTTCTCTAGGACATGAAGGGCATGACGAATGAAAACAACTCATTTACCACCTTGCACTATCGTACGATGCTCAACATAAAATGTTTGATCGCATGTCTAACGACCGAATTTGTGAAATGACATCAGCTGGTTTACTCATTAAGCAAGTTCTCCCGGTCAGTTTATATTTCTGAGCCACATTCTCCGTATGTTGAGGATGAACTAGCCAGGCTGCATGCTCCTCATACCCTATCTCAAGGTAAACGTAGACCAGGGAGACATAAGACTTCCTGTCTGCAATACATCTAGTGATAAATGAGAGACGGCTATGGTGAACTGTCTTCTGACCAAATGGCCAAGCTTGCTAGGGATGAGAACAGGAAGTTTTTAGCCGCCCACGCTGCCACTGACCGATGACGACAACGACGACGACGACAATGATAATGATGATGATGATGATGATGATGATGATGATGATGATGACGGTGGTGATGGTGATGGTGATGATGGTGATGACAATTACATCAATGCAAAGCTCTACGAATAACAAGGAACTGTTCGGACCTGAATCACGGACAGATGGGTAAAGAATTGTTCAGATGGGACTTTCTCTGACGCGGAACTGATACTGTTACTGATACTAATACTCCCCGCTGATAAAGGTGCAGTCACAGTGATTATGAACAAGAATGAACAACCCAAAGTTACCACCAGCCTTTAAATGATAAGAACACCTATAAAGAATTGAGAGCAGATCAGACCAAACAAGTACAAGGAAGAATACATATATTTCATGAAAGATTTTCAAGACAGAGAGGTCATAATTACTAACCGGTACAAGAAACTTTACCTTACTAGTGAACTACCACCTCGCCTCTATGATCTTCCTTAAGTCCACAAAGTGAACATGCGACTCATGCCCATTGTGAGTTCCACAGGAACTGTACATATACGCATATGTCCCATGCCTGGCAGATATTCTATCTCCTCTTGCCGGTAAAACAGAATTTCATGCAGATGACGCAAAGGGCTTGAAGCTGGAATCAGTTAAGGACATGAGGACGTCACAGCATTATTTACAAGCGTCCCAGTAGACAAAGCACTAGAAGTCATCAGCGGACGAGACGTTCCCAGATGGAACCTCCATCGCGACAACTTATACTTCATCACCTTTCGTGTCCACTGCCTCATGTACTTGCTCTCTTTTTTAAAGAAAATAGTATCTAAAGATCTAAGGTGCTGCCATTGGTTATCCCGTGCCATCGATCGCCTGTAACTTGCATATGAGGTATTACGAACGAAGGGTAATAGCCACAGTCAACCCCAACGTAGATACGTAGCTGATACAAACACTGTTATTGGGTAGTAAAGAAACTTAAATCTGTAGAGTTCACCAACCATTGAACTCCATTGATGATGATAGTAGGTGGACTTTTAGGAGGAGACTGTATCACAAGTCCAGGCTGAAGAAGAACAAGTGGCTACAAGGATGGAAAAATCGTCATAACACAGTGACTGTTGGGGCGTAGGATGGTAACATCAAAACGAGAGTGTTCCGCAAGACAACACCTACAGACCAGTATTTAAACTTCGATAGTAATCGTCCTCTATAATTTGGGGGAGGAGTAGTTAGAACCTTGCTAAAAAGAATATTGTAACTGACCGGTAGACAGAAACAACACAGGGAGCAGAGGAGTCCTTTTTGACCGTATTTCTAGTTAAATTCACCGTACAATTGCAGCGCGAATTTGAATCACCGTGTGAGATCAAATTACATGCAAGCGATCGTGTTACGCTGCTGTTGAAAGCTTATCGGTTACAATGGCCGTTAGCGAAGCTTTCCGTACGAGGCACGAAGTGCCGAGAGTAAAAAAAAGAGACAAGGGATGAAACTGAGTAACATGTGACTAGTTAAATGTGGACCGTAACATACCGGTGACGAAAACGGACGTCAAGCATGTTAGTCACCACTAGTGATAAGCCCACAGTCATTATTGTTTGCGGATAAGATTTCAACAGCAGCGTAACAGCATCGTTTGTTTGTTGTCTGTTCACGTACGTACGTACGTACGCGCTGCAACTGTACGGCTAATTCAACTGGAAATACGGTCAAATAGGACTTCTCTGCTTCCTGTGGATACTGAAGAGGAGACGCCATGTCAGGAGAGCCTTGAAAGTCAATGGTTAAACGGATTGAGCCATTAACAGCGTGGAAATAGGGCTGGAACGCAGAAAAAGGAAAGAAGAGAAGGTACTCCCACCTACTGATTAAGGCAGCAACCCCACTTACGAGTAGTAAGCAGTAGTAAGTTTCCAGTTGTGATACCCTGCATAAAGGGACTCTTAGAAAAGATCAGCAAAGTGTTCAAATCGTATGTTTACAGGTTAACTTAAGACCCTCCAACACAGAGAGGGAACTTTAAGTCTAACCAAAAGGTATAGCTATAAGTGAGAGAAGGACAGGGTTGCTGGCCCAGTTTATCGCATTTTCATTTATGATTGCGGCGCAAGGCATTGGTCAGAAAGAGAAGGTAAAGAGAACAAGATGCATTAAACACAAGTAAAGAGGAGGAGCTCAGTTAACTTTGTGGTCTCTAAACAAGATATCGATCACAATTACCATTAAGTTAACCTGGATAAGACCATGATCCTGCCGGTTGACCACAAATCCTTCGAGAGAGGTATTAGAGAGTTTATTTACATCCGAGCATACAAACATACGGTGGAAGATATAAACTACTGCCCTGCTCGAGAGCCGAGTTCCGGAGAGATCTGGGTCCAAAGTTGATCAAGTCCTGGATGTATCGTCAAACGACTGAGCGAAAAATTCCACAGACGTCGACAATTTGTCGATAGCGTCCTTTACCTCGTCTATATCAACAGAGTAGTCGATTTATTTCATATACAGCATTTTCACTCTTCTCTTTCACGGGAACATATGAACCCACAACTAACCTGCTTCCAACGTTAACGGCTTCATAGCTCAGTTGATTAGAGCTTCGCAGCGGTATCGCGCGGTCACGGGCTCAAACCCCGTTGAAGTCCTGAATTTATTAAAGCTTCTTTTCGCAATTGCATAAATTGCGCTCAAAACTGCAAGGATCATTCCTCATTTGATTTTATTTCCGCATTTCATATGTATATGATTCATTTCATATACACCATTCACACTCTCCTCTTTCACGGGAACATATGAACCCATGATTGATCTGCTCCCAACGTCAGTGGCTTCATAGCTCATTTGAAGTTCTGAAAATTTTCAGGCTTTTTTTCGCAATTGCATAAATTGCGTTCACAACTGCGAAGATCATTCTTCATTTGAAATAATTAAGAATAATAATAAAAAATGGGAAAAGGGATAAAAAGAATAATAACAAAATGGGAAGAAAGAAAAAAAAAACAGAAATTTATACAAAAATGCTATGGCGTTGGTGGGCCACGAACCATAGCTGTGCCTTTATGCTCTCGAACAAACATTCCCTTAGCAGTAAGTTACGTTGCTCGTTACGGCAATACACAATGAAAATTAAAAAATAACTTAAACAACAACCTGCATCAACAACAACTACATGCGCGCACGGACGCTGGCAATGCGTCTTGTTGCCGTAGATTTAGGCAAGAAATGTTTCGTGGTCAAAAAGCGGGAGCAAAAAAGAATATCACAACAAGAAATAAACTAACAGCAATTTATTCAACTTTTGGAATTGCACAATGACTCAAGCAACGCAAGCTATCTTTAACAACAATTGTCTAACAAAAATAAACTATTTAAGTATTGATAAATGAGACAGCAACAGAGTGATAAAAGGTGGATGGAACTATTAAAAACCAGAACCGGTCAGTTTACTGTGTTCTTCTAATGCGCACCACGTCTCCTTCAGGGAGCGTTAGTGAAGTTCACGAACAAGAATCATTCAGAAATTCGCATTTGATGAGCGAATCAAAAAGCACTTTTGACATGTGAAAATTAAAAAATAAGTTAAACAACAACTTGCAACAACAATAAAGAAATGAACACACTGAAGCTGGCAACGCGTCTTTAGGCAAGAAATGTTTCGTGGTCAAAAAGCGAGAATCATGACACATAAGCAGAAAAGAAAATCACAACAAGGAATAAACTAACAGCAATTTATTTAACGTTTGGAGTTGCACAATACTAAAGAAACGCGAGCTATCTTTAAAAACAATTGTCTAACAAAAATAAACTATTTAAGTATTGATAAATGAGACAACAACAGAGTGATAAAAGGTGGATGGAACTATTAAAAACCAGAACAGTCATTTTACTATGTTCTTCTAATGCTCACCACGTCTCCTTCAGGGAGCGTTAGTGAAGTTCACGAACAAGAATCATTCAGAAATTCGCATTTGATGAGCGAATCAAAAAGCACTTTTGACATTTTCCTTAGGAATAAACAAGCTACAGAGAATTCTTACCCCTTAGAGAACCTGTGAGGACCTTAATAAACAGCAAAACTGTACTTTGAGCACAAATTTTATGCAGCTGAAACACTTCGTTAAATTACATCTGTCCGTCGCCTGATAAAACTATGAAATGCCGTTTCGATCGCAGTAGTCAAATAGAAAACTTTAGCGTAAGTGCTTGCGTAGTGGAGCTGTGTTTGAAAACTTTGAGCAAGCGGGAAACCATCCAGGGCCGTTACAATGACCTGTCGAATCTTGATTGGTTGTTCGAGGAGAAGGTCATGCTCGTAATGCGCATGTCCAGTCGTTTTTTATCCCTGTCGTTGTTTTATAGCGGAGCTCCGACGGCCCGAAGGGCCGTCAAGCGGAGCACCATACCTATAGAAACCCGTCAACTGCTTTTCTCATGGTAAAAATGGCTAGCGTTATTGCTCGTGGGCGCGTACGCACGACGACGACGACGACGACGACGGAGTCGCCCAATAATTAATAATATCCTAATAATAATCATAACAATCCAACATGGCGGCCATACTCCACCTGGCCCAGCTAGCTGACCAGCTACTTTACAGCCTACATCTTTGATACTGGACATCCATCTTATAGCCAATTGACACCTGTCAAAACAAGGTATCTGCTGACCAGTGTAACGTGACCATATCGCGGGCTCAAGTTAAGACCTCATCGAGGTCAGCTGTTTTTTTGAAGTTGACTGCTGACCAGGTACTTGCTTTCGATTGGATCGCAGGCTCAAGCCAAGTGTGGGACACCCAAACCAAAGCGAGGCCGTTAAAATTTTTCGCGCGCTTTCTGCGGCTGGTAATTTCACATTCAGTTGGTTTCTTTATTTTGAGCAAAACAACTTCATCTTCTTCGATCGAAGTTTGTCTTTCGCGTAAAAAGCATAAAGATCAAGAACTTGTCAAAAGATACTCCGGAAGGTGAATTTTCAAGTGATGAAAGGAAGGACGGAAGATTTTTCTCAGGAAAAGCTTCAAAGATTGTGCGGTTGAAAACAGTATAATTCAACGCTTCAAGGGCTTTCACTTCACCGCGGCATCTTGCATCTCACCAAGAAAAGTCACTTAACAGTTCACCGGTATTAATGGGAGGAATGAGTAGCTCAAACTCTGTGGAAGAAGCTCTTTCTTTGGACAAACCGTTTGCTATTTTTGCGGATGCTTGTTTTTACTTTACTGAAGCTTAGGTATTTTCAAGTGGTAGAAACCTCTACAGCACAGGACATTGAGGTAAATTAAATAAATAAAAGCTTAACATTTGGTTTAATCGTTGTTACTTTTGTTCAGGAATGAAACTTGTATTTTTCTCTCGAATGGATATAAATAACAATCATCTGTACTCGTTTTGGACGCAAAGTAGTAGTTGAATTGTTTGTTTGTTTTGTTACGTTGTTTTCTTTGCAAGCGAACGAGTGTTTTTACTCGGCTTGGCTGACTGTTTTTCGACCTTGGTTCCTCACAGTAGCGTTAAGAAACTTTTGCCCTTATCTTATCAACACGTAATCGCAATGAGTCCTCGTAAAATTAAGCATTAAAGGGGGAGACTCGAGCTCGAGTAAAAATAAAAAATCCCATCAAATGCATGTGCATGTGCACTTCTCAAAATCTGACATTAAGTTGTCAAAATGCTGCCAAAACAGTCAAAACCCAGCGCGCTTCACTTCGTCAAGTCTTTAAGAGATCTTCGTCGAAAGCAGCCTGTAAACAACAATTAAGTTTCGCCGTCTTTAAACATGTCGTTTGTTTGAACCGGTAAGAATCAGCGTTTGGATGTTAAAAACAGCGAAATGGGTTGACTGGCTGGCTGGTTTTGATAAATTTTAAAGTGGACGGGTCTGCGAGAGAAATGCTCGTTTGGTTTGGCAAGCGCTTTCTTCGTTATCTGGATGATGTTTTGCCACTGAGAATCATTAATTGAAGAAGGTTCTTCGGAAGGCATGGGAAGTAACATTAAAACCATCAAAGCACTTAAGTGTTTTGTGTAAGCCAAGGACAGATTTTGTGGGAAATGGCTCTATTATTCAGCTCTGTCGCATTCCGAGTGATTGCTGTCTCAGTGATTCCTGTTGACTGCTCTAAACGATCAGGTACGGACCTCTTTTTTGTCTTTTCTACGGACATTTATGTCAAATCTGCTAAGGAAAGTTTCTAGCTTAATACAAGATAGTTTTGTTACCTGTCCAATTTCTGCACCTTCTCCAAGAATCTTCGAAGAAATATTATTCATATTGTGCTTTGTTTTCTTGTAATAAGTCTTATGTTTGTTGTTATATTGTTTCTGAACCGCGGTCAATTCCTGTTGACTGCTGTAAACGAAGAGTTTGTACCCTTTATTTTTTTTCTAGGGGCATTTATGTCAAAATAAATACCGATTTTTCTAGCTTTATCAGTACAAGCTATTTTAATTACTAGCTAGTCTTGTTTAATTTCTCCACCTTCTCCTTCTTCGAGCAAACACTCGCCGGCATTGTACTTTGTTCGCTTGCAGTGTTTTTGTTTTTTTGATCCGCTTTGAATCCCTTTACGCTTTCATCTCAAAGTAGTTAGACTCAAGAATGTCCGTTTTTTTTTTCTTTTTTGCAAACGTTTACTATCGAAAACTCTTCGTTTTCCCTGCTGCTGCTCAATTGTTTTGGACACAAATTAAACTGGCCCAAATAAACTCTTGCGAAGTTGCTAGGTGAGAGTGTGCAGCTCCGATTCTAGGCTTGGCATGGCTAAATATATATATGGCCTTCAGCTTTTCTTTTTTTAATCGCTACATAACAGACTGGAATGGTGTTCCATCGAACATCATGCATGCACCTTCTTTAAGCAGTTTTAAGTCCTATCTGTTACATTATTAGTGTCAATTTTAAATCAGATGTAGCTTGTGAGTGACAAGTATGTAATTTAATTAGGTTTGCTTTGGATTACTTCATGATTTTAAGTCTCAATCTCAAATCAGGGGTGACTTGTAAGAGACAAATATTTGATTTAATTTGATTAGGTTAGCTTTGGGCCACGTTTAAATTTCACCTCTTAGTTTTTAGAATGTGTAATATTAGATAATATTCTTTGTATGGGAATTTAGTTTCTTCCAATTATTCTCCAGTCATGCACTTTTTTGTTTTGTATCAACTTAGTTGTATTCAAATGACAAAGTATTATTAAACTTAAAACTTAAAATTAAACTTAAAGTAAGCTCTTTCTCATCAATGTACACATCCTTTGGACTTCCTCCTCCTGCATACAGTCTTTCAATTAATTTTATTAGTAGCTGGTCACACCAATCTTGTGGGATGTTTGGATGACATTTGGCATTAATGTTTAATGGAATCTCTGATGTTCGATGAAGTATGTTAAGATCAAGTTAAGATGGCTAACGGATTTCCAGCACTTTTGCTTTGATGAGTCACCTTGATAGTGGTATCAACCAAATGCCCAATATATTATTATCAAGTTGTTTGGTCTTGCACTTAACTGGCCAGAAGAGCATGCAGCTGGATTTCTTTTTGAAAACACTGTAGGTGCATTGAGTGATGAGCTTAATGTTAGCAAGCAGTTTTTTTTGTGTGATAGTAAGGTCAAGAAGTAATTGATCAAAATAAATATCTTGGTCTTAATTCATGGCATCTAAATATTTTTATTGATTTCCATGTATCTTTCTTTCATAATTTTTGTGAGGCATACATATATCCAGAGGATACACAATTTCCGATTTCTGACTGTCTCATGGGAGGCTGTGGATAATTGAAATTGCATTCATTATGAAGTGATGATCTGAATCACTATATATCTGATGTGATACTGATTCCAAGGAGCAATCACCAGGCTTCTCCACCAATTTCTAGTGGCTCTAAACCATACCTAAGTAGCTAAGTATGTAACTAAGTTGCCTACAGTTGAACGGGGAAACAGACCTGTCCTTAGGTATTGCTCTAAGATGTTAAGAAATGTTTTGTTTTAAAAATTTATAGATGAAAACTAGCTTTGCAGGTTCTTTTTTACACAAGGTATTAAAGATTATTTTAAAAAAAACCTACCTCAATATTTTTATTTTGCTTTTTTAACATCTCCAAACTCAGTTTGGAAAGGAATTTTTATTACCTTACTCAATAGAACGCTTGTTTTTAGGAGGGGTGGGGGTCCAAATTCCTAAACGGGGATTCATATCTGCTAGCAGTTCTGGACTAGGGGGTACAAATCTGATCCACAAGCAGATCTGGACTGGAGGGTGCAAATCCACGTGGGGTCCAAATCCACTGTGCCACTGGCTCAGATCACCTTTCCATACTATTTTCTACAGCATTGGGTCTGTGGGTTGAGTGAGGTCAGATGGGTGATATGACAAGCAGACTATATGTAAATGCCAGTAGAAAAAGAATGCTTTTGGAGCTCCGCTTTTAGGCTTGGCTAAATATATATAATATATAGATTTAGCCAAGCCTAAAAGCGGAGCTCCAAAAGCATTCTTTTTCTACTGGCATTTACATAGAGTGTGCTGGTCATATCACCCATCTGACCTCACTCAAGCTACAGACCCAAGGCTGTAAAAAATAGTATGGAAAGGTGATCTGAGCCAGTGTCACATTGGATTTGGACCCCCCGCAGATTTGCACCCTCCAGTCCAGATCTGCATGTGGATCAGATTTGGACCCCCTAGTCCAGAACTGCTAGCAGATATGAACCCCCTTTTACGGATTTGGACCCCACCCCTCCTAAAAACAAGCATTCTATTCAGTAGGGTAATAAAGATTCCTTTGCAAATTGAGTTTGGAGATGTTAAAAAGCAAAAAAATATATTGAGGTAGGTTTTTTCAAAACAATAATCTTTAATACTTTGTGTAAAAAAGAACCTGCAACGCTAGTTTGCATCTATAAATTTTTAAAACAAAACATTTCTTAACATCTTAGAGCAATACCTAAGGACAGGTCTGTTTCCCCGTTTAACTGTAGGCTACTTAGTTATGGTTTAGAGCCACTAGAAATTGGTGGAGAAGCCTGGTGAATGCTATTTTGAATCAGTATCCGACATCAGACATATAGTGATTCAGATCATCACTTCATAATGAATGCAATTTCAGTTATCCAAAGCCTCCCATGAGACGGTTGGAAATCAGAAATTGTGTATCCTCTGGATATATGTATGCATCAAAAAAATTTATGAAAGAAAGATACATGGAAATCAATAAAAATATTTAGATGATATGCATTAAGGCCAAGATATTTCTTTTGATCAGTTACTTCTTGACCTTACTATCGCAAAAAACTGCTTGCTGACATTAAGCTCATCAATCAATGCACCTACAGTGTTTTCAAAAAGAAATCCAGCTGCTTTTCTGGCCAGCCAAGTGCAAGACTAAGCAACTTGATAATAAAATATTGGGCATTTGGTTGATATCGCTATCAAGGTAATTAACAATGTAGTATGAGGATTTAAGGTAATGATTCACCAAAGCAAAAGTGCTGGAAATCCGTGTTAGCAATCTTAACTTGATTTTCTATTTTGCAAGAAAGGTAAGGACTAGTCTCCCATTTCTCCATGTACATTTGAAATTGCACAACATACTTCATCAAACATCAAAAATCCCATTACACATTAGTTTCAAATGTCATCCAAACATACCACAAGATTGGTGTGACCAGCTATGAATAAAATTAATTGAAATACTGCATGCAGGAAGGAAGTCCAAAGGATGTGTACATTAATGAGAAAGAGCTTACTTTAAGTTTAGTAATACTTTGTCATGCGAATACATCTAAGTTGATACAAAAAAAAGTGCATGACTGGAGAATAATTGGGAGAAAGTAAATTCCCATACAAAGAATATTATCTCATACAGTAATAGCCCACGAATAAGAACCTGGGGTTTAAGAACCTGTTAGGCTAAAATATTCATTTTAAGCCCCCTCCACATAAGAACCTATTAAGGCTAAAATTTTAAGTCAGGTTCTTATCAGTGGGGTTGCTGTAAAAGTGTAAAGGTAGAAACTGCTGAATGAGTTTCTTTGTTATGTTTTGTTAAGGACATATACTGTACCTGCAGTGAACTGCCTATAGGCATTTCTCTATGGTACAAATAAATGATTTATACTGTATTATGAGATGATATTTATCATATATATATAGTATATTCAGATAAAATTCATATGAAACTTTAAGAACCTATTTTAAGAACCTTGGTAGCCTAAATTTGCTTTCAGTACCATTTATATAAGAATCTATTTAGGCTAAATTAGAAAATTCTGGTTCTTATACGTGGGCTATTACTGTATTACACATTCTAAAAACTAAGAGGTGAAATTTAAACGTGGCCCAAAGCTAACCTAATCAAATTAAATCAAATATTTGTCTCTTACAAGTCACCCCTGCTTTGAGATTGACACTAAAAATAAAGAAGTAAAATTGAAATACAATCCAACGCTAACCAAATTAAATTACATACTTGTCACTCATAAGCTACATCTGATTTAAAATTGACACAAATAATGTAATAGATAGGACTTAAACCTGCTTAAAGAAGGTGCATGCATGATGTTCGATGGAACACCATTCCAGTCTGGTATGTAGCGATTATAAAAAGAAAAGCTGAAGGCCATATATATATGTAGCCAGGCTAAGCCTAGCATCGGAGTTGCACACTCTCACCGAGCAACTTCGCATGGCTTTATTTGGGCCAGTTTAATTTGTGTCCAAAACAATTGAGCAGCAGCAGGGAAAACGAAGAGTTTTCGATAGCAAACGTTTGCAAAAAAATACAGACATTCGAGAGTCTTAACTACTTTCAGATGAAAGCGTAACGGAATTCAAAGCGGATTAAAAAAAAACAAACACTACAAGCGAACAAAGTACGATGCGAGTGCTATGCTGGAAGAAGGAGAAGGTAGAGAAATTAAACAAGACTAGCTTGTAATAATAATAGCTTGTACTGATTAGTGTAGAAAAATCGGTATTTATTTTGACATTAATGCCCGTAGAAAAGACAATAAAGGGTAAAAACTGATCGTTAAGAGCAGTCAACAGGAATTGACCGCGGTTCGGAAACAACAGAACAACAAACAAAAGTATTACAAGAAAACAAAGCAGAATACGAATAACATTTCTTCGAAGATTCTTGGAGAAGGTGGAGAAATTAGACAAGTAACAAAAATTGCTTAGCAATTTTGACATAAAGGTTCGTAGAAAAGACAAAAAAGAGGTCCACACCTGATCGTTTAGAGCAGTCAACAGGAATCGCTGAGGCGCATTCACTCGGAACGCGACAGAGCTGAATAATAGCGCCATTTCCCACAAAATCTTTCCTTGGCTGACACAAAACGCTAAAGAGCTTTGATAGTTTTACTGGTATTACCGTGTCTTCCGAAGAACCTTCTTCAATTAATGATTCTCAGTGGCAAAGCGTCATCCAGTTAATGAAGAAAGCGCTTGCCAAACCACACCAGCATTTCTCTCGCAGACCCGTCCAATATAAAATTTATCAAAGCCAGCCCAGCCTGTTAACCCATTTCGGTGTTTTTAACATCCAAACGCTGATTCTTACCGGTTCAAACAAATTAAGACGACATGTTTATAGACGGCGAAACTTAATATTGTTGTTTACAGGCCGCTTTCGACGAAGATCTCTAAAACGTTTTTCAAATTTTGATAA
Source organism: Pachyseris speciosa (assembly GCA_016490735.1). Classification (NCBI taxonomy): domain Eukaryota; kingdom Metazoa; phylum Cnidaria; class Anthozoa; order Scleractinia; family Pachyseridae; genus Pachyseris; species Pachyseris speciosa. The sequence continues at coordinate 165,234 of JAEMWC010000807.1, read as the reverse complement.
CTTTATGTCAGATTTTGAGACGTGCAGATGCACATGCATTTGATCGGCTTTTTTTTACTCGAGTTTTAAAGCTTAATTTTACGAGGACACATTGTGATTATGAGTTATTAAGATAAGGGCAAAAGTTTCTTAACGCTGTTGAGGTACCAAGGTCGAAAAACGGTCAGCCAAGCCGAGTAAAAACACTCGTTAGCTTGCAAAGAAAACAACGTAACAAAAAAAACAAACAATTCAACTACTTCTTTGCGTCCAAAACGAGTACAGATGATTGTTATTTATATGCATTCGAGAGAAAAATACAAGTTTCATCCCTGAACAAAAGTAACAACGATTAAACCAAATGTTAAGCTTCTATTTATTTAATTTACCTCACTGTCCTGCGTTGTGTTGTAGAGGTTTCTACCATTTGAAAATACGTAAGCTTCAGTAAAGTAAAAACAAGCATCCGCAAAAATAGCAAACGGTTTGTCCAAAGAAAGATCTTTTTCCACAGAGTTTGAGCTATCGTTCCTCCCATTAACACAGGTGAACTGTTAAGTGACCTTTCTTAGTGAGATGCAAGATGCCGCGGTAAAGTGAAAGCCCTTGAAGCGTTGAATTATACTGTTTTCAACCGCTTAATCCATCCAAGTTTGAAGCTTTTCTTGAGAAAAATCGCTCTTCCCTTCATCACTTGAAAAGTCACGTTCCGGAGTATCTTTTGACAAGTTCTTGATTTTTATGCTTTTTACGCGAATTTAAAGACAAACTTCGATCGAAGACGATGAAGTTGTTTTGCTCAAAATGAAGAAACCAAGTGAATGTGAAATTACGAGCCGCAGAAAGCGCGCGAAAAATTAAGCCTCGATTTGGTTTGGGTGTCCCACACCTGGCTTGAGCCTGCTATCAAATCGAAAGCAAGTACCTGGTCAGCGGTCAACTTCAAAAAAACAGCTGACCTCGATGAGGTCTCAACTTGAGCCCGCGATATGGTCACGTGACACTGGTCAGCGGATACCTTGTTTTGACAGGTGTCAATTGGTTATAAGATGGATGTCCAGTATCAAAGACTTAAGCTGTAAACTAGCTGGTCAGCTGGGCCAGGTGGAGTATGGCCGCCATGTTGGATTATTATGATTATTATTAGGATATTATTAGTTATTGGGCAACTCCACCGTCGTCGTCGTCGTGCGGGCCCACAAGCAATACCGCTAGCCATTTTTACCATGAGAAAAGCAGTTGACGGGTTTCTATAGGTATGGTGCTCCGCTTCGCGGCCCTTCGGGCCGCTGGAGCTCCGCTATTACCTCTTACTATATGAGTTCGAGGTCCGTACTGTAAGTTACGGACCGAGTTTTTTTCCGTTCATTTATGGCTCAAGCGCGAAGCGCGCGGGCCATAAATTAATGAGAAAAAACGAGGATCCGTAACTTACAGTACGGATCGAGAAAACGAGGTTAGTCAGATATTTATTATATCTCTGAGGTTAATCCAGCGCGCGGGAAAGAAACTACTTGAAGTCAAGCGGGCCGTACTGCGGCCCACAAAATTGACCAATCACAGCGCGCGTACTGAGTGAGAGATATAATAATGCTTATGCTATTACTATTGATATTGCCATTGTTATTGCTATTGTTGTTGCTAATGCTAATGATAATCATAATAATACCAATGATAATGATAATGATAATAATAGGTTATTGAAATGTACGAGCGTTAATCTTGTTTTTTGATATATTTTGGGGGTTTGCATAATAAGAGGAAAACCCCAAAAAATCTTAGAAAAGAACGTAGGGTCTGATTATTCTCGCAAATTGTGTACATTGCAGGTTTGTATACAAACCTAATAAATCAAGCAGCTGTCGTTAAGTAAATAATCCAAATGCTATTGAAGAAAACGTACAAATTAACGTGAGTACGATACGATATCTTCTATAATAGAGTGAATTTCAAGAAATCGCAATCTTTTTTGGCGACTTTTAACAAGCACTATTTTTCAATATCGATCTTGTACGTCATGAGAGTTTAAGGCCTTTCTTTTGTTATGGTTACGTAGGTAACCAACAAAATCTCGTCAGCCACAAAAACATAGCCACCAGATAGGGCCTCTGTGCATGTTAGGGTTCCCATGATATGAGGGTTACAAACTTTCCCTAACAACGATATGATAAGTAAGTCATCCTTCCATGTCAGGTCAATGGTCCATTACCAGATGGGAAAAGTTTAGGCTTGTTTAGGGTATCTTTGTAACCTGAACCCTTTCCTAAATTAAATGAGTATTAACTGTTCAAAAAAAATTGCTTCTGTCTACTTACTGGCAAGACCCAATCCAACCAGGATCCAAGTCAAAGTCTTCAAAGGTAATTAGCAATGTCATGCCGTCTGGGATTGGAACCCAGTAAGTACATTGCATTTCTTCTGGATACTTGTTTGGGTATCCAGGGGTTGTTAGCGTGTTGTTTACCACTGGAGCGCATGCTGTTAAAAACGGAAGTTGCAATAAATATTAAACTGATGACCACTTCATCAACAAATAAGCAATCAAATACATTGACAGGTGCAGAGATGATCACCAAAGGGAATTCGGGTTAAGATCACGTAGTAAAGAAGAGGAGAGAACCCGCGAGATCAGGAGAGGCAGTGAGTTACAAGTCATCATTTGTTCATAAATCATGGGAACACTCACGCTGGCACCAATATATCAATACTATTTTTCATCAGTTCTTTCTTTGTTTTTACTCAAAAGTAGCCTTCACGAAGAAAACACACTCGAAGCCAGCGAAAAGGAAATCTTGGTTTCCTTTTAAGATAATCGTGGGTTAAGGGTGGATCTTGAAGTTGAGACAATAAGAGTGAAGATATCTGGGTACTTAAGTTTCGTCTTCTCTCTGGTTGGCTTTTGAATTTTATCAAAGAAGCTATTAACCTTACCACTTACGTCAGGGTAAAAAAGTTTCTGTTTTTTTTTTCTTTCTTTTTTTTTCATAAAAACATAAAATGTTTACTGTTATCTTTCAAACTATCAAAGCGTAATTCAAAAGGAGTGAGCAGTAGCCAATAAATTGGCATATAACCTTTTTCCACCGGATGTAAAAGTTGATAGTATATTGATGCGAATACAGCCAACTGCAGCGATGTTCGTGGGAAATGCTGGATGCGAAAAGGTTGCTTTGCTTAATAAAGCCTTTTGTGATCTCAGTTTAGTTTTCGGTTATGACGCTGGGTCAGGTAAACTTAGTCCAAGCCGGAGAATATGCGACAAAAGATAAACTTGGTATCTGGGCTGTAATCGGGAGCCGCTACAACCCTTAGGTTAGAGACATTTATTCTTCGTTCGAAATTAGCTCTTTTTGAGGGTCAATTTGAACAACTACTGAGGAAAATTCAACAATCGACATCGAAAACAAAAACAATTTGCGTGCTTACCTCTTCCGAGGGTGCTGTTGTTTTCACCCCACATCAGCACAAACAGATAGAACAGCAGTTGGATGTTGAAGAGGTTCATATTTGACTGCTCTAATGTATTTCCTTTTCTATACAACGGTGTTTCCTGTTCTGAAAAAGATGATTAAAAAGATCATTGAGGTAAGTACTCACAGTGTTGTTTCAAATTAATTAATGTTAACCTTGATAATCAAAACACCTTTTCACACTGAATGCTATTTTTGTCCTAAATCAGTTTTTTACTGCCTTGCCTCTATAATAGCGGAGCTCCAGCGGCCCGAAGGGCCGCGAAGCGGAGCACCATACCTATAGAAACCCGTCAACTGCTTTTCTCATGGTAAAAATGGCTAGCGGTATTGCTCGTGGGCCCGCACGACGACGACGACGACGACGACGGTGAAGTTGCCCAATAACTAATAATATCCTAATAATAATCATAATAATCCAACATGGCGGCCATACTCCACCTGGCCCAGCTGACCAGCTAGTTTACAGCGTAAGTCTTTGATACTGGACATCCATCTTATAACCAATTGACACCTGTCAAAACAAGGTATCCGCTGACCAGTGTCACGTGACCATATCGCGGGCTCAAGTTGAGACCTCATCGAGGTCAGCTGTTTTTTTGAAGTTGACCGCTGACCAGGTACTTGCTTTCGATTTGATAGCAGGCTCAAGCCAGGTATGGGACACCCAAACCAAATCGAGGCTTAATTTTTCGCGCGCTTTCTGCGGCTCGTAATTTCACATTCACTTGGTTTCTTCATTTTGAGCAAAACAACTTCATCGTCTTCGATCGAAGTTTGTCTTTAAATTCGCGTAAAAAGCATAAAAATCAAGAACTTGTCAAAAGATACTCCGGAACGTGACTTTTCAAGTGATGAAGGGAAGAGCGATTTTTCTCAAGAAAAGCTTCAAACTTGGATGGATTAAGCGGTTGAAAACAGTATAATTCAACGCTTCTTGAAAGGGCTTTCACTTTACCGCGGCATCTTGCATCTCACTAAAAAAGGTCACTTAACAGTTCACCTGTGTTAATGGGAGGAACGAGTAGCTCAAACTCTGTGGAAAAAGATGTTTCTTTGGACAAACCGTTTGCTATTTTTGCGGATGCTTGTTTTTACCTTACTGAAGCTTACGTATTTTCAAGTGGTAGAAACCTCTACAACACAACGCAGGACAGTGAGGTAAATTAAATAAATAGAAGCTTAACATTTGGTTTAATCGTTGTTACTTTTGTTCAGGGATGAAACTTGTATTTTTCTCTCCAATGGATGTAAATAACAATCATCTGTACTCGTTTTGGACGCAAAGAAGTAGTTGAATTGTTTGTTTGTTTGTTTGTTTGTTTTTTTTTTTACGTTATTTTCTTTGCAAGCTAACGAGTGTTTTTACTCGGCTTGGCTGACTGTTTTTCGACCTTGGTACCTCAACAGCGTTAAGAAACTTTTGCCCTTATCTTAATAACACATAATCACAATGAGTCCTCGTAAAATTAAGCATTAAAACTCGAGTAAAAAAAAGCCGATCAAATGCATATGCATGTGCACGTCTCAAAATCTGACATAAAGTTGTCAAAATTTGAAAAACGTTTTAGAGATCTTCGTCGAAAGCGGCCTGTAAACAAGAATATTAAGTTTCGTCGTCTATAAACATGTCGTCTTAATTTGTTTGAAACGGTAAGAATCAGCGTTTGGATGTTAAAAACACCGAAATAGGTCGACAGGATGGGCTGGCTTTGATAAATTTTATATTGGACGGGTCTGCGAGAGAAATGCTGGTGTGGTTTGGCAAGCGCTTTCTTCGTTAACTGGATGACGCTTTGCCACTGAGAATCATTAATTGAAGAAGGTTCTTCGGAAGACATGGTAATACCAGTAAAACTATCAAAGCTCTTTAGCGTTTTGTGTCAGACAGGGAAAGATTTTGTGGGAAATGGCGCTATTATTCAGCCTTGTCGCGTTCCGAGTGATTGCTGCCTCAGCGATTCCTGTTGACTGCTCTAAACGATCAGGTGTGGACCTCTTTTTGTCTTTTCTACGAACCTTTATGTCAAAATTGCTAAGCAATTTTTGTTACTTGTCTAATTTCTCCACCTTCTCCAAGAATCTTCGAAGAAATGTTATTCGTATTCTGCTTTGTTTTCTTGTAATACTTGTGTTTGTTGTTCTGTTGTTTCTGAACCGCGGTCAATTCCTGTTGACTGCTCTTAACGATCAGTTTTTACCCTTTATTGTCTTTTCTACGGGCATTAATGTCAAAATAAATACCGATTTTTCTAGACTAATCAGTACAAGCTATTATTAATACAAGCTAGTCTTGTTTAATTTCTCCACCTTCTCCTTCTTCCAGCATAACACTCGCATCGTACTTTGTTCGCTTGTAGTGTTTGTTTTTTTTTAATCCGCTTTCAATTCCGTTACGCTTTCATCTGAAAGTAGTTAGGACTCTCGAATGTCTGTATTTTTTTTGCAAACGTTTGCTATCGAAAACTCTTCGTTTTCCCTGCTGCTGCTCAATTGTTTTGGACACAAATTAAACTGGCCCAAATAAAGCCATGCGAAGTTGCTCGGTGAGAGTGTGCAACTCCGATTCTAGGCTTGGCCTGGCTAAATATATATATATGGCCTTCAGCTTTTCTTTTTATAATCGCTACATACCAGACTGGAATGGTGTTCCATCGAACATCATGCATGCACCTTCTTTAAGCAGGTTTAAGTCCTATCTATTACATTATTTGTGTCAATTTTAAATCAGATGTAGCTTGTGAGTCACAAGTATGTAATTTAATTAGGTTAGCGTTGGATTGTATTTCAATTTTACTTCTTTATTTTTAGTGTCAATCTCAAAGCAGGGGTGACTTGTAAGAGACAAATATTTGATTTAATTTGATTAGGTTAGCTTTGGGCCACGTTTAAATTTCACCTCTTAGTTTTTAGAATGTGTAATACAGTAATAGCCCACGTATAAGAACCAGAATTTTCTAATTTAGCCTAAATAGATTCTTATATAAATGGTACTGAAAGAAAATTTAGGCTACCAAGGTTCTTAAAATAGGTTCTTAAATTTTCATATGAATTTTATCTGAATATACTATATATATGATAAATATCATCTCATAATACAGTATAAATCATTTATTTGTACCATAGAGAAGTATACAGTATATGTCCTTAACAAAACATAACAAAGAAACTCATTCAGCAGTTTCTACCTTTACACTTTTACCGCAACCCCACTGATAAGAACCTAACTTAAAATTTTAGCCTTAATAGGTTCTTATGTGGAGGGGGCTTAAAATGAAAATTTTAGCCTAACAGGTTCTTAAAACCCAGGTTCTTATTCGTGGGCTATTACTGTATTAGATAATATTCTTTGTATGGGAATTTACTTTCTCCCAATTATTCTCCAATCATGCACTTTTTTTTGTATCAATTTTGATGTATTCGCATGACAAAGTATTACTAAACTTAAAGTAAGTTCTTTCTCATTAATGTACACATCCTTTGGACTTCCTTCCTGCATGCAGTATTTCAATTAATTTTATTCATAGCTGGTCACACCAATCTTGTGGTATGTTTGGATGACATTTGGTACTAATGTGTAATGGGATTTTTGATGTTTGATGAAGTATGTTGTGCAATTTCAAATGTACATGGAGAAATGTGAGACTAGTCCTTACCTTTCTTGCAAAATAGAAAATCAAGTTAAAATTGCTAACACGGATTTCCAGCACTTTTTCTTTGGTGAATAATTACCTTAAATCCTCATACTACATTGTTAATTACCTTGATAGTGATGTCAACCACATGCCCAATATTTTATTATCAAGTTGCTTAGTCTTGCACTTGGCTGGCCAGAAATGCAGCTGGATTTCTTTTTGAAACTCACAAAAAGGTGCATTGATTGATGAGCTTAATGTCAGCAAGCAGTTTTTTGTGATAGTAAGGTCAAGAAGTAACTGATCAAAAGAAATATCATGGCCTTAATGCATATCATCTAAATATTTTTATTGATTTCCATGTATCTTTCTTTCATAAATTTTTTTGATGCATACATATATCCAGAGGATACACAATTTCTGATTTCCAACCGTCTCATGGGAGGCTTTGGATAACTGAAATTGCATTCATTATGAAGTGATGATCTGAATCACTATATGTCTGATGTCGGATACTGATTCAAAATAGCATTCACCAGGCTTCTCCACCAATTTCTAGTGGCTCTAAACCATAACTAAGTAGCCTACAGTTAAACGGGGAAACAGACCTGTCCTTAGGTATTGCTCTAAGATGTTAAGAAATGTTTTGTTTTAAAAATTTATAGATGCAAACTAGCGTTGCAGGTTCTTTTTTACGCAAAGTATTAAAGATTATTGTTTTAAAAAAACCTACCTCAATATATTTTTTTGCTTTTTAACATCTCCAAACTCAATTTGCAAAGGAATTTTTATTACCTTACTGAATAGAATGCTTGTTTTTAGGAGGGGTGGGGGTCCAAATCAGTAAAAGGGGATTCATATCTGCTAGCAGTTCTGGACTAGGGGGTCCAAATCTGATCCACATGCAGATCTGGACTGGAGAGTGCAAATCTGCGGAAGGTCCAAATCCACTGTGACACTGGCTCAGATCACCTTTCCATACTATTTTTTACAGCCTTGGGTCTGTAGCTTGAGTGAGGTCAGATGGGTGATATGACCAGCACACTATATGTAAATGCCAGTAGAAAAAGAATGCTTTTGGAGCTCCGCTTTTAGGCTTGGCTAAATATATATATTATCCGAATTTAAATGAAGGACATGGATGAACATGAACTTATGAAATGAGTAAAATACTTTCATAAGGTTAATATCAAGACTAAACTGAGCCCTCAGGCATACAAGCGGATGGCCAGTGGATAGTCATGAAAAGTTTTTACATCAAATGTTATGTTTTGGTTGCTTTCTTTGACTGTTCTGCGTTTTTTTTACGGTTTTTTTTATAGCCATTGTTTGTTCATTTGGGTTGATTTTTGTTCAGGTCAAATCAGGTCAGGTTGTTTTTTGTTCAGGTTTTTTGTTCAGGTCAAATTTTGTTCAGGTCGTGATTTGCTGCAATATCAAAGGTACCAAAATCCAATGGGAAGCAACTTTACTGTGTTCTCTAGCCACTGTGTCTTGTATTTTTCTTTTCCTGTCCATAAGGCTAATGACAACAACTTGACCATATGCCTTTCAAAATTATTTCTATCCACAGTATAGAGTATAAACACGCACAGAAACTATATCCTTCTTTGTCTCTGGTAGAGAGCTGGTGAGCAATCTCAGGGTACCCATGTGTGATGAGCATAATATCTAGTGTGTACACTAATTAGAAAATCTGCCATATGTACGTTACTTGCCACTTTTTCGATCAGAAGTTTGAAATTAATGAACCTGGCAGTTAACAGCAAATATTATTTCTTACCTAAGAAAGGGCAAACGGATACGCACAAGGGTTCAATGGATGATAGCTTCACATTCTCACTTTTCCTGGATAAAATAATATCATCCCTCATCTTAAGTTTCTTTTCATCACATTGTCATTAAACAATTTGATAATTAAAATCTGCAATTTCTTAATCAAGACTGTTTCTCTCCGTTATTTCAATCCAATCCTTAAGGCTTAGTATCATTAAATTCATCTCTGGATCACGAGAGAAAGTACCGGTACTAAATTCAAACGTGCATAACTTTTCACTTTGATAATATCAAAGCCAACAAATTCGAAAAGCTTCCTTTTGGGGGAAGGGGGGAGGGGGGATTAGGCAGAGGCTGACCAAGATAAAAAGACGAGTGCGAGAGGAATGGGGGAGGGGGGGGGTTACGCAGAAGCTGACCCTTCCGTACTCATTGAGAAGTTAAAAAGAGGAGTACGACACGAATGGGGGAGGTGGAGGTGGGCTAGGCAGAAGCTGACCCTTCCATGCTCATTAACAAGCTGGTCAAAAAGAGGAGAGCGAGAGGAATGGGGTAAGGGAGAGGGAAGGGGGCGTTAGGCAGCAGCTGACCCTTCCGTGCTCATTAAGAAGATAAAAAGAGGAGTGCGAGAGGAATGAGGGGGGGGGGGGGGGTGGTGGGTTAGGCAGAAGCTGACCCTTCCGTACTCATTAAGAAGATAAAAAAAGGAGTGCGGGAGGAATGGGGGAGGGGGTTGGGTAAGGCAGGAGCTGACCCTTCCATGCTCATTAAGAAGATAAAAAGAGGACTGCGAGAGAAAATGGGGTAAGGAAGAGGGGGGAGGGGGGTGGGTTAGGCAGAAGCTGACCCTTCCATGCTCAAATACCAAATACCCAGGTATTTTTTGGGAATAATATTCCAGATTTACAACACCATTACACATTCAATAGAGTTCAACAGAAGCATTTAATACACTCACTAAAATCAACGTCAATTATTGTAGAGCAGTTGAATTTATAGCAATAATGAGCTTTCAATGCCTTGAAACACGCGTAAATGAGATCTGCAAGAAAATAATTACCAGAAGTAATTTGTTGTCTATTGGTATTACAACTTCTCATCCATTACCCTCAGCCGACAAGGCGATAATATGCAGGACAATTGATTTCGTATCAAAGACATGAATTAATTGCAGAGAAGCTGGAAAATCCGATATTTCTCTCCCAATAATCGACAGTAAATATGCGTATATCGCAGGTTTCCCTTGTGTGCATACAACGAACACTTTGTGCACCATGAAAAATTTGGACAGTGTTATAATTTGTTGAACAATAACAAGCGATACTACATGACTTGCTCTTTCAGTGGTCACGATCAATCAATTCCCCTGCTGTGATTGGCTACCCACGAGTTCAAGATGGAGGCATCTCAACCGCTTGGGATAGCCCGTTCGTCCCGCGTTTTACTGTCTTTTAATAGAGTGCTTTGAGTCATATAATAAAGCCTTTATTGAGCAAGCTTGTTCGGTCAAGATTGCGGGATATTGGCCTCGTTCTTTTTTTGCGTTTTTATGGACCTCGCCTCCGTCTCATTCCATAAACACGCAAAAAAAAAACTTTCCCAATATCCCGCCATCTTGACCTCACGCTTGGCCAATAACCCATATATATATATATATATATATATATATATTGCGCGAGTTCGCGCATAATTGTTAAGTATTTGTACTCTACAACACCGATTTGAACGGATTAAAATTTTAGCTACGCTCAACCCAAAGAACATAAAACAAACAATTATTTGTAAATTTTAAAGTTTTTTAGGTAAACGATGCCATTCCGCTATTTTCATCTAAACCTTCGTTAACTATAAGCTTACAAAAACCCTGGCTTTGCTGTTCTTATTGATAGCGGTTTGTTCAGCTGTCAACTCTTCAGACTAAACTCGCCTTGTCCTTCAAACATGAAACAGTTTGCGCTGCAAAAACATCCTCTTTGATCCTTACGTATATATTTTTTATCCTTTGAAGATGCTATGCTTGCTCATCTGAAAACCAAGTTTGAAAAGTTTCTGTCTCTTGACCAAGCAACAAACCCTTCAAAAAGCGCGGATTTCCGCAGGTAAAGGAGTCGCTGCTGCAGGCCTTTCCTTCTCAAAAACTAAAGTGAATAATATATTTATTGCTGGATGGTTTAGTGTATGACATAATGGGACATTTTCACCCCCAATGGACTCGATAGAATATACTGAGCGTAACTCGTAAAAAGATCCTGCCGCACTATACAAGAATAAAAAGAACATATATTATATGTTTTCCACATTTTTTGAGCCGAAAGGTCAGGCGTTTCCAGCTGCAAACAGCGTTTTGTTGAAATAATACAGAAAGGTATGAAAACGTCCTCTTTTCATTGCAAAATTTCGATTGGTCATTTTAAACAGAACCTGTCAAAATTTTGTTAAATTTGACAACTAGCTGACGGCAAAGTACAAAGCTGATAGAATAAAACAAAAAGGCACAGAGCGCGAAACTGCAGGTGCTGTTACTAACAATTCTTTAGACAGCAGACCGCACAATTCAGTGGAACACAAGGAAAGACAAATTGCCTCAGCTCACAGCAAATTTTGTTTTTGTAAACAAAAGTAAAACGAAAAGAGTTTCAAATATTACTGCCATAAAGGGAACATGCGTTTAGACATTTAACCTATCGTAATAATACGCTAGTTAACAAATGCCAAAAAACTCATTTCTCCACCTTAAATCCCTGGTATCAGAATATATATTCTCTTTTCTGTTCCCTCAATATTCCTTCCGTTGCAAGTGGGATAATTTGTTTAAACACCTGAGATGATCATTATTTTCCTTTGCTCTTCAAGTAGTAATATCATGTAACATTCAGAAAGTTGATCTTGTATTTACATTTATCTCTTTAATTTTATACTTGTGAACACGCTACTGCAGAGTTGGAAATAACGGCCGGTGATCGGTAATTACCGATCAAATTTGCCAGCGAAAAATTAAATAAAATTTCATAAATTTTAAAAATATATATATATTGGTCAAAGCTTTTTTCAGTGTTGTGGCTCCTAAAAGAGCCGTTGTTTGTAAGAGCCAGTATTATATACACAATCACCAATTTCTCAATGGAAACTCCTCAATTTCGTCCAAGTTGGCCAACATGTTGAGAATATCTGCCAAGAATAAACAATAATTGTCCAGGAGTGAACGATAATTGTCCATTAGCAAAGACAAGTCTTGTCCGACTGATAAAGTTGTTGTTATGTCTAGCAGCTGAAGTTCTTTTTCATGAAGTTCCTCCACAACATCAAGGCGTTCATCTCTGATAAGGTTCAGAATTTCACGCTTGCGATCCATAATGGCGTCTCAAAATGTTTCGCGCTCAAATATAACCGCTGTACAATGTGACTGCAGAAACTCATTAATGTTAGAGGGGGTGTTTGAATTGACATTGGAGATTGCAGAAGCCCATGGAAAGAAGTTTTCACGGACATTTAACATGGAAAGCAATGTTCCAAAGGCTCGCACTTTAAAGAAGTGGAGTGCTGAATTCAAATGGCTTGAAATTTGCGACAATCGTATGTACTGTCGAATATGTACAAAGTGGCAGAAGAAACTTGCTGTTTGTAGAAACTACAGCGATGTATTTATTACGAAAGGTAGCAACAAAACGTCAAAGACGTGCCGTCAACGAACATAACATCAGTGCAATGCATTCAGATGCAAACGACCACGAGAATCGAGAAACAATTTCGAAAACACGTGGTCTATAAAATACCGGATGACAATCCTCTGAAGCAATGTTTCGCATGGAAGTTGTGTTACTAAGTTCTTAGTTCAACTGCTCACGTTGTGAGTTGCCTTTCGACAACTCAAATAGAGTACTCAAATAAAGTAGACACTAACGTCACAACAGAAAATTGTACCTTTATTGGGATTTCCAAAATGCTGGGGGTGGGGGGGGGGGGGATGATTTGCACCTTCACAAAAAATCACCTATCAATTTGTTTTTCCTTATTTCCAACCCTGCACTACTGGTTTCCTGCCTCTCTCGCAGTTTCAACTTGCTCTCCTTAATCACGGAATTTAGGTTGTCATTTAACCGATATACGCGAATATCGGTAAGATATTGAAAATTATTGAGAAAACCTAAACAGATGGAAGATCCCTTTCAAAACAATTTGCATGAAATACAAGAGAAATCTTAAAAACTCCCTTTTGATATTAATGGCTTCATTTCTTGTGACCATATAATTTTTTTTTCAACTTTGGTCTTGTAAAATCAATGGAAGGGAGGTAAATTGCCTTTGGAAATAGCAGGCAAGAAGAGACTGAGTAAAAACGGTTTACTTCAACACATCTGTTCAATGTTTGTTTTTAGAAAGCGGTTGGTCGTAATTTTCTTTATTTCCTTGTCTTGTTTCGCAACTGGTAGACTTTCCACTCCATGAAAATCAGCTGTGTATGGAATTACCTAAGCAGGTACATGCAACGTGCATTAAAAAGACCTTCAACAAACTTTCAGCATTAGTGGGTAATCGACTATATGTGAATATGTTAATAAATTTTGGTAATGTTCACATGATTTGCGAGATAGGTGGAGAGTTGTTGCGATCCAACAAAATAGTTTTCCAAGCATGACATTGAATTGAAACACATATTCCCAAATATGCCATGCAGTAAAAGCCTTTCAATTTAGATTGTTCGGTTGTTTGTATTTTTGCTTGTATTATACAAATGTACACACATTTCGAAAACATTCGGTTTTGATCACTCATTTCATAAAATACCGGAACATTTGAACGTAGCAAGCTAGCACAGGGCGATCTGCCTGTATTCTTTAAACGAAGTGTTCAGACTAGCTGCAGAAACTTTACCCAAAGATATTTTACGATAAAAATATTTGAGTTTTTGAAGGCTTGTGATTCCAAAGTTCCAATTGTGCTCATTTCGCTCTGTAACCGGATATTTGTGTCTCCCTCCAAACACAACAAGTTTTAACTTTGACTTTTGACTTGAGCTGATATTTTCTCAAACAATACTCGAGTTGTAGTTTGATAAGTATTATATCTGAATTTTTATGGTAATCCTTATTCTTTGACCGGAAGGAACTGAAATTGTCAATCTAGCACAAAAATGCTACAAATTATAATATGGACTGAAAAACTTAAATTTCTACCGCAAGTCAGTTAATTCCAAAGGTTAAGTTTTCCTTTCCTTCAATTGATGTTTATCCCCGTGCTTGTTGCTATAAAATTCATATTTTGCATTCCAACAGTTAAATGATAAAACAGTTGCTAGCAAACAGTGATATTATATGCATAGAATGTAGTGATAATTATGCTTTTCGTGATAATAAGGGAGTTATTTTGTTCGTCTAAGAGTTCGACAGGCCATTAACTTCACGCAAATTCTCCACTTTGTATAATTTCCCTATAAAAAGACAACTTAAAAGAGCTCCTTTTAACAACTTTCTTTGAATTTCATTTCTGTCTTTCAACGGCGTCAGTAACGGAACTACTCGACTTAGTTGAGTGCAACTAAATATTAGGATAAAATACAAACAAATAACTTACTCTAAAGATGGAGATCGATTCTCTCGGTCGTCGAAAAAGATAGCGACAAAATAACCACCGCAAGAAACACCAACCGCACCGTCAGAAAATTTGTCAGATGATGATCGATTTTCTCTTTTGTCGAAAAAGATAGCAATAAAATAACCAACACGATGAACACGAACCGCACCGTCACAGTAAACAGTGAAAAGCCCTGGACAGCTGTTGTTTTTAGTGCCAACGAAAACGTCCAAAAAAGAACTCATCTAAATTCATCTCACGAAATGTTCACTCGAATATTGGGAAAAAAGGTTCAAACATTCTTTTCATTTTCAACAGGTTCACTATTGCTCGCGATTATAAAGTTTACAAAGACAGCGATAAAAGTAACATTTATTTATTTATTTATAAAAGGGAGCCTTTAATAATGTGTTTTCATCTCCAGGAAATAACAGCTGTTCTCTTGTTCTGCATTCTTACGCTGGTCAAACATTACACTTTGTTTAACCACAAACAATCCATCAACCAATGAGAACATTTTCTACACCTTCTGGGGAAAATCATGTGGCCTTGAACATGATTATGAATGGTTAAACAGTCACTGTCTTTCACATTTTTCCTTGTGGAGAGTGGGTAGCTGTATACAGGCTATTTATATTATGACACTATTGACAATACATGTAGCAGTTAACGTGGAGAATCAAAAAATGATGTTATTTAGGATTGATGCCATACATGTACTTTGAAAATGAAAATCAAAATAATATCAAGTAAACCATCAGTGAAAATAACCAACTTTTAAACTTACTGAAATTTCAGGTGGAATTTTTCCATCATCTACAGCATTATTTTTTTTATAGACTTTCTACTTTTTCTAGAACTCTCTGGTCCTCTTTCAGTCCATGCAAGTCAGCAGTTATTGAGTCTTGCAATGAATTCTTTACACTCTCCAAAGCTTGACCCTGTAGTTTAAGCTGGGCTGATACTGTATTGAAGGCATCAAAAAACCTTGCCAATTTCAGCAATGGTGATTGTCACTGTATCACACCTTCATACAGGAGTCTGATCATCAAAAAATCCACTCGAAGATGAATAGCCTCCCCTGGAGCCGCCACTACTACATGTTAGCCTCCCACTACTCGAGCTTCTGTTACAGTAAATATAAAAAAAATCAAACAAACTCTGTAAGATTGAGAGCTTGAGAATTATGTGGTGGTACTTACTACACTGTAGGCTCCCATGAAAGGATTCTAGATTAACTTGTTAATCGAGTGGCCTACTAACTAGTGACATACAGCTGTACATGTCTCAGAATTTGCGAGCCAAACAACCTTTAACTTAAAAATTGCCAATACAATTTTTTTTATTATGCATCTGAATTGCAACTCTAAAAATGTTGGTATTGGGGAGGTTGATTGAAATAAATATGAGATACAATGTACTGTATCTTTCTTAATGTCATTCCCACTTGTGAAGTTCAGCTTTTGTATTTGCAAATGACAACTAATATGCCAATTCAATACTGTAGGAAAAACTGTTTTAAGTAGCCAAAGAGGCAAGTAGAAAATGAAAACAGATTTCCCAAATCTGTTAATGTTAGGGAGTCCAGCATTAGTACACACACATGTACATGTAAATTGCATGCTTATGTATGGCAAATTTTATTAAGCAGAAAGCAATTGCTTTAACTTTTCCTTGGTCAGATAACAAAGAGAACTTTCTTTTAGAGCTTCCCTCCTTGGTGAAATCTGAAATATTGTCATTTTTATATCTACACTGTAACCATCACAACTGCTTGAGTGACAAAACTGTCATTAAAATTTTTAATTAAGAACAACTCAATTCTTAGCAACCTCATCCAAAAATGTAATTTGCATTCTGGACCAGTTCACATAAAAACATAGCAATAGTGTAATGGCAAAATCTATGGGCAATAGGTATTACTTTCATTGGTTGCAATTCAAACCAGTTCGAAGGGCAACAGAAGGTGTGAAATTTTATGTGCATCATGCAAACATATAATGTTAAAGATTCGTAAACTATGTTCTTACCCTGCTCACTTTCCTAACAGTAGCCATAGGCATCACAAACAAGTTATCGCAAGGAAGATAAGACCTATACTTAGGCTACAGTGTCAGGGCTCGTACACGACGATGAAAGGTGGGTACTCACAAAGGAATAGAAGATAATAACAGGCTCCTTTTCGGAATTGCATAAATTGCGTTCATAACTGCGAGGATAATTCCTCATTTGATTTAATAACAGGACAAGAGGATTAGAAATTAACTGTAGAAATACACACATACCTTTATCAACGACAATAAACTTGGAATTCCGTAGCCACCAACCTCAAGCAGCGCTTCGAAAACGAGTAAAAACCTAACGATCCTCCTCGCTAACCATCCTGCGTGTAAAGAATTTTAAAAGTGACGCGAAGAAACGATCGCAATCGTGATCTCACTTTTGATTGGTCCAGTTGAGCAGTGATTGTTGTGATAGCCAATGAGCAACGGAGGAGCA
Source organism: Pachyseris speciosa (assembly GCA_016490735.1). Lineage (NCBI taxonomy): Eukaryota > Metazoa > Cnidaria > Anthozoa > Scleractinia > Pachyseridae > Pachyseris > Pachyseris speciosa. The sequence continues at coordinate 148,304 of JAEMWC010000807.1, read as the reverse complement.
ACGGTTGTCTGGTCACTAAGCAAAGCGTTTGTAGAACACAAACGAGACAGCGGTCGAGCAGTCTGGTACTTGGTGTAAGTTTGCTTGGTGTAAGTCGCGACCAGGGGCGCGACACAAAATACACGAATATCGCGCGCACGGTTTTGCGATAATGAAAACGAGTTAGAGCCTTGAGCAAAACGCAGAAGAAGGCAAACGTTTTCTAGAATAAATAAATCCGCCCTTTTTTCGAAGAGTCCAGTACGTTTCAATGTCAGTTCTTTACGTTTGTGTAAAGACACGTACAGGTGCGTAAAGACAGTTCGCTCTAAAACTAGTCTTTCTATTTTACGGTGCTCAATAAATGTAGATATTTGAGCATCTTGCGATTTTATTGAATAATCTGCCCTTTTTTTTTCGAAGAGTCCAATACGTTTCATTGTCAGTTCTTTAGGTTTGTGTAAAGTCACGTACAGGTGCGTAAAGACAGTTCACCAGTTTCCGGCTTTCGTGATGCCCCGTTTGCTTACGTAAACGACTGAGGTCCTTTACACGAACGAAGTTGAATGATAAGGAAGGAATGCCTACAGCTCAGGTAATGCAGCTCAGTTTTTGACGTTATTTTTTGTAAATTTATTCATTGAAAGTACTCCCGTACTTAATTTATAGCGCTCTGAGACAATCGATACATGCTTTCTCGTGCCGTTGATTTTGCTATCACTGCAAATATTTATTAAAGCGTTTCCTGATGTTACACGATTTTGAAACTTTTTTTAGGATTTGATTCCTTGCCATGCTTTAGGACCACAACATTAGACAAAGTATGCTTTTAAGGGGAAAGTTCTGCGAATGATTTGAACTAAGAGCATTCTGGCGTTTTGCATTCCAATGTTCCTGAATACGTCCTGTCAGAGTGAGTAATTCACAGCTGAGTTCATTAATTCTTCATACTTTCTTGAAGACGCGTAAAGCGGAAAAGGCTTCGAGAGGGTCGACATGGTTCTTCTTGTTTCTGTAAAGACGCGTAAAGGAGACTAAACGTATACACAGTCATCAGTTACGGCTTTCGTAATGACCGGTAAATTTACGTAAAGAACGTCCCTTACCCTTCCGAATAGACTACTGGACGAGTTTTCTCATTGAGTTTGCCATTACTGCAAACATATTGAACGTTTCGAGCCCGATGTCACACAGTTATCAGACGTACTGGGTTCTTTACAGGGATTGATTCGCTGTCACACTATAGGCGCATGACATTAGAAAACGTATGGCTTAAAGAACACTTGCGAATGATTTTGGACAAAGGGTATTCGGGCGTATTCCATTCGAATATTTCAGAATACGTCACGTGTGGTGTGCGTATAGAATACTCTAGGATTCTAAGGAGTCAAGAACACGTATTCGAAGCAAGAATATTCTTGAATACTTAGCTTTTTACGCAGTGCTCGCTATGGTAAGACTTTCAAACATAGAAAAGGCGGTCGTGATCTTCAGTTCAGGTTTCTAATCTACGCGTCCGTTATCAACCATATAGCATCAAGGTTTTGTTTTCTCGCTTCCTTTTTTTTCTTATCAGAAAAGGCTGTGACTCGACGCATTGTATTTAGAATAGTTTTGGATCAACTTTATGCATATTTGTCTGATCACAACATTTGATTGAAGCCACTGATAGCTGAGCCTTGAACATCGACCGTGGGGATATTAACGCTGTCGCTTTTTTAGATTTAAAAAATGCTTTCAACAAAAAAAACTGGAATGGCATACAGGACAACACCCATAAGTTGTTTGAATCATACCATCATATAACCGCACGCAAAAATGTTTCGTCCAGCGGCTCTATTTCTGAAACCTGTACCCTTGATCGTGGTACCCCCTAAGGAACTATCTTAGGTCCATTGTCATTTCTTTTCTAAATCGACCTTCCAAACTGCTTAACTAATACAGAGGCTAGAATGTATGCAGACGGCACCCATTTGTCATACGCTAGTAGTGATATGGGCTCCATTCAGTCTACTCTCAATACAAATGTAAAAGATGGTAGTCTGCCTCACTGCGAATAAACTCACTTTGAACATGATAAAAACCGCCGGAATTGATGTTAACTGGTTCAAGGCAAAAGTTAGGCAATATTCCGGTTCCACCGGCCTTAGAAAGAGTTCTCCTATACTGAAACACTCGGAGTCCCGAAGGGAGGGGGGGATACTCCCTATGATGGCCTATACGGGGATGCTCCGCCTGAATGGGGTACCTTTTCCACGCCTCAGGTATATGAGGAGGTAGGGATTTCACGAGTCCAAGTATATGAAAGGGTAGCGAAATGTGTCCTGATTTAGGTATTTAAAAGGACCTTTGATTGAAATATTGCAAACACACATACCTTGACTATACTGTTCCAATGAGAGGTATTCGAAAAGGGTACCTCGGGGCGGAGTCTCCCCGTATTAATTTCTTTTAATAGCCCTCCGCCGGATCAGAGTAGTTTGATGTTTTGAAGCCTAGTTTGCTATCTGCCATATATCGGGAATTAGTAAGAAAATATGAGCTAATTAAAAAAGGAAAAATTTTGGATTTACTCAGTTCTTCGGAACAATGTCAAGATCAAAACAGTCGAAATAAAGAAGCCACAATACCTTTCAACTTAATGGCGTATTAAAAAAAAGTAATAACACAATCACTTAAAGACTACATGTTACTTGTGTACGTTGACTGTTAATATAATTTAATTTGTTTCTCTACACTATAAATATGAACTGTTACAACAGATAGAATACCAAGACCCGGCCAATCTGATCCTGTCCTAGTTACTTCTACCTGCCACTGCAGACTGATTAGTGTCGTATTCACGTTTCCTTAGTAGTGGTCACAACTGTAACAAGGACTAAAGACAATAATACACTTTAATAATAGTTTTGATTTCCTCCGCAGTGTTTTATTCCAGCCAAAACAATTTCACCTAGCTCAACATCCTTAAGGCTGGTTGGAGTTGGAATAGTAATCGGAAACTTTGGGCAAATCAGAGTAGCAAGCTACGACTGTCGTTTATGATCCAGTGTAAACAGATTGTTAAAGTCGCAAGCAGAAGCGGCAGAAGCAACCAATAACAATGCTCTTTCTTTTGTTGCCTTAATTATTACGCGATTGTATATTCTTCCGCTTCTGCTGTCGACCCTGACACTCCAGTTTTCACAAGTTCGTAAGTCGGAATCTGGAAAAGCAGCATCAAAGAAGAATCTGAGAAATGAAAATGCAACTGATTCAATCCAGCTAACAACTCGATTGCTTGGTTTTTAATAGGTCGTTAGTGCTCTTACGACTCCGACTCTATCATTAGTGAAACCAGCCTTCACCACATTAACTTTTGCCTAAACTAATCTGTGATGCTTTCTTGCCCCGACCTCACAGTAACTAGAGACATTTTTCTTGTATTCTTCCATGGGCTGAACAAATACTACCACAGAACAGACATCTTACTTTGTTGTGGACAATGCCTACAATCATTTTTCCCTTTCTAAAATGATTTAATGTCCTCTCTGGTTTTGCTCAGGAAATTCATGAGAATGATATTTCACGCCTCCACTTTTAGACAGTTTGAACGTTCTGTTTCTGAACTGGAAGTTAAATTGAAAATGCTTCCTTAACAAGAGTCCTTCACTAGGAATTTGGGATGTTTTCGCTCAAGAAATAATATTTCTTACACAATCCTTCACGACTGACCACTGTCTATTAGCCAGCACTCCGTTGCTTTGTTCTATGCATTTTTTGCATTCGGTTTTTCCTGGCAAAGTTTTCTTTCCGATGAAGTCCCCAAGATGTTTGAAATCTCTTCTTTCTCTTCTTTTGTCCAGAGATTATGTGGCTTCCTTTTCTTGTGCGCACCGACAACACCTTATTAGAAGACAGAAATATCAGAGATATTACTGCTTACAATATTACAAACTGTTTTCACAGGGGGACTATAAAATGATTGAATGCACTTCAAACCAATAATGCAGACAATAAATCAAGTTGGAATCATTCCCGTTTTCTATGCGACATAATAAGACATCATCATTATCATCATCACTTTATTAAAGTCTCAAATCACAATGGAAATAGCTAAGCACAGAAATGTTAGCCAACGTACCAATGTTCTCTTTTGCTTTGGCCTCTTTTGTTTTTTTAGTCATACCTGTTGAGAGAATAAAACACGATTAACGCAGCAAGACCACAGTCCTGTTTCGTCAATTTAAAACTTCATCTGACTCTGCAACCTTGTAAGCTGCAAATAGCGACAACTCAAAGCTGTGTATTGGCTCTAATGTCTCTTCCTGGCATTGAACTTAAATTTGCTAAACCAGAGAGACAGGTCAGGGCTTGATCATTAGTAGAAACGAGACAGTATCACACATACCATTCTGTTTTGATGCTGATGCCCCATGCGATTTCCTAGAATTAACTGATCGTTACTGTAAAGAAAGCCAGTAAACAATAAATGAGGGAACACCGGACCTCTTCAACTGAAACAGGCATTTAGTTTAAGGTGGCTTCAAATGGTTTCGTTATTTTTAAACACCAACTCTTTGATGGATTGATGCTCCCATAATTTTTCGTTTGTTTCCTTGAACTTGGTGTCAAAAAGTTTCCCAATTATTACCATACCATAGTAACAGTAAAGCCTCTTAGAAACACACTTAATTTTTGCTTTATGTGCCTGTAACTCAAAAACGAGTCAGACAATCCCCGTTTTTTATCACTGAATTGCAATCAGCATATCAAGTTTCATCTCGCCTCAAAGTTTTAAAAAAACTCTGTACACAGGCTTCAGCTCTTGACCTTCCAGAGGGAATGGCAAGTGCTGTGTACTCTAAGGTAAAAGGCGGAGGAAGACGCATTTAAACAATAACTGAAAAACACCACTGACCTGAAAATTTTCCTCCTGATGTGGACTATGTTGTATTCTCCTGATCCAGAATCCCTGGAAACAAGGTGATCTTCTAGGAATGGAACACCAGAACGAAATAAAATCATCTACCAATGAGAAGTATTTTCAAGAGGAAACTGCATATCATTCGTTTAAAAAAAAATGGGCGTTTGCTATGAAAGCAGGAACATACTGAGATTGAAAGCACAAAGTTCTTTCTTCCAGAGAAAAATCACACTTTTAAACACTTGAATATAAACTTAAAATACAGTATAAAAAGTTATGATGATACATGTATATTGGTCGAAAAAGTGCATTACAATTATCTCAACAGAAGCAAGCACCCAGTGCATACTTTCAAACCTCTGGACATGTTATAAACAAAATAATGTACAAACAATATATAATTCTCAGGAGGGAGGGGGGGGGGGGGAGTAGAGTGTCATCAAATTTCATCATTGACTTTCGGTTTGAAGTGTTGCCCAAATCTCTGAGAAGCTCTGGGCATTTCAATAAAAGAAACAAAAAACTTGTTCTTCATACGTTGTTGTGTGATGCAAGCACTTGGGAATTTTCAAGAAGTGCACAAGAAGCACTCGCCTATGGTTCATGGCTTCTCTAGGCGCTTCTCTTGTGTTCTGAAAAATTCTCGCATACTTAAATAACTCAATATACCATTCTCTTTTTGCACTGATGTTTCAGGTGCTGCACTTGATTTGAAAGAAACAATGCTGTTACCATGAGGCCAATACAGAAAATAATAATTATCCTCCCAGCCGTTTTTCAGAGAAACCTGAAGAACTGTTGAAAGTTGTTTTAGCATCAGGTCAAAAGGGAAGAAAAAGCAATAAAGCATCAATAACTAAGTGTAATTTCTTGCAAAGGAACTTTACACAAATCATTAAGGGACATAACACACAGAATGTCCACTCACCCTTCCTTGTTGTTGTCTACTGAAACTATGTGGCTCCATACCAGCATCAATATCTTTGTCTGATTCAGAATCCCTGTCATCTGAATTAATGAAGCATAACGAATGGAACAAAAAAATTAAATAAATGAAGATGACAGGGATCATTGGAGTTATGCACACTACTTAAGCAGTACTGAAAATAGTCTGAAAAATTCAGGCTTGTACGGGGCTTGGATCCATGACCTTTGCGATACCGGTGCAGTGCTATACCAACTGAGCTAACAAGCCAACTGGGAGCTGGTCATTTTGTTAGTTCATATAATAATAATAATTAAATAACAATATATAATTATAATAAGAACCTTCCCAGAATCCTTTGCAGCTGGAAAATCGTCAATCCCAAATAACTTGGTCAGTTTGAGGGCAGCAAGACCCCCACGTTGTCTAGAAATAAGTCTTACCATAAACTAATTATTGTACAAGACTAAGGGCGATGACGTCATTGGTCACGTGACTTTGCTCACAAGTGCGTTTTTGCTCACTGTGACGAAATTATTTTGTTATTGAAAAAGCAGTCAACGTGGTTTGAAGCACAATGGTGTGAGCCATTTCGGACTGCCCGGGTACCGAACAAAATATAAATATTAAGGGAGGTATATACAATTTTCAAAAAGTGGGAGTCTGGGTACAAGTGCTATCTCGCGTTGCATTAAACGCGAGGAAACAAAAATTTGGATATTGGTAGATATTTTTATGAAATATACATTTTTGTCATTTTCAATGCTGTGACGTCATCGGTCACGTGACCAGTACGGACCGAAGTTTAATATTCGCTCTAAAAGTTTACTAGAACCTTTCTCCAAGAATATTTTTAAGCGAAGTTGTAGTTTAATAAATAGTGTTTTAAAAAATGGCCATGATTACTTTTTCCTAAAAAAGTGCGGCAGTAGAAAATCTAACTGAAAAGTTTGTCAGCTTGCTGCTCAACGACCATTTGAGGTAGGAATAAAAGAAAATTTTGCCTAAGGCTTGAGAGTATGCTCTTTATGATGGCGTTGTCAGTTTCTTCTAATTTCAATTGCTTTTGGCGAGGATCGATGTTTAAGATTTTTTTCAGAGGAGAGGGCCTGGAGGAGAGAACGAAAACGAGGCTATACTTTCGCTCGCTTTTTGTTCACTGCGACGCCGCGCCACAAAAGGTTAGCTAGAAAAAAAAATTCCAAGGACTGGACAACGGACTGGACATTTTCTTTAAACGGAACTTTTGACGACTTTTTTAATTATTATTTTTTTTTATGGCTGCTGTCTGCTCAGGGACAATGTATACTTGAGAAGGTAAGTTGATACAGATAGTTGTTGCTGTTTGTTAAAAAACAAAACAAAAAAAAGCGCGTTTGTGGTACACTTAAATGCACTTCCCACCTAAAAAGTGTTGTTTAATTCTTGAAATTATAAACTTAAACTAGAAGTTGCAGCAATGTGAATGAAATCAAATTAATGCTAACATTAAATGAAACAATTTAAGTTGCTTAAGGCAACCGATGCAAGCTCAGTAATTTTACTAAATACGATATTTGAAGGTTAAAAACGTATCTTAAACAGTGACGGAATAAATGATTACTTTATTTTCAACCGGAACTTAAAACGTTACCTTCATTCGCACAGACATCAAAACTTTATTTTATACTGTCCATGAACTAAATTCCCTATTACAATTATAACAAAGTGTACAATAAAGCCATTATTCAAAGTATTGGCCTAAGGAAAATAGTTGCGCATAAACAAATACTGGAACAGTTTCGTGCTTTCAAATGGATTACCCTAATGAGTTACACGATTCCGACACATAAGTTTAATTTGAGTGGCGAAACATTTTGTTGTATCTGAAAAATTACTGTACTACAAAAAACGTTTTCACAGAGGTTGTAATGCATGGGGGTTCACATAATCTAATTCAATTTTATAAAGCTAAAAACTGTATGTCAAAGATTCAGCAGAAACAGAGAAAAGTTTTAAAATAGCGGCTGTTTGTGCGAGTTCGTGTACGTGCGCGCTAAACGCGGAAAGTACCTAAGCTTAATAACTCTGAAGACGTCAAGTACTTACGTTTATGTCAAAACCGACCAAGAACCAGTCGAAAAAAACAAAGAAAGATTAGCAAATAATTGTTTTAATAGATTTGGCAGTTTTACAAAGTGTTACTCTTCTGGTTTGTGGCACAAATCTCCCATTTTGCCGACCTTTTCAGCTTTTCACCACAGCTCTTTCACCACACAAATCTTTTCACAGTCTAACATATCTTCAGGTGACCTAGTCGAAGTGGCGGAACGAGAGAGTCGAACGAGGTATCGCACAGCTTTCATGTGCTTGTTAATCCACTGACTTGGTCTAAGGTTTTATGAGACAGGATGAACCAAATTTCAAAATCATTTCACCGTTTTGAATGTAGTTAAGCTTCGGACTAGAAATTTCCCATTACTTTGTTAAACTTGACCGCAAATACCACTTTCACCACAGCTACAGCGCTGTCGCAAGCAAACCGTCGCTTCGTTTCCGAAGGTCGATTCACTTTCTGTGATTGGTTAAACAAAATGACGTGTGAATTGCGAGGTGTGGAGAATCTACGATTCGATGACAAACATAGCGGGCAATGTCTTCCTTCGTAATTTTAACCAAAGAAAAAATTGCAAAACATTTAATTTTTGGTTTATCGTGGACTAAAAAAACTGTCAGAACAAGAGCGGATAGGCGTGTTTTCAGAGCATCTCTCTCTCTCTCTCTCTCTCTCTCTCTCTCTCTCTCTCTCTGGCTTGCTGGCTCAGCAACAAATAACTTTCAAAACCATGAGAAGTTAAGTGAGAGAAACAATGTCTACAAGGTCTAAATAATAAGTCAGTAGTGAATGAATGGGTGGGGCAGGGGTTCTGAACCTTCAACTGATTGTACTTTTTTCTTCTGGTTCTATCCCTTACGTAGCAGTATCTACTTACGTCTTAACTTTGTTGCAGAGTCTAACAAAATTGCAAATTCATCACAACTTATCATTGTTCTTACCACCTTGGGAATGCCACGTTTTTGATAGCCGCTTCAGTATACGTCTATTATTTCTATTTCTATATTGTAACCGTTTTCTCCATTTTTACTTTGCTTCAGTGTTGCCCCTGAAGGTTAGTCATGTCTCGCCGTAATATATGGCATTAAAAGTTACCCTTTTCGACCATCATTTTGTTTCTTTTCCTTATATCTACCTTTTTATGGGATATATAATTATATATTGTTATTTCCAGTTTCACTTGTAATAATAATAATAATAATAATAATAATAATAATGATAATGAAAATGATAATGATAATGATAATGATAATGATAATGATAATGATAATAATAGCAAAGTATTTGTCAGAACATTAAAATTCTCAATGTGCTTACAGCGGGGAGTTCATAACATAGCTGTGAGTGATGAATATATTCACAGTCATTTAAAACAAAAATAAGTTGAGTCTCCAAGAAGCAAAGGTCCCATAACAGCTTCATCTCAAAAGACATAATACTAGCAACCATCCATTGAAATTATTACCCTTCATTCTGAGGGTGTCCTCTTAAAAGAGGTTCCACTGTAGGTAAGTCAATGAGCAACAACTGACAGTTGGTTCTTTAGGTAAATTAATAGTCGCACATGATGAAATCACACCAACACTTTATAACTTAATGTTGTCACTTTACTTGCCAGAAAATACTTAAGCTGCATCAGAAGCCCTGACTAAGGATTGAATCTGGGTTTCCTGATGGCAAAACGCCTTTAAACCTACCTGCAATTGGATCAATGGCTCTTTCCAGGTCAATAGCATCTAGGGAATTCCAGCCCAATGCCTTGTTTTTCCCTCATCAACCGTGGTAAGGATCTTTCCAATTTTGCAAGCTCAATGGTTGATTCATGTAACCTGTAATACTCCCTGTGGACAGAGATTTCATGGCCTAAATTGCGAGCGAACCAATCAAGTTCATTCTCCTGAAGGTCCAAGATTTGTGATACAGTAGCTACATATTTTTGAAGCCTGGTACTTGTTACAGCTTCAGGTTTTTCCAGGTTTAACACATCACTAAAACTAGTGATGACCTTCTTCATGAATGCACTCCCATGGTCTCAAATGACTTAATGCACCACTTCCACTTGCTGCAAATAGGTAGGGGTTTTCTTGATTAATGCAAACTTAACTTCGTTGATTGCTTCTTTGACCTCCTTTCTTAAATTTAGTGGCACCTTCTGACCGCTCTTTCTCTTAATTTCAGCCTACAAAAAATAATTACATGAAAATTATTACGAGACTTGTGCAAGTGGCCACTAAAGCTATTGATGTTTTCCTCTCTCCTTTCTCCTCCATACAACCACTCTCCTCGCGCTGAGAAACAGACAGACAGGTGTGGGAGAAAAGTGAATATTACACAATCTTGACCTCTTCCATATTTAAGAGTACTCAACAATACCTGCAACAAAACAGAAGTTTCATGGTCCAAACGGTCCCAAACTGAAGTCAACAGTTACATTGTACGTGGTTTTTGAACAACTGGCATACATGTACTTCAACTGTCTTTCCAGACAGCCTTTCATGACATCTTTAGGTGTATATCTGTCGTGGTTGAAATTTTATTTTGGTTTAAATTTCTTTCAATCCATTTTCCTTTTTTCATTGAACTAGTTTATTTTTTTCAAACCATTTTATTATTTTTAAACTAGTTTGTTCTTATCAACTGTCTAAAAAGGGCTTTTATTTTTGGGGTGTGGTTGAAAAAATGGGGCATGGAATTTTTTTTTGGGGGGGGGGTGGGATTACAAAAAGAATTTAACAACATTTTTTTAAGATCACTTTTTTCTTACTTCTACAGTACTGTCAGTAACACATACATACTAGATAACCTGTGTAACTTCACAGCTCACAGTTTCACAACTCTTGTATTATGTCAAGTGGCCAACTGATTACTGTAACATGTAAAATGTCTGCAGTACAATTTACAACCTTAAAATTGTTACCATTAACTAAATTATCCATTTCTTGAATTATTTAACAAATTATAACTGGTAGCTGGCATGACTAAAGATGAATTCTGATAAAACAACATACAGGCTTTGTAGTACAAACATAATTATAATTATGTTGTGGTATGCAATTTACTTTGTGTGAAATTATTTCATACCTTTGTCTCCTATGAATGATTAGGGTTAGGAGACAAAGGAATAAATTTCATGTATACCACAACATATACAATAACATTAAAGCATAGTCACCCTAACCCTTCCATAAAAGTTAACCATTTAAAATCAGGGTTTAGGCCTAAATAATAAGATCAGTGACTAACCCTACCCCTAAACCCAATCCGTAACCCCCCTAACCACTAACACTAACCCTTTATTTAATGTTTTTGTGTACGTAACTTTTCTGAGGTACATGTAAGTTCAGTTAAAGAAAGGAAATAAAGTTTTTGTATTGAAGAAAAACTTCCCTTCCCATGATTCTAAAAAAATAAACTGGTTTGAAAAACATAAACTAGTTTGAAAAAGTAAACAGGATTGAAAAAATTTAACCAAAAAATAAAATATGAACCACAACATCTATGCTGCCAAATACATTCGTACGTAGAAATCCAATAGTAAAGGACAATAGAGTTAGAACTGAATGAAGACAGTGCATGCCAAGTATGGCTTTGATATGGAAAGCAATAGCCCATACCACATCCATGTATTATCCATAGAGGGCCCACTTAGGTTATGCCATATCATCTCCATACTTGGGCCGTATATGGCCCATATCAACAGGTTTGGTATAACCGGAAATACATGTAAATATCTCCTTTCAAATTTTTAAGACATATCAGTGTTGTATGCATGTACCCCGACAAATTTTCCCCTAGCCTTTTAGCTCTTGAGTCAGTGGGTTCACTTTGGTTTTACATGTAGTTGGCCAATGAGGCTTGACTTGCACTACAGTCTTATTTTCATTTCCAGACTCTTGACAGCTACTCGATCATTGATCACAGGCCTAACAGGAGAATTGGGAATTACACGGCATTAGAAGGCGTGGGGAAGACCTTGATGAGTGTTGAAGATACATTGTAGCTTTTATAGCAAGGAGTCATGATTGTTTGGCCAAGAAGAAACAGATTCATCTAGGAGAATTTGTTTCTCAGGAGAAGCTGATGCTCCTATTTTAAAAGATTTGCGACAGTACTCTTCAAAAATCTCCTTGTCAATTTTTCACAAGTTGTTGGGAAGTCTGTGTCGGTTTTGCACTGAGTTTCCTGAGACACTGTTTTGAAATATAAGCTGATGTTGGATCCACAGTGAACTGAAGAGAAAGAATTTCTTGCTAAACATTACGTGTACATGTAAATGCTCTGTGACCTTGCACAAGATTTCTGTCGCTCAACTTTTCGATGGCTGAAAATCACAGTACACATTGTATGTTTTGATCCATTTTAAATGAAAAAAATTTGGGTGGCATAATGCATGCATACATTATAAAATCTGTTTAAGAAAAAGACCAGTCAGAGTTTGCTTGAACAAAGACCACTATCTGGCTACCAATCACATTTCTTTCCCAAGATCCTGGGAAAACAGCAGGAAACTGGAACAAGATTAGCGATGCTGTTTCTCAGATGTCCCTTTTCCGCATGCATTGATCAAAGGAAATAGGAGACGTCTGCACGCAGGCTAGTCTTTGTGGTAATACTAATAAAACAGTGCCATATGTACTGAAAAAGTTTGGGTAATTTCAACAACTTTCTTTCATGATGCAAAAGAAAATTTGTTACAAAAATGTAAAAGATGACCTAAAACAGCTGTCATTGTCCTTCAATTTTCTCAAAACTTCTTGAACTATAAAAATCGTTTTGAGGTCCTACACTGTAGTTTCTCTCGTGGTATGAAAAGAGATTGCTTTCGGAAGCTGATAATTCTCATGGGCCGGTTAACAAAATGTGGCTACATGTACTGTATCTTTAAGCAAACTGCGGAATATCTATGGTCGAGAGCTCAACTGAGTGTAGGGAAAGAGTCATTCTTCATTTTTTGAGTTTGCCCTAGTATCTTGTTTTCTTTTTTTGCCAGAGTGGGTGTTTAAATTGTTGCGCAAGAATTTAATTATCATTCTTGCAGTCACGTAATCAGTGCTTGGTGGCAGTTGCATTGCTCAAGATTTTCCATCATTCAAATCCCTTTTAACATATGAAAACCACGATGAGCCCTTTTGATATGGACACTCGCATAACGGGGCACTTTGGCATGTCCCTTATTGGTGTCCGTATTAACAGGGTTCCACTGTACTCATGAAACCTGAACCGCTGAATCTATATCTAGAATCAAACCCTAACAGAGTGCAATATCAAAGTGGAAAATACACTTTTCAACGGGAAACTGATTATGTTTTTCTCACTCTGAGAACTGTTTCCAGCCTTGGCCAATAAGAGAGCATGAAATCACATTCATTCTCAAACTAGAAACAGTTCTCAGTATCCACCAATGAGAATGGATGAATTCTGAATTGAAAACAACATGTCTGGTAAGCATCTGTCGTGAATCACCGATAAGCAATTATTCTCGAATGTCTGTTTGTCATCATCTATTAACTACGCATGAATGAGTTTACACAATGGCCTTTTATCAATAATACCAGAGTTGAAACTTTGTGACTATCGACTACCTACACGAACGAAATTTTAACGTGGTTCTTCAACTAAGCATATCAACAAAAATAAAATATGTACTGGCGACATTAAATTGGAAACTTTCAATTAAACCACACAGTTCCACATAATTGCATTGCGAACCATACAATGTGAAATTCTCCTTTTCATTTTACTTTTCTATAAGGCGTATACATAAGGAAAATGGCAACTTACCAACAGTTTTCATACATACATTACATGCTTTATTTGATATAGCAGGTTGGATTAAAGGCAGCCAGAGGCTGATGTGGACCTGCTATCTAGGGTGAATGGAAAATTACAAAACATGTTATAAAATTATGAGGAAAAAGAAACTAAGGAAAACAAAGGAATACAGCTAAAACTATCCAAATATAAACAATATCAAAATGGATAAATTACTTTGCTAAAAATATTCGAAGTCTCGATTCTTATGAGAGACCATACATGCTTCTTTCAGAAAGGTACAATTATTAATAAAGTTCTTATGTTGACGTTGTTTTAAAAGGTTCTTAAAATTCTCGAAGGAGGGGGACTGTTTGAGAGAAGTTGGAGTTAGTTCCCAGACTAGTGGGCCTCTATGTCTTAAGGAATTTCTGCCAATGTCCAGGTTGTATCTGGGTAGAACGAAGTTATTAATATTTCTGAGATTATAATGTGGATTAGCAATACTAAAGAGGTTTGTTATTTTAACTGGGGTAGTGTTACTATTTACTTTATACATTAAGGTAAGCAGTTTCTTTTTATATTGGTTTGATAGTGGCTCCCATCTAGTACTTCTTAGGGCCTCTTGGTCTGATATGTCCCGAGGCAGTCTATGGATGGTTTTAGCTGCCCTGGCGTGGATATGATCAAGTTCATTCATTAAAGATGGTGTGCTAGTACCCCAGACCAAGCTGCAATAAGTAATAGTAGGGACAATGCTACTGAAGTAGATTTTTTCTAGTGTACTTGTTGGTAAATATTTGAGCCTTTCAAGTTGCCTGACTTTCTTTCCAAAGGATTTGCAGAGGTACTTCACGTGACTGTTCCAAGAGAGCTGGGAGTCAATAATAACCCCCAGACATCTTGTTTCGTGAACAACGTCCAATATGTTATCCCCTAGTTTAATAGGTCTTAGTGGGCCGCAGAAAGGACTGTGGGATATGATCATGGCCTCAGACTTCCCAGCGTGTATAGTTAATTTGTTGTTTCTGCACCAGAGTGAGATCTCTGAGAGGGCTTTGTTTAAGCCATCAACTACTACATCAACAGTGTTACCAATGAAGTACAGAGTCTTGTCATCGGCATACAGTTCCAGGTTGCCTTCAGTTACTGAATCACTAAGGTCATTGATATAGTATGTGAAGAGCCAGGGACCTAGCAAAGACCCCTGTGGAACTCCACAGGTAACTGGCTTAGTTTGTGAGCAACAGCCATTAACTTCCGCAAATTGCTTCCTGTCTTCCAAATAGCTGACCATCCACTTTAGCAAATCTCCGCTGAATCCCATAGCTAGAAGTTTATAAATTAGTATTTCGTGGGATACTGTGTCGAATGCTTTCTGAAAGTCGATGTAAACAACACCAACTACTTTTCTGTTATCAAGGGCTGCTTTCCAAGTTTCAGTCAGGTAGATTAAGAGTTCCTCGGTTTATCTGCCTTGTCGAAAACCCCACTGGTTGTCGTTCAGTTGCCTGATGTCTGTGGTGAAGCTGTCTAGACCCTCGCACACTAGTCCCTCCAGTAGTTTGCTTGGTAGACTCAGCATTTGGAGAGGCCTGTAATTTCCTCTGTCTGTTTTCTTTCCCTTCTTATGAATAGTGAGCATTTTGGATACTTTCCACTGGGATGGAAAAGTGGAATTAAGCAAGCTATGTCTAAAGACAGTGAGGAGGCCTTGTGTGGAGGCCTCACCGATGTGATGAAGGTCTCGAGGGGCAATAGAGTCAGGGCCGGAGGCTTTCTTGGGGTTGATAGACTTGATACGTCTAAGGAGGTAGATAGATAGATAGATAGATAGATAGTCTTTATTTACCCACGGACAATTCATCAGCTACAAGTAATGCATTAAATGGATAAAATACTCAAATACTATTTATAAAACACTATACTTAACTATACTATTTATAAAACACTATACTTTTAAAACATGGACCTAACTAAAAGCTGCTTTCCACGAATGCCGTGCCTCAACGTACTTCTTTAATTAAACGTTTAAATATCCTAAGAGACTCTGCTTGTCTTACGTCACATGGAAGACTGTTCCAAAGAGTGGCACCACTATAGCTGAAGCTATTTTTATAGTAGTTTGTGCGCGGCAATGGAACATTAAGTTTATTCTCAGAGTCTCTTAGGTTATAGGTGTTTTCTCGCCTTTCAAATTTTGAACATAAATAGTCTGGAGCTAAACCGTGCAGAGACTTATAGACCATTATGGCTCTTTGTATTTGTTGTTGGGAAGCTAGGTTTTTCCATCCCAGGTGCTCAAACAAGTGACAGGCATCAGCATCATAATTTGAATAAGTCAAAACACGGGCTGCTCTGTTTTGTAGTTTTTGTACCTTGTTCTGCAGAGTTATCCCACAGTTTCCCCAAACAATACTGCAATAGTCAAAATGTGGCTGAATCAGAGCTTGATATATTAGATGCAAAGTCGCTTGAGGGACAAGGTGTCTTATTCGTTTTATTGCCCCAATTCCAGAAGCGATCTTCTTCGTTAGTTTATCGATGTGACCACTCCAGTCGAGTTTGTTATCGATGGTCACTCCAAGAGATTTTGCGGTGGTGACCTGGCTAACTTGATTATTATTAATTGTGAGTGTCGGAGAATCTGTGAGAGTACTTAATCTCTGCCTTGAACCGATGAGCATAAACTCGGTTTTAGTCATATTTAGCGTAAGTTTGTTTGCTCTCAACCAATTGTGGACATTTTCTAAGTCTTGGTTTACATACAACTGCAAATTGTCTACACAATCACCTGCATATGTAAGGTGGGTGTCATCGGCGTACATCCTCGGTTCACAATTGGATAAACAATTCGGAAGATCATTGATATATAACAGGAATAGCAGTGGCCCTAAAATCGTTCCCTGAGGGACGCCACAACTTAGTGAGCGACTATTAGATAACGACCCATTAATGGAACACATTTGTGCGCGATTATCTAAATATGACTCAAACCATTTGTACGCGTTTCCACATATGCCGTAGTGGCTTAACTTGGATAAAAGGATCTCGTGATCAACTGTGTCGAAGGCCTTTTTTAAGTCAAGAAAAACGACAGCGTTGATTTTGCCCCGATCAATATTGTACGCCCAAGTGTCCGTGGCTTCAAGGAGAGCCGTGATAGTTGAGTGAATAGCGCGAAAACCTGATTGATGTTTACAGAGGATACTGTGTTCTTCTAAATAGGCATACATTGATCATAGACAATTCTTTCAAACACTTTGGCTACGACTGAGATCACGGAAATTGGACGATAATTGTTGACATCGTTTCTATCTCCTAGTTTGAAAAGTGGAGTTACTCTTGCGCATTTCCAATCGTCAGGAAAAATACCTTGACTTATTGATTGATTAAAGATATTGCAAATAGGTACGCAAATGAGGTCCGCGCATTCCCGAATGAGCCTAGCAGATTTCATGTCAAGGCCAGCTGCCTTTGACTTGTTGAGTTTATTAAGAAGTGAAAGAACTTTATCTCTAGTGGTTGGAAGAAGTTGGAATTGTTTATCTGTATTAGTGAGGTACTTCAGATAGTTATCGCTATCTGAAGTATTTATATTGCTAGCAAGTTTTGAACCTATGGTGGCAAAATGATTATTAAATTCGTTCGACAGAACAGTTGGATTTGTTATTGATACACCATTCACTTTCAGAGACGTAACCGACTCCTTTCCAGATTTTCGCGAAGTAAGTTCATTGATAGTCTGCCACGTCTTTCTCGAATTGACTTTGTTTTCATTGAAACTATTATGATAATAGGATCGCTTCGCTAATCTGATTTCGTTATTCACTAAGTTACGCTGTTTTTTAAATTGCATCCAGACAATAGGATCCTTAGATTTAATGGCTTTGATTTTTAGAATATTCCGATTATGCATTTGTTTCTTTAGCTCAGATGTAATCCAAGGGGAACCACGCGCGCGAACACGCATTGTTCTCAACGGAGCGTGCTTGTCAACGATAGATAGAAATGTGCATTTCCATTTTGACCACATGTCATTGGGATTTGTAAAATTGAATATCTGATCCCAATTTTGAGACGCAATATCATTTCGAAAATCTGTACGATTAAATCTGCAGAATTTCCTGTAAGTTAAAGTATTGTGCCCAACAGTCATTCCATTTATGGATAATTTTCTGTAGGCGAACACCATGCTATGATCGCTAATACTGACATGACAGACTCCCGAGCAAACAATTTTATCAGGACAATTAGTATAAATTACATCGATTAAGGTTGAAGACGTCGGAGTTAATCTTGTTGGTTCGGTTATAAGTTGTTGTAGTCCATATATATCAGTGATACTGATTAGCTTGCAGGTGTCATTGTCATATCTAGTTGCAATCATATCACAGTTAAGGTCTCCCATTAGATAAAATTCAATATTTTCTAAATCGAGTTTCCCAATTAAATGTTCAAAAGGTGAAAAGATACCAACAGAAGAATCAGGTGGTCTGTACCACGTGACGACCACAAACGGGTTAGATCTGGGTTGTTGAATTTCTAGACATAAGTTTTCAAGAGTTTCCATGTTTAGATCATTCCGTACGGTAAAATTTATTGGTTTCTTCACGTAAAAGCATACTCCCCCACCGTTTGTAGTTCTGTCACGTCGAATTATATCATAGCCTAGGATGTTGACCTCGTCGTCACTAATAGTTTCATTCAGCTTAGTTTCATTAATCGATAAGATATCTATTTCGTTATGTGTTAGAAAAATTCTAAGTTCATCGATGTGAGTAGTTAATTTATTGATGTTCAAGGAGGCTAATTTAAAACCGCGTTGAGATGGCAATAGTGAGGCAGGCTCTTTATCGCCTTGATTTGTGGGCAGCGCGTTGTTTCAATCTAAGCTTGTTTGAAAATTCTTAAAAAAATTTAGATTACCTTTAAAATTAAGGTGTAGTCCGCCCCTGTTTAGTTCTTTTTCTGTAATATTTTGATGCTGGATAAATTTCCAGGTCTGTTTTGTTCAGATTAACACACGAGAGAGTAGGAGTGATTCTGTAGATATGCTCTGTATCTCGAAAGTGCGGTAGTGGGTTAATTTGCGAGGCCAGATTTGGTCCTACCGCCACAAAATAGTCGTTCATGGCCTCAGCTTTGTTTTTATCATCAAGGATCATGTTACCCCGATCATCAGCAATGGGCCCAATATTATTCAGTTTCTTCTTGTGGGTAATCCTTGCTACAAGCTTCCAGAAGTCTTTGCTGCTTTCTGTGTTATTAAATTCGTCTCCAGTAGTTAGCCTCTTCTTCTCTAAGAAGCTTGGTAACTTCATTTCTTAGCTTCTTGTATTCGTCCCACAGTTCTTTAGACCCGGTCTCCTTTGCTCGCCTGAGTATATTATAGCGTTTGTTCATGGTTTTGCGAATATGAGAAGTCATCCATGGGAAGCTGTCTGAGTGTATTTTAACTCTCCTCAGGGAAGTATGATCGTTCACTATGTCCTTGTATAGGGTTTCCCATGCCCATGTGATGTCGTCAGGGTCATCGAATGCCTCGATTACAGACCATGGGGCAGTAGTAAATGCGTGTTTTAGTTTTCCAATATTAACTTGCTTATAATTTTTTGGCAGTAATATATTTCGGGGGTGTCCTTTTCCGATGTAGCTTTATAATGCCATAGATGAGGCAGTGGTCGGAAAGGCCTGGGTTAAATGTCCCTGATGCTATTATCTTAGTTGTGTCAATGGTGATCAGGAGGTCAAGTAGGGTAGAGGTGGTTACGGTTGTTCTTGTGGGGTCTTTAATGACGTTGTGAAGGTCAAAACTGCCAAGAATTCTGAGCAACCTTCTCCCCTCATACCCCGTGGCAATCAGGTCTGAGTTCAAGTCACCAAGGATCACAACATTTTTTCTGTTTCTCACAGAGTGTTCAAGCAGACTGTAGAATTTATTGTAGAAGCTATAGTCATCAGGAGGTCTGTATACACAGCCAAGTAATAGCTTCTGGGATTTTATAGTGACATCACTCCAGATTGCTTCTATATCTGTTTTAAGATCGTCTCTCTCGTGTACATGCAAGCTGTCTGAGTAATAAATTAGACAGCCACCGCCTTTTTGGTCCTTCCTGTCCAGCCTGGCTACTTTGTATCCAGTAATCATGACTTCCTCCGTGGGTGTTTCGTCGTCCAGATGTGTTTCTGTAATAGCAAGGATGTCAAGTTTGCTTTCTGATAGCATTAGTTTAATCTCACTGGTTTTCCTAATCAGGCTTCTGACGTTAAGGTGAGCAATCTTTAGACCGTGACCTTTGAGTTTGGTGTAGAGGTCACTATAGAGGCTTGGGATGTTTCGATCCGTTCCGTGAGTGTTGGTGTTTACTGGATTATCTAATAGTTCCTCATGTGCATCTTCATCAATTGAAATTGACGCTTCCACGAAAAGTAATACAGATAAAAGACATGCCGGGCAAATCCAGTTAAAATGATCCTTTTGCTGAAAAAGTTTGTATTGGCTCGGTTTCACTTGACCGCATTTCATGTGGCACCAAAGTTCACACTGATCACAGGTCAGGGCTCTGTAATTTCTAGCTACGATCTTTGAGCAAACAGGACACCTTGGGCAGTTGGTTGTCGGTCCTGGATTAACTGAAACATCGCCACTTTTAAGAAGACGAGCTTGGTGGAAAGAACTGACCGAGTTAGTATAGTACTGAATCCTGGAGGCGTAATATTTCCTTCCACCTGGAGTAGAAGCAAGATGGCGGATCGGCCTCGCAAGCTTTTCAAGTTGATACGTCGGCAGAATCTTTTCTCTGACGAAGTTAAGTGGAGCATAACCACACAGCTGAACCACATAATGAAGCTTCAGGCAAACAGTTCCAGCAAATTTTTCGTCCCGGAAGAGGTTGTAGTTCAAGGGAATACAGCAAAACTACGGAGGTAAGAAAATACCATCTGGCCGCCATAGTGACCGCTGATTTCCGATGCGTCGTCCAAATGCACATTTCATGAGCTTTCTTTGGTCGATAAATCTGGAAAGCGAGTTATCATTTTCCCCGAATTTCGCGCCAAAATTTTCACACACTTGTTTAGGCACTGTTTCGTTACGGCCTTTTCAACTATTTCCTCCGCAGCTCGGAGAATACCTTGTCTTTTCTGATAATTTATGGTTTGGTGCAATCATTTTCGTTCTTCGGTCCGACTCCAAGCTCCTTTCTCTGAAATCTATCCAGAGCGCGCGCCAACCCCGCCACGCCGGACAATATTCCCGATTTCGTGTCACGCAGTAAAAGGTCGCCGGCGGCGAAGTTAGGTCAAGATATTTTTAGAATTGACAACGAGAACTGTTCTCGTTTTCTGCCAATCGAACCACCACGCCGGACAATATTCCCGATTTCGTGTCACGCATTGAAAGGTCCCGGCGGATGATTTAGGTCAAGATATTTTTAGAATTGAGAACGAGAACTGTTCTCGTGTTCTGCCAATCGAAATTGTTTATATCGCTTGTTTTTGCTCTTGAAACAGCTTTATAAACTGATTATTCTCGCGGACAGATGATCAGTAATTCTTCAGACTACGGAGCAAATAGATTCTGCTGAAATGTAACGCTTAAAAAGCAAGAATTAATTTTTCTGAAAACTACGAATGATGAAACACAACCTGGGGCTTTCGAGGTGTCATGTTACGAGGTTATGAGCACTTGCGTGTTTGAGGTGCAGACTTCGCTCGTCAAGTCACTAATCTCCGTTCATCACATGTCTCGGTAGCCTTCCAAAAAGTAGTATATATTTACGGCAAACCGGACAGTAAATTTTGCATATTAGAGGGAATTACCCATCTAACGTATTTTATCGCGCTCTGTATAGCTTTTTGTTTGGGGTTCAGCCAATTGGCGTTTTGTTTATCGGAGAACTGTTCGCAAATTCAGCCACTTAGCGTCAGAAGACGATGGCATAATTGGCGTGTGTTTTCCGATCGTAGAAAAAGGACTCGTTGTTGATTTGAGAACTGTTCTCAGTCTTAGCCAATAGACTGATGTCGGTGAACTCTACATTCCAAAAAAGGAGTAATTTCGTTTTCATTACTCTCTACCTAACCTATGATTGTTTAAGTGGATCATGAGGACGACGAGTGAAAATGAACTTGGCCGACAATCACAATTTCTTGCCTGTGAAAAGGATTTGAATTCTGGCTGGTTCTCATCCCGATAACTCGAAGTTTCAAGGGAAACCAGAAATGCGGGTTCGAGTTCGACGGGAGTTATTGATTACGAGAGATGGGAACAAATGACCAGAGATGACTACAATGTTTCGTTTGCACGTATTTGATTGCTATTCAAACAACGTGTTTATTACGTACAAAGAGTAAAAACCAAACTGGCTATTTTGCTAACAAACGATTGAACATACGAAAATTCGGTTCAAAATGCGAAATGGCTAGCAGAAGAACACTATTATGTGATACAGGGCAACAAGATACAATTGACTACCGCAGGTTTTTACATTTTCGGAGTGATTTTCCACCTATAAACGATGAATAGCAATTCGTGACTCTTTATTTGAACTACCAGGGAAAAGTGGTGCTGTCCTAAGCCACTGGAGGCTCAAGGTTTCTGAAAACGTCATTTTGACGTAGCTATTTTTTATCCGTGAAGCGACAACAATGGCCCAAGTTGGGTTTCCTTGCGATTTCTGCTAAATTTACAGCCATTTTTCATCTTTAGCGGCTGCCTGATGAGCATCATTAAGCGTGACGGTAGCTAAGAGTCCACTTTCTCAAAGAATCGAGCAAGGTGATGTACTTTGTTGTTGAATTTGGCTTGTTACTCGACGAACTGGGAATTTGGCCGGTCGAACACTTAGTACCTTTGGGACTCGACTATTGATGAATTTCTCGACCTACCGCCACATATTTTGGAATTTCTATGTACTGAAGATGACCACGAGCAGGAAATTTTGGCGGTAGGTCGGAGTGGCTGTGTGAAAGAATTGGGGGAAGGAACGGGCGCTGTCAAAAATTCTCGTTAGTTCCCAGCATGCAATGCGCTCAAGATGTTGAAAATGTCGGGAAGGCCCGAATGCACTGGAACAAAAGGCTGTATCTACGCTCGGGAGAAGAATATGAACAAAAAAAGTCATTTATAAGCTGAAAAAGGACTGAATTTCGTTATGATGGTTGAATTTTGGTTTTTCGACGATGATTTCCCTAAAAAACATCAAGGCAAAAAGGGACATTTTTGTTGTTTCTCTTTGACGTTAAAAACGGCCAGTTTCGTTCTTGTCCAAACTCAAAAGGCCATATTTGGTAAAATTCGCTACGTTTCTTGCATTTATTGGATATCCAAATTTAAAGGGCATTCCATTTCGTGCTCACAACTAACAGTTAAGGCAATATTCGTGCGATTGAGAAAGTTGCAATGTTTTGAAGCATGGGAGTTTTTTACGGCCGGTTTTGGCCGGCACGGGTGCCAATGGGTTATATTGTAAACTTTAAATTTAAAGTTACACCTCACTATCAAGAAAACTTCTGAACAAACAAAAAATAAATGAATTAACAATCCCTTCTAGTTTTATTTTATTGTTATTTTTTTTTATTTTTATTTTCACTTTATCTAAAAGGGATATCTTACTGAGAAGCTACTAAATTTTGTCCTTTGAGTGACCATGTTAACATATTTTGTAATATTGTATTCAGGTTATGGGTATGGTTTGTTTGTAGTGTTCTTTAATTTGAAACCTACCTCAAAAATAATTTCAATATACTTAGCCATACCATTGTATCAGCCTGTTTGACTCAGTGAACTGTATAGTTGAGAATAATTTGTCAATAGGTGGTTATCGAGGGTCTTTTGGCACAAAACACATTTACACTACATGTACAGGTGTATGTGAGGAACTGAAAACATGATTCCTTTTAAGGAATCATGTTTTCAGTTAACTGAAAGCATTCTCTCATGTTTTAAAAATTGTCAAGGAAAAGGGCAGTGACAGGAAGAACCCATTCCAAAATTGGTGCAGTCTCATGGGAGAAATCAAGTCCTTTCCTGGTGTACCATTGGCTTGGCAATCACAGCAACTACAACTGTATCGTGCAAAAATGGAATTTAATAATTGTTATATTATGGATACACATGAGCGTTTATAAAGACAAGAGTGCATACAAGACACTAAACATCCTGCATCAACTTCTAAACAGCTTTATCTGAAACTTTGCAACCTAAAAGTTGCAGCACAGTCAACATAATGTAAATGTTTCCAGCAAGATTTTGCAAAAGCCCACTCTAAAATATGTTTTTTAAAACTTTTTAACTGAGCTCAGCACCACTGTGGTAAAAGAGTTCATGGAAAGCTTGTGCAAATTACCATGCATTTTGCATATACAGTACAACACAATTAGCAATATCTTATTATCACAACTGCAAGGTAATCTGCATATTTTTATGCACACCTTGGGAAGAAAAGCATATTGGCCAACAGATCCAACAGATACCAGTCAAAAATATGAAAACCAAAACAATGCAATGTATCACAGTGGAACTGTACACTTTCTCTAAGGACTTTTCGTGGTCTCTCTCGAAATTGAGCTCAAACGGTCGATTCCAAGGATTGAGCAAAATATTAAACCGCCGAGCTGAGTGCTTCTCGCCCGATCGGCAAACTTGTCTGGCCCGTGCAACAGAAATTTCATCGCCCCGAAGAGTTTCAGGAGCGGCCCACTGCCCGTACGTAAACCAGAGAAAAAAGCCCAAACCTAACAACAATGTTCCTAACCAGAGAAAGAGACCGAGTTACATGCTCCCGCATGCTGTTCTTCGCGTGAAGTTCACGATGCCTGCGGCCGGTCTTCATCTTGATTTTTCTAGTTCCTTACTAGTGATTGTTGCTTGAGTTCAATTTTAATTTGTGGATTTCTGGGTTTTGTGGGTCCCTTGCCACCAAAATGCTCCTCTTGGGATAAATCTGTCCAACGAACGAGACAAGTGGAACCACTAAAAATATGGATATACCTCACAATTTAATGTGATTTGGTAAGCTGAAGCAACTCTAAAGGCACTAAGGCCACATGGTAGCGGGCATTACCCCTTAAATCTACCAAAGCAAAGATTGAGCCCAAGCATTAGCAGCCATGGACAGCTGTTTCGGCCTTGTTAGGCCTCATCAGCATGGCATAGCTAATGCTCAGGCTCAAGTACCCACATATCCATAAAACAAGCAGTGAAAACGTAAAGCTTGTGGGATGTGGCTGGAGTGACAAGGATATACCTCACAATTTAATGTGATTTGGTAAGCTGAAGCCACTCTAAAGGCACTAAGGCCACATGGTAGCGGGCATTACCCTTAAATCTACCAAAGCAAAGATTGAGCCCAAGCATTAGCAGCCATGGACAGCTGTTTCGGCCTTGTTAGGCCTCATCAGCATGGCATAGCTAATGCTCAGGCTCAAGTACCCACATATCCATAAAACAAGCAGTGAAAACGTAAAGCTTGTGGGATGTGGCTGGAGTGACAAGGATATACCTCACAATTTAATGTGATTTGGTAAGCTGAAGCCACTCTAAAGGCACTAAGGCCACATGGTAGCGGGCATTACCCCTTAAATCTACCAAAGCAAAGATTGAGCCCAAGCATTAGCAGCCATGGACAGCTGTTTCGGCCTTGTTAGGCCTCATCAGCATGGCATAGCTAATGCTCAGGCTCAAGTACCCACATATCCATAAAACAAGCAGTGAAAACGTAAAGCTTGTGGGATGTGGCTGGAGTGACAAGGATATACCTCACAATTTAATGTGATTTGGTAAGCTGAAGCCACTCTAAAGGCGCTAAGGCCACATGGTAGCGGGCATTACCCCTTAAATCTACCAAAGCAAAGATTGAGCCCAAGCATTAGCAGCCATGGACAGCTGTTTCGGCCTTGTTAGGCCTCATCAGCATGGCATAGCTAATGCTCAGGCTCAAGTACCCACATATCCATAAAACAAGCAGTGAAAACGTAAAGCTTGTGGGATGTGGCTGGAGTGACAAGGATATACCTCACAATTTAATGTGATTTGGTAAGCTGAAGCCACTCTAAAGGCACTAAGGCCACATGGTAGCGGGCATTACCCCTTAAATCTACCAAAGCAAAGATTGAGCCCAAGCATTAGCAGCCATGGACAGCTGTTTCGGCCTTGTTAGGCCTCATCAGCATGGCATAGCTAATGCTCAGGCTCAAGTACCCACATATCCATAAAACAAGCAGTGAAAACGTAAAGCTTGTGGGATGTGGCTGGAGTGACAAGGATATACCTCACAATTTAATGTGATTTGGTAAGCTGAAGCCACTCTAAAGGCACTAAGGCCACATGGTAGCGGGCATTACCCCTTAAATCTACCAAAGCAAAGATTGAGCCCAAGCATTAGCAGCCATGGACAGCTGTTTCGGCCTTGTTAGGCCTCATCAGCATGGCATAGCTAATGCTCAGGCTCAAGTACCCACATATCCATAAAACAAGCAGTGAAAACGTAAAGCTTGTGGGATGTGGCTGGAGTGACAAGGATATACCTCACAATTTAATGTGATTTGGTAAGCTGAAGCCACTCTAAAGGCACTAAGGCCACATGGTAGCGGGCATTACCCCTTAAATCTACCAAAGCAAAGATTGAGCCCAAGCATTAGCAGCCATGGACAGCTGTTTCGGCCTTGTTAGGCCTCATCAGCATGGCATAGCTAATGCTCAGGGTCAAGTACCCACATATCCATGTTTTATGGATGTTTTATGGATATGTGGGTACTTGAGCCTGAGCATTAGCTATGCCATGCTGATGAGGCCTAACAAGGCCGAAACAGCTGTCCATGGCTGCTAATGCTTGGGCTCAATCTTTGCTTTGGTAGATTTAAGGGGTAATGCCCGCTACCATGTGGCCTTAGTGCCTTTAGAGTGGCTTCAGCTTACCAAATCACATTAAATTGTGAGGTATATCCTTGTCACTCCAGCCACATCCCACAAGCTTTACGTTTTCACTAAAAATATGGTCGACAGCAAATTGACGGCTTACTTGTTGGTGTAAGAAGTCACGAAAGGAGTGCGATATATAAGCTGATCGCCGATTGGAGAGAAAATAATTCCTTGCCAGAAAATTTCCGCCCAATCACGTAGCTAGATTTCAATAGCTTCTGGAACGAGTCTGATAAAGAAATGTTCCCAGGGGCTCTCCCGACTGTCTTGTAAACTTTCGCTCGTTCCGAATCTTTGTCCCGTCCCGACTATCTGCCCCTGGGTCTCCGAGGATGACTAAAATCATGATACTGACTAAAATCAAATGTGGCCGCGAAATTTGACACGTGGACGGAAGGGATTTATATCAATAAAAATTGTAACTTGATGCTCTCAAATTTCTAGCCTGTGGTCAGTGGAGTTGAACCACATAAACTACATGTACGTAGGGGAAAACTTGACGTTCATTATGAATCTAATGGATGTTACAAGTCTTTCTGATGGTCCCATCATAGAATTAATTAGATGGCTAGAGATTCAAAGCTTGTTAGCCAATCGTCTGCGATGTCAGTCTTGCAATCAAAGAATGGAATTCTTTGATAGAAATCAAAACAATGTCGACAGATATTTATGGTGAGTTGCCTGAGTGTCCCGTTATGCAAGCGAACAAAATTTCGCATCACAACGATGCTACATGTACATTCACCTTGAATTCTGCTGTTAAGAATATACATCAGAATTGCACGAAGTTCACCTTAAAAATTGGCTTGTTTTTAGACAGGATGATTAAGCTAAAAAAGCATTGAGATCACACATTACTGACTGAGAAACTCACATGCGCATTTTCTGGTTTTTTAACAAGGAGTGATGATCATAAAGATTCTCCAACTTTCTTTTAAAGGAGGTGTTCAATGTGTTGTCGCAAAAAGTCATTGAAAGAAGGAAGTTTTTTCTCAGAATAATTTCAAGAATTCCTTTGGGAAAACTGTTAATTCTGGCAGTTATCTTTGGAGTCTACAAGAACTACGCAGTTCAGCCGCCAGGATGGTGGGAATGACAAAGAACACTGTTGGAAACGTGTCCGCTGTCCTTAGACATTATTGCAAAAAGGACCTCGAGGACAGGCCCATCATTCCATTCAGTGGCAATGTATGCGTGGTGAAGTATGACGAAAGCCAGTTCAAGCACAAATCAAAAGTATTAAAGTCACTGCTTTAAGGGTACTGCCGCCAGAGCACAGCCTTGACTGGATATAGGCAAAGGTGACTGTATGGGGCAGCACTTCACTTCCTATTGGAACCACTAAAACTGTGAAGCTTGTGGGATGTGGCTAATGGAGTGACAAGGATATCTCAGTCACAAATGGCTGCTAATACTCAGGCTCAAAATTTAGGAGTGATAAATGCCTGCTACTACAAGGCCTCAGCTTAGAACTTAGAACATAAATTTGTGAGGTACTCTTAATTTTTTCTTATTATAGCATTAGTCATGACACTCACTTTTGGGGTAGGATTTCTCCCTCCATTAATTAGCTCCAAGAGGTCGCTTGAGTTGGGAAGAAAAAGGGCTGAAGCTCTTTTCCACTGATTCAACCGCTGTCACGAAAGCACAATGACGTTGATTAATAATGCTGACCTAAACGTTAACAAATGTCGAACTGCGTCGATTTTATTCACGTTCACCTTTTTGATGTTGTGTAGAGTTCCATTGATTCAAATACTAGGACAGCCATTATCTATGAATCGTCGTTTTCTCGACGTTTCCTCCATCGATACCACGATGTAGGTAGCGATCCAGCAAAACCGCAAATAATGAAGCTCCCAACAACTCTAGGCGAACAAACCGCTTGTAGATTTCCAGTAGAATCAGAGGACTGTCCGATAACTTTTCGCTCAGAGTCGCCATGTTTTCAAATAGCGTGGTCACGCGGTTAAACTTTTACCTCGTTCCCAGGATTTCTGCTTTCTGTGGAAACAAACATGGCGCCTGCCACAAAGCAGTTTACGGATAGAAACCTTGTCCTGTTGAAAATGTATGCCTTGGTTTGTGAAAACAACGAGATGTCTTTCCCACATATGTCGGAGGCCACAACAAAGCCCTGTTGAGTTGACTGTGGCTCTTTCATAAGCTTCATGTTTTTTAAACTGCGTAACGAACAAAGCATTTCACACTTTGAAATGGCAGCCAATCTCACAGAAGCCGCGTTGGTTCGGAAGTGCAGCACTTTTTTGTCTTTGAAGCTAACAGCCTTTATTGAAGTGTCAACTGTCATCAGAAGCTCTGCCAGATACCGACACGCTCTTGGTGAGACATTTCATTTCATCTTTCGGCGTGGACATGTCGACTGTAGAGTATAATTTGAACTACGAATACGAATACGATTGGGGAATCGAGGTCCAGATATCAAGTTACCGGTCCAGTTGGGTACAGTTACCGG
Organism: Pachyseris speciosa; assembly: GCA_016490735.1. Classification (NCBI taxonomy): domain Eukaryota; kingdom Metazoa; phylum Cnidaria; class Anthozoa; order Scleractinia; family Pachyseridae; genus Pachyseris; species Pachyseris speciosa. The sequence continues at coordinate 119,247 of JAEMWC010000807.1, read as the reverse complement.
ACATTCTGCAGTTACTCCGATCGTGGTAAAAGATTATCTCGATGTCAAAGAGGGAGATGCGTGCTCCCTTTAGGAAACTGATCCAGTGACCAAGCGGACCGGTCAAGTTCGAAGGAGTACAATGTACATGCATGTACATTGTAGTATTGGGAATATTTGCATTGGTGAGTACCCGTAAGGTTTCAGGACGTAACCAATCGATGAAATCGATGGTCGATGACAATCGATGCCAATTGATGCCAATTAATCGATTGATATTGATAATCGATGAACAATCGATCGTCCAGGTTGGTGTGATTATCGATTGTCATCTATTTTCATCGATTGACATTGATTTTCATCGATTATCAATATCAATCGATTAATTGGCATCGATTGCCATCGATTGTTTATAGATTCTATTTTCAGTCACGATCTCTAAAGGGCACAGTCTCTTGAGGTATTTTAATGATTAAAACAATGACAGTGTCCAGGACATCGGCAGAAGATCAGGTTTTAATACAACACTGATAACCAGCTTAACTGCCGGAATCTATAAAGTTCACGGAAAGTTGTACAGCGTTAACATGCGTCTTTTGAAAGTTACAACAATCTAATTTTATTAATGTACAATAAACTTGAACGTTGGATCCTCAAACATCTACAAAATAACCTGTACACACTTACAATTTAATAAAAAGACGATCTTTTATGCAACTGTTGTCATGATGATTTATGCTGTGAATTTTTGTCATTCTTTTCACGCTAGCGATGCCACTCAAAATCGCCCGTGTTAAAGGTCAAATGAACCAAAATTTCGAAATCTTTTCTTCGTGTCATTTCAAAGTAAACAAACACTAAAAAGGACTACTTGAATACAAAATCACGTAATAATTTTCCTATCTGAGCTTTTAAGAGGGCAAAACGACTGGGAGTACGGAAATATCCGAAGAACAAACGAAAACGTTTCTGAAATGGCCGCGCGCTTGACTTGGAAGGAATGGAAACAAGCACGTGTTGTTGTGACGTCACTATTGGCGAGTAGATGAGGAGCTCGATCAATGCTGTAAGTATTCTTTGCGATCTGTCGTAAAGTTCTTCGGTTTAACCTTTCGTTCTCTCTTCGAAAAAGGCCGAGGAAGTCGAACATGTGGTTTTTAACGTAGAGCCGTACTAGTATGAACCAATTAATGGCAACGGAATCGTATGCTGGAACCTCCGATGACTCGTCCGAGTGCAAAGAATACGATGTAAACAAGGATCGAATCGGTCAAGTGGATTGGTGAGCGTTTGTTTACTCAATATACTGTAAAAGGTCGCCTTAGAATGGTCAATAAATACGTTGGAATCGCCTCTGAAGTATTTGTTTTGTTCTCTGTGGTGTTTAATTGTATTTTTGATGTATACTGTGAAACCATACTTCCATGCAATGCTGTTGTTTTGATCCGCGTTTCTCCTTTATTAATATTCACCAGACTATGAAAAGGTCGCCGTAGAATTACAACTTCATGCTGTTCGCTTTCATTTCACGCATTTTATCTGCTCCCTGTGTTTTTTTGTACATTTTCACTGTTTATTGTTATGCAATACCATAATTTCTATGCAGCTGTTTTTGTGAGTCCGATTTCATTTCGATGACACTGCGTGAACAATCCCAAAGGCTAGATAACATGTACAGTCATTGTAACAGGGGTATCCGTGTAACTGACAAAATGTCAGTAATTTAAGTCTTATATGCTTTTTTAATGAAATGTTGACTTTTCTTTACAATCTTGACTTGAGCTTAAAATGCGGGTGCATTTGTGGAAACTGTGTGCCCATGCAAACTGGGCAGGAAAGTGTCTGCTGTCGTGAAATCTCAGCAATGAAGTCATCTTATAAGATACCACATTCCATGTCCTGTATTACTGAGAATGAGAATTTTACTGCTGTGTGCACAAATGCAGCTGTTATTTAGATAACTTATAACCACTATTTAGAGAATGAAGGCCCGATTGATAATGAGCCACTAAATGGGTATGTATATGTATGCTTGTAAACATTGTCATATTTTTTGTCAGCCCATCACCAACATAAGTATGTGTGTCTGGAAAAAGTTTCTGATTTTAGGTATTGCATGAATTATGTGGGATTGTTGTAAGGAGGTCACCTACAGTTGGTTTATGTCAGTATCAAAATGGCAAGGGAAAGAGCATAGTCATAATGTGGTCTAGAAATGAGCAAGCTTGTGAATGGGTAGGCTGCACACTGAGGCTAAACATCTGATCTCATGGTCATTACCAACCTCCCTGAAAGTTTTCCATTTGGTATATATTATTTTATTATACCTTTATGTATCATTTCACTGCTTGCAATAACTTGCATGATGTACATTTAACATAATTCATTGTCCCATAAACTCCATCCAATCTAGATGTGGTTACTTGTACCATTTGTACAGATACATATATTTATCATACCACCAAAACTGCTACCAAAACAAATCCTTTAGGATAAAATCACTTAGATGATAAATTATTATGTCCTTTGACTGTAAAATGAAATATTATATAGCTCCAGAGGGTATATAACTCATGCCACTAAGAATTTTATGAACCAAATGAGGATAAAGTTTGTGAAAATTTTGTCACCCAAGGTTTCAGAGTATGTTTTTCCTCTTTTCTGTCAGTACATACAGATATGTTGCCAAAAGGCAATATACCTATTGGATACATGAGAAGCTGTCATCTTGTTTGGTAAAAACAAATAGAGAGAGGTTTCCACATGAAAATACCGTAGTTTTTCGGTTATAACGCGCACTCGGCTATAAAACGCACCCCCAGCTCAGCAACATTTGGTAAAAAGACGCACCATAAACTGAAAGTAACTTTAGAAGGAAATACATGTGGAGCGAGAACGAAGTTGTTGTAAACAAGAACAAAAATCCGTGCATAAATATACAGTCAAAAAAGTAGAGGGAACACATTTTATCAAGTTTATTTACTTGTGACCTACGAAATAACCAAATATTTGTAAACAAAGCAAGAACGTTGCATCCTGATTCGATTCAAATGCGCGAGCGAATAAAACTAAAGCTGATTCACCTTGATTATTCAATAGCGTAAATTGTCAAACACTAGCAACGGGAACGCTCGAGGTAACTGACCACAAATGTCAGCGCACAAAAATGGATGGATGGACGAAGGTTTGTTTACTTTCTTTAGAAAAAAAAAACAGTTTACGTTTCTCGCAATGGAAGTGTTTGCGATGTTAGCACTATAACTTAAGTATCACATTACAGAGCACCTCAGTGCTTTTAAGCACACCCGATATGCAAAAACGGCTTTGTTTTGAAAATACTCGCGATGTTCTTTTCTCTCGTATTACCTGTTTTGAACAAGTTGAATTGAAATTCTGCTTGCCGATATATCGTAAACTAAGGTGACAAAATTAATTTTCAATTTGGAGCAATCGCCTAGCTTTCGGCTTATAAATCTGAGACAACTTGTTCCTGTGAGGTAAAACTCCCATCTAGGTTAGCATAGGAAGAGGACACGCAGTTACTCTGCTTTCTAGGATATTATTATCCAACCACTAAGATCATCCTCCTCGAATGTAAACAAGCGCTTACTTTGCCGAAAGGATGCGAAGTAAAAGGCTCTGGCCAAATATATTTACGGCTACTGTACATACGTAAATTCGATTTGTACGCCACTGATAAGGATGTCAATGGTTTGCAAGGACGTCTCAGCTCTTCACATCCCAGCAAACTTAATACAAGATCGAATTACGAGAGAGAGCAAAAGGATCACTCTGCATCCAGCTATTTCAAACAAGATGGAAAATGTATACTTCTAAGTCTTCTAACTTTCTGCGTTTTGCAAACGCTGAACGAATAGATTAGGAATTGCCGCTTGAAGTCGTCCCGTTATTCGGCGGGCTAGAATTGTTGTTGTTGTTGTTGTTGTTGTTGTTTTTTTTTTATTGTTAACAATTTTCATTTGCTTTACACGACACAATATTTAACAATACTACATATATAGATTACTTACAGTAATTACATTACAATAATTACAATTACCTACAAACTCACACACACACACACACACACACACACCAACACACACACACACACACACACACACAAGCGTGTTGTCGGTTTTTCTTCTTTTTTGGCCAATTTTTGTTGGCTCGGCATCATCTTTCAAGTAAGTCCTCGTGGCTTTAAAGCTGGAACGAACGAACTCCTTGTCACGAGATTTTGTTTGAAGCTGTGTGGTGTGAAATGTAAAATGGTCTGCACAAGCGATTCCCTCTTCAGTCTTATGAGCCATTCCTTCCGTAGTTTTGGGTCATGAGGAAACTTGAAAATACTTACTTTACACTTGGAATTGTTGCTGCAGTTTATTGCAGCACAAAACACAATACTATCCGCTAAGAAAACGACACTAATTTCAAGACTCACTTGTAGTTTTTAATGTTCCCGCAATTTTTCAGCTCGCCAACAGTGACGTCACGACTGTTAATTCCGACAAATTCCCGACAATTGACCCGACCGCTCTACGAATACGAAAGCGAAAACGAAGCACTTTTCAGCCTCCAATATCTCTGGGATACAATACCCGATCACTCTGAAACTCCAGAATATGTTTATTTCTTACTTAAGCTACAAAATTCAATAAAAAGTGACTTCAGAAAAAAACTTTGAAATTTCGGTTCATTTGACCTTTAACCAGCGACTTGGACTCGAATCGCCAGACGTTATGACCTTACACTAGGCCTAACGACAAAAACGACATCACCTTTTTTCTAAGAACCGAGTACGTATTTCACCACGTTTCTAAGACATTCTCAGAGTGATCAAAATCGCGGTTGGTTGTAGCGCGAACGCTAGAAAAAAGCACTGGAATCGCGACATAAATTTGCACAATGATCGCCTGTACATTGTTTTGTTTAAAAATTCTAAAGCAACACATAGTTGAGCTGCTGATTGTTGATTTTCACTCCGTTGTGTGTGACAGTGTGCCATCACAACGCTATGTCAACTCGGTGTAATGTGAATATTCTTGATCATAGAACTAAATATTACTGGCGGACTATTCCATCTTGCCAGTGTCGGCAAACATCTGTTGGAAAACCTAGAACAACTAGGAGAAATAGATTAAATGTTATTTTACAGTACATGCTATTAAGCATTGTGTTAACTGTTAAAATACGAGTTTCATCGGATCTCGGTCAAATCTCGGGACAACGTAACTATTCAGCTGATGAGACAGTGCAGTAAACTATTTGATCAGGAAAACTTTTAAAGCCCAATCGATGGCAATCGATGATTTGTGAACACTTTTGTGTGATTATCGATTGGTCATCGATTGGCCGATACCAATCGATGCCAATTAACTAACATGCATCGATTGGTATCGATTGATCGATTGCTTTTCCGATCATCGATTTTCATCGATTGGTTACGTCCTGAAGGTTTCTAATAGGCATAGTTTCGTTTTTGAGGTGTGTGACTTTATTCGTTTCAAACTCTGTACTCCAAACACATGTAATGACTTGCACTTGAAAGGAGCGCCCCATTTGTGACTTGACAGCATGGTTAAAGGCCGCATCCTTACGAAGCTTTTTTAACGTCCCATAAAAGCTTTGTTTCTACAATCGCATTGGCGAAACATTTAAAATTCTGTTTCTGTAAATACACGAGACTAAAAAAGGCGGCAAACATTTACAAATAAGCAGGCAAAAGAATGGAATTTTATCTGTATGATGCAAGTGGATGTTCATATAGACAAGTACATATGTTTTGTCAGGATTTCCTTTATCAGTCATTGATTGAGGACCACAATCTCTTAGTAGTTTCAAATCAGTTCTAAGTTGACAAAAGGTTTGATGGGCATTCCACTGATTGACCTTCTTGTAATTAACATTACACTGAAGATGTGAGTGATCATTGCAATAAAAATGCTACTTAGGCAGTAGTAAAAATATAGCCTGAAAGAAATTCAGGCTTATACGGAAACAAAAAAGAAATAACCTCTGGCACCCAGGGTAGTTGAACCTATGACCTCTGCGATACTTGTGCAGTGCTCTACCAACTGAGCTAACAACCTGGCTCCCAGTTAGCTTGTTAGCTCAGTTGGTAGAGTACTGCACTGGTATTGTAGAGGTCATGGTTTCAACTCCCGTACAAGCCTGAATTTTTGTCAGGCCTTATTTTCACTGTTGCCTGAGTAGTAATTGCGATGGTCACTCACATCTTAATTGTTTAATTTGCAGTTCAAATATATGATATTCATATATTAAACATTGCACAATCAAGGGCATGTGCAAAGATTTAGACTCACTGCACACAGTTACTTGCAATAAATTAGAATAATTAAAAAAATGATGTCATAAGCTTGCATTGATTTACATGTATTCATGGCAGGCATTAGTTTTATATAAAATAAAATGGATTGAATTAAAATTCAGTGAAGATGACTAAATATACCAACCATCTAGCATTCAGTAACATGAAAGAATTGAAAAAGTGCTGTCTTTCTTCTCTACTCTTTATTGTATGGCAAACTTTGACCTCCTGTCTACGAGGATGAAACTAGCAGTGTTAAATGTGACCCAATTACAATCTGTTTGTAGGCCCTCATTTCATTTTTGTGGCTACTGCCTCAAAGAGGTAGACCGCGAGTGGCTGTCCTATATTCCTCAGAGCCACGCGAGTCGTGCGAAAAGTTAGAGACTGCTCGCAGTCTATCGAAGAGGCGAAGCCACTTAGTCATTGGGTTGTATTAAAGTCCTTCTGTAACAATAGCTGTCACAAGACACCCAAGAAATCAAATTTCAGCCACGTGCGCATCATGCCAATACATCACAAAAGAACCAATTTCAAGAGGGATTTATAAATACAGTGTACATTGCCACCTCATATGGCTAGATTGTATTGAAAGTTTGCCATTTGTACATGTACATGTATTAAGTTACTCAGGACTCTGTCACTCTGAAATGAATAACAGTGGATTGTAAGGGCAAATGACTCCAAGAGCCAGTTCAAGGTGCTTTTTCAATCTACAGTACCGGGCAGATGTAAGTTGACAGTCACTCGAGGCTCGAACTTCGCGACTCGAACCTCGATCCTCGATACTCGCAAGTTTCGAGGATCGAGGCTCGAGTCGAGTGAATCGAGTATCGAGTCGAGCGCCTCGAGTTTCGAGACAAGGAAACAAAAAACTTTTCGCACGATTAGTTTTTCACACGTCTTAACAGGGGAGAGTTTACTGTATGTAGGTTCGTTATACAGTAAGCAACTCTTACAAATAACAAAAAATCTTATTGCACTACGAACCGCGACGATCTCAATATACGTCTATGTTTACAATTTAGGGCAACATGAAATGCATTTGTAAAATGATACATCATAACACAGGCACATTTTTCACACAAAATTATACCATTGCTTCAATTCCCTGCGGCGTATGTCGGTCCTAATCTCTTTCTTCGATGCCCAAATATACGTCATTTCAAAAGTGGGGCACGAAAACAAGGAATACATTCATCGATTCCTAGACTTTCGAAAAAGTCCTTCAACCTGTTTAATAAGGCGCGGGATGAAGGACTTTTCATACTTGGTTGGCGCCAAACGGGTCACTGGGCTTAGACCAATCAGAGTAGATCTTTGGGACCCTCGGGGATAACGTTGTCAATCAAACGTGACTTGCGGTTGAAATTCCAACGTGCGGTTGATTGCGAAAGCGATCTTGCAAATGCAACCATGTCCATGAGGCTTCGCTCCTCTCGGCTTTTCTGCTGTGAGATTCAAGAGGTCGACTTGTGGCAAGTCTAATTGATTCCCGGCTCGAAGAAAGAGTAAATCGTTCTTCAAGAGAACGGTCGCGTTGAAGTTTTCTCGATTCCTTGTTGATTAATACCGAAAATAAATTAGTTTGCATTTTCAATATTAGTGAATGATTCGAAAGATTTAGTACAATCAAGAATATAATCATGCACAGCGTACTGCTTCAGCAACGATATTCACAGCATTTCAGAAGGGATCGTATTTACATTCCTGGCTTGTGAAACAGCGCCCGAAATAGCTGCAACCTTGTAGTTTAGTTCCCTTCATTTTTGAAGCTGAATTTAGTGAACATGTAATCCAGTCATCCCTCAGAAGAACCCACGGTTCCAATTCGAAATCAGTTGACAGATGTGATGGTTTTACAGTATGTCTCGCGCTCGATGTGTCTACTGTTCCCCTGTTCCTCTGTGCCTACTGTTCCTCTGTTCCTCTGTGCCTACTGTTCCTCTTTTCCTCTGTGTCTACTGTTCCTCTGTGTCTACTGTTCCTCTGTTCCTCTGTGTCTACTGTTCCTCTGTTCCTAGTGTTCCTCTGTTCCTCTGTGCCTACTGTTCCCCTGTTCCTCTGTGCCTACTGTTCCTCTGTTCCTCTGTGCCTACTGTTCCTCTGTTCCTCTGTGTCTACTGTTCCTCTGTGCCTACTGTTCCTCTGTTCCTCTGTGCCTACTGTACCTCTGTTCCTCTGTGTCTACCGTTCCTCTGTTCCTCTGTGCCTACTGTACCTCTATTCCTCTGTGTCTACTGTTCCTCTGTTCCTCTGTGTCTACTGTTCCTCTGTTCCTACTGTTCCTCTGTTCCTCTGTGCCTACTCTTCCCCTTTTCCTCTGTGCCTACTGTTCCTCTGTGCCTACTTTTCCTCTGTTCCTCTGTGCCTACTGTTCCTCTGTTCCTCTGTGTCTACTGTTCCTCTGTGTCTACTGTTCCTCTGTGCCTACTGTTCCTCTGTTCCTCTGTGCCTACTGTGCCTCTGTTCCTCTGTGTCTACCGTTCCTCTTTTCCTCTTTTCCTCTGTGCCTACTGTACCTCTGTTCCTCTGTGTCTCCTGTTCCTCTGTTCCTCTGTGTCTACTGTACCTCTGTTCCTCACTGTCTCCTGTTCCTCTGTTCCTCTGTGTCGACTGTTCCTCTGTTCCTCTGTGCCTACTGTACCTCTGTTCCTCTGTGTCTCCTGTTCCTCTGTTCCTCTGTGTCTACTGTACCTCTCTTCCTCTGTGTCTCCTGTTCCTCTGTTCCTCTGTGTCTACTGTTCCTCTGTGCCTACTGTTCCTCTGTTCCTCTGTGTCTACTGTTCCTCTGTTCCTCTGTGTCTACTGTTCCTCTGTTCCTCTGTGTCTACTGTTCCTCTGTTCCTACTGTTCCTCTGTTCCTCTGTGCCTACTGTTCCCATGTTCCTCTGTGCCTACTGTTCCTCTGTGCCTACTGTTCCTCTCTTCCTTTGTGTCTACTGTCCCTCTGTGCCTACTGTTCCTCTGTTCCTCTGTGTCTACTGTTCCTCTGTTCCTAGTGTTCCTCTGTTCCTCTGTGCCTACTGTTCCCCTGTTCCTCTGTGCCTACTGTTCCTCTGTGCCTACTGTTCCTCTGTTCCTCTGTGCCTACTGTTCCTCTGTTCTTCTGTGTCTACTGTTCCTCTGTGCCTACTGTTCCTCTGTTCCTCTGTGGCTACTGTACCTCTGTTCCTCTGTGTCTACCGTTCCTCTGTTCCTCTGTGTCTACTGTACCTCTGTTCCTCTGTTCCTGTGTCGACTGTTTCTCTGTTCCTTTTTGCCTACTGTACCTCTGTTCCTCTGTGTCTCCTGTTCCTCTGTTCCTCTGTGTCTACTGTACCTCTGTTCCTCTGTGTCTCCTGTTCCTCTGTGTCTCCTGTTCCTCTGTTCCTCTGTGTCTACTGTTCCTCTGTTCCTCTGTGCCTACTGTACCTCCGTCCTCTGTGTCTACCATTCCTCTGTTCCTGTGTCTACTGTTCTTCTGTTTCTCTGTGTCTACTGGTGATTAGATTAGTTATTAGTTATTTCTGTTGCCAATATAATGATTAGTATAATGATTAACAATTTCAGTTCCCGGTATATGAAAGACCACCCCAGATTTGTAATGCTTCGCCGAATCTATTTACATTTGCAGCGGCTGTCAAATATTTAGAGTTCGCTCTCAGTTTTCGTTCAAGTTTCTTCTGATCCTTTCCGTTTGGTACCGACAATTGCATTGTGCGTTTTTATTTAAGAATGATAAAAATGATTTTTTCGAAGTTTTGATACGAAACTTCGCGCACATTCATGCGAGGACATTTCAGCAGCGATCGTGTTACATTCTCAGCTGGTGAAATTGAAACAGCGGCCCTAAAAAACCGCAATCTTGTAGCTTCATTTTGCTCATTGCTTCAGAAGTTTGCTTTTTCTGGTGTAGGGTATAAAAAAAATTTGAGCATGAGCAAGGTGAATTTGAATTTAGAAAAACGACAAAACGCCAAAACATATATTTCGAAACTTAAAACCCAAGATGGTCTTGAAATAACGAATGCAGATGAAATCTTAAAATGTCAAAAGTTGTTTTATAAAAACCTTTACACGGCTGTACCTCGTGAAAACCTTAATGATAAAATGTTCTTTGAAAACCCAAACCTTCCTAAATTAAACGAAGTCGAACTGGAAGAATTAGAAAGACCACTGACGAAGGAAGAGTGTTTTGAAACCCTAAAATCAAGCTCCAAAGGTAAATGTCCATCTACATTTCTGGCCCATGCTAGGGGAGGAAATGGTTCAAAGCTTCAATCAAGCCTTGATATATGGTCATCTCAATATAACCCAGAGACAAGGAATAATCAAAGTTGTGCCCAAGAAACGAAAAAATAGGCTTTACTTGGAAAACTGGAGACCAATATCCCTTCTTAATATCGTCTACAAAATAGCAACGAAGACTATAGCAGGTAGAATTTCTAAAGTTCTTCCCAAACTAATACACGAAGACCAAACCGGATATGTTAAAGACCGTTACATCGGCCAAAACATAACGCTAGTTAAAGACATAATGAAATTAACATCTTTACACAACATTCCTGGTATGGCCATTTTCATCGATTTCAAAAAAGCCTTTGATTCTGTAGATTGGAATTTCCTTGCTAAAGTTCTGGAAGCCTTCAACTTTGGTCCTCAAATCCAAAAGTGGATTAAGGTGTTCTATACCGACACTAGCAGCTGTGTTATTAACAATGGGCACGCTTCGGAGTTTTTTAACCTGCAAAGAGGAGTTAGACAAGGCTGTCCTCTATCTGGTATTCTCTTTGTTCTTTGTGCGGAAATTTTAGCTCAGGCAATCAGAAATAGTAATAATATTAAGGGAATACAAATCTATAACAAGGAATATAAAATATCACAATATGCGGATGATACTACTGCCTTCGTGTCCGATGTATCTTCAGCGGAAAACGTTTTTGAAATATTGCGCATTTTCCGAGACGTTTCAGGTTTAGAATTAAATAAGTCCAAAACTGAAGGAATGTGGCTAGGGTCGTGTAGATACAACACTTCGACACCTTTTGATATAGCCTGGCCTTCGGAACCTATATATGCACTAGGAATCTATTTCACTTATAATGAACACATTTCCTTCCAAAAAAACTTTGAGGAAAAATTAATCTCAATGAAGAAACTTTTAAATCTTTGGCGGACAAGAAATCTTACACTGTATGGTCGAATAACCATTCTTAAAAGCCTTGCTCTCTCCAAGCTAGTCTACAATACATCAGTACTCACCTTCCCTTTAGAATTTGCAGCTTTGGTTAAAACGGCTATCTCTGAGTTTGTTTGGAATACCAAACCTAAAATCAAACACACCACAATGATTGGTCCGAAAATTAAAGGTGGCCTAGACCTGCCAGATTTCGAAATAATGAACAACGCCCTTAAGGTCACTTGGATAAAAAGACTAAACGAAAGTAGCGGTAATGCAAGTTGGAGCCACATACCTCTTTCGCTTTTAAAAGAGGTAGGAGGTTCGTTTTTATTCGAATGCAACTATGATCTAGAATGTCTTAAAGTGTCTATCCCCGTTAAATTTTACAAAGACATCTTGTATACCTGGCAAGCGATAAACCAACATATTCCAGAAAACAAAGAACAAATACTAAACGAAATCCTGTGGAATAATCGCTTTATTAAAGTTGAAAAGTTCTCTGTCTATTACCAATGTTGGCATAAAGCAGGAGTGATCAGGGTCAAAGATATTTTTTGTGAAAACAACTTCTTAACTTTCAATGACTTTTGCTGCAAGTTCACTATCAAAACCAATTTCCTTACATATTACGGATTATGCAATTCAATTCCCCAAAATGGATTCGCTTGTTAAAAAAATCTAACGCTAGCACACCTACGAATTTAGAAAACGTGGGGAAAATACCTTTAAGCAAGCTTTCCTGCAAATCAGCTTCTCGAATTCTTATCAGTTTGAAATTTGAGCCTCCTACAGCTGAGAGAAGGATGTTGCAAGCGAACCTAGACAAGCAAGCAATCAGCACTATTTATAATATTCCCTTCAAAGTGACCAAGGATACAAGACTCGCCATTTTTCAATTTAAAATTGTGCACCACATCTTGCCAACTAATGCCACTCTTTTCAGAGATAAAATCATACAACATGATAAATGTCATCTCTGTGACCAAAAGCAAGTCCTGAACCATCTTTTTGTTGCTTGCTCGGATGTGCAGACCTTCTGGCAAAGCTTTTCTCGCTGGTGGAATGTTAAGAATGACGATTCTATCACCTTAAACGATGAAACCATAATCTACGGCTTAACAAACGATTTTAGACAACAACTCGGCTTAAACCTATGCTTAATAATTGCCAAGTATTACATTTATTGTGCTTCAAGGAATGAAGAAAATTACTTCGAAGCCTTCCTTGCTTACCTTAAAAGCAAATTATTTATAGAGAAGAGTAAATACAAATCGCAAATTAATTTATAAAAACAACTTTTTCACAGTACCAAACGACACGTACATGTGTGTGTGTTTCTGTTTCCGTTTTTGTTCTCTCCGTTTTGGTCTCAAGTATCGTAAGTAGAATTGCTGTATTTTTATTTGCGTATTGTAAATAGCTGTTAATATCTGTCAATTAATAAGTTATGTATGTACGTATTGTAATAAGGCATGATATTCAAATAAAAAAGTTAGAAAAAAAAAATAAAATAAAAAAATTTGGGCATGTTTCACAACAACAATCCGATTCGTGGATGGAAGATCGCGCCGAAACAGATCACATGTAACGAACACTCACTGCCGCTGATTTGGAACTGTGAGAAGAACAAAAGCTACGCGAAAATCGCCTTTGTTCTCTCCTACTGTTTCAGGTTAGAAAAACTAAACGTTTCTCGAAATCCGGTATCGAGATCCTCGAAAAATTCATCGAGCGTCTCGAAACTCGAGCCTCGAACCTCGATACTCAATTCTCGATAGCTTCGAGGATCGAGTTTCGAGTCGAGACTGTCAACTTACATCTGCCCGGTACTGTAGTTTATGTGAAATATTCAGTTTGCTCCTAAATCATAGTATCAGCGAAAACAAATAATCCAAATAAGCATGTGGTGCAGACGAGCCCTGAGACTTAAAAATTAACAGAAGTCACATAACCGAGTTACAAAGTTTTTGTTTAAAATCATTCTTTTGACATCAAAGAATAATTTTAATGTTTCTTTACTTCCTCAGTAATAACATTTCTATCTACTACATTAATCTCAAGCAAGTGCACAGGGAACTAAAATAAACAACACGCAATCATTTTGGGGCTTGCTGTGGCGATGTATATCAGATTACACGCAATGCAAATCAATGAGAAGTGTTCTAAAATACAAAACAACAATACTTTGGATGCTTTTTTTTTTTGCCGTGTTTTCTTTTCTTATACACAATTCCAAAATGCGAAGCACTCAATTCTTGGTTTTGAAAGTCAAAAATGCCCTATTTTTTCCCTTCACTTTTGTTTCTACCAAAGACTTGTAGTGGGCAACTGTCAAAGTATCACCGGTTGCCGGCGTTTTTTTTTTTTAATAGGAACATGGGTTCATACCACTTTCTTATTAGTCCAGACCCTCTTCCCTACATGAACTACATGTATACTCCAATAAGCGACCGGTATACAGTCTGTAGTTCAATGAGATTTAATTTTTGTTGGTGATGTTTAGCATTCAATTTTGCTTTGTAGGGCTGTACAAAAAGGGATCTTGAAAAGTTGGTGACTGCCTTGGTTGGTCCTTCAGTCAAAGATGCAGAAAAAGAGCTCATTTTTGTTATGCCATGGCCATGTTAAGAGCCAACACCTTCCAAGAAAAAGCTTGGAAAAAGTTGGAGAAGGGCCAAACAGAAAAAAAATGCAAGACAAGAGCCTGGGGAAATGCAAAATTGAGACATTCGAAGTGATCAAAGCGTGGAATAGAATTTTGCATGAGTTTTGTTCTTGAGAATAGCCAAATATTTCAAGAAAAGTCAGACTAAACACGTTTGAAAGTAGCTGATTATTTGCTTCAAAAGTCTGTTGGCCAAGTAGCAACGCTTTACTATCCACTACCACTGTGCACATGTGCCATGAGGTACTTGTCACTGAGCTTTTGGGGTTCTGGGTGCCTGTACAAAGCGAATGTCAATACAACCATGTAATCCATTAATACTGGAAGAACTGTCAGGTGAGAAATCCAAACTCTACGATTCTGTTCCTTCGCCCCCCCCCCCCCCAAAAAAAAAACAAACAAACAAACAAACAAGAATGCCTGACCACAGGTTATCATGGAGATGGTATTTGCATCTTAATTGTCCCAACACGTGTTTGTTGTTAGGCTGAGACATCATTCTGTTTTTGTTGTACAGTGTATGCTGGGTTGGTGTATGAAAGGAATGGATGATTTTGAACTTGATAAGGTATTTATGTGAGTTATCTCTTTGAGAAAAGTGTGTAATTAGTGGTATTAAAGGTTTGTTGTTATCAACCTTCTCGGCTGATTTCATCAGTCCTGTTACCTTCATTGCAAGTTTCACATTTTTTCTCACTTCTTGGATTTTATGGCCAAAGCCTTCTCATGGTTAGTTATAGAATAGGGATGACAACTGTATCCAAGGACAATTCCAGGCATCAGCGAGGAGTAGCCAGCCCCACTTAGTTTAAGTTGGAGGCCATTTGCCTTTTGCATGGGACAATTTTTCCGACAATCAAATGTCATTAGGGATATTTATGCACATGAGCCTTCCATTAACAGAATGCTGGAAACTTTTTACACCAGCATGAGCATGTGGATGATTGTTTATCACTCTATTTCTGTTGCTTTTTTTTATGTAATGCAATAAAATTGAAGATTATTGTTATTTTTATTCTCTTATAAACAGGATGAGTTGCCTTCCTTCTTTTAAGTACTTTATTTTTAATATTATTTTTATTTTATTTTATTAGCTTCGCCAACTTAATATTACATGTAAATATACACAAACAAAACAAAGATATAGATTGTACAAAACAGGCAGGGACACCGCAACAGTTTACGCCAATTACTGTGGGCCCGGGAGGGGAATAATTATGTACAATGGAGAGTGGATGGTAGCTGTAGCCAAGCACCATCCCTGAGACATTTGTTTTGTTTTCATGTTTTTGATGTAAACCCAGTGGTATTTTTGGACTTTGCATGTTGGTTTTCAGTTTGAGTCACACCAGGGTTGTGTGTGTCAGGGTTTCTGCATCATGCCTGCAGTCAAAGTACCTTATGTATCACACTGTTTTTACAACATATAATTTCAACTCTGATAATGGTTTTATTTTCTTGTATCTCTTTTTAATAGGAATTTTAAACCGTAATTTCTGATTTGTAAAGAAACTTGGATTGTGAAGAAGAGCAACTACATGTACTCAGTTCTTTGTAACGTTGTCCTCTTGTTTGAGGGTGCCCATTCATTATCATTGTAGATGGCAGTGAAGATATCATCAAAACGCCAGGCGCAGTGGACTCACAAAACTTTTCCATTTCATCTGGATTGTATAGGTGCTTCCCTCCAGTGGAATAGTGTTTCACCAATGATTTTTGACACTTGTGCACAAGAGTGCTAAAATTAATGTTGTGTCTCCTTCATAACAGTAATGAAAAGTAGTATTACTTTGTATTATAGGTAAACATACATTCTTTCATTTCAATTCTGAACCGCTGACCGGTTAGCTCAGTGGTAGAGCACCGGACTACCGTGCGGGAGGTCGCAGGTTCGAACCCCGGCCAGACCAACACTCAGGGTCTTTAAATAATTGAGGAGAAAGTGCTGCCTTTGTAATGACATCTACAAACGGTTAGACTTTCTAGTCTTCTCAGATAAGGACAATAAACCGTAGGCCCCGTCTCACAACTCTTCATAATTCTCTGATTCTGTGGGACGTAAAAGAACCACTAGGGACGTAACAAAACTCTGGCAGTGACCACCCCTGGTGTCTGTCTTAATTTGATATTGACATTACCGGGGCACTCATAACTCATCTTTATTAATTGTAAACTGCATGATAAGCATTCTGGCAAAATCCCCCGGCCAGTGTTGTGATGCGCATTTGAATATTGCATAGAAAATGCGTAATATAAATGTGATATATTATTATTATTAATTTTCACCAGTAAGTTGATTTTGTAGCAAGAGTATCATCAATGTGTTGACGTCATGAAAACATACATTTAAAGATTTGTCAGGTATTTCTATACTACACTGGGATTGGGACTGAGGGTAGGGGTGATACAGGTGTATCATTATAGATAGTATTTGAGCATTACATGTACAAATTAAAATAAAGCATTTATTTCATCCTTTTGCTGCAGTAAGATGCACTCTTATTGCTATAAGTTACTGAAACTTGAGAACTTCATACTTTCCATTCAGAACCACTTCAAATTCAGTGGTAGATTTAAGTTATTTCCTCCATTCTTGTGATGTGTAGTGAATGTCATATGGAATTGCTTCACAAGATTGCTGAAAATTCTTTCTTTTTTTCTGAGGGTCAGTAACAAGAAAATAATAATGTTTTTTTGCTATTAATTTTTTGCACAAATTTTGACTGAATGTCTGTCACTGGACATTTCAAGTCTAGTCTAAGGGAGTTTTAGGGCCTGATTACATGGCGAATTTCAGCCCAGTGGGGCGGGCTGAAATACTGTTGCGATTACATGACAAATTTCAGCCCGGGCTGAAATATAAGCCATCCTATATTTCATAGAAAACAACCTCACTGTGCATGCTCATGTTGCCTTTTCAGCCCGAGCTGAAATTCCATTTTGATTACATGGACATTTTGTGGATTTTTCAGCCCGTTTGCCCGGGCTGAAAATCCTAGCCTGGTTTCACAAACCAGGCTAAGATTTTCAGCCCGGGCTGAAAACTTCTCCATGCAATCGCCACTTTCATTTTAAGAGGGGTTTTTCCAGAACCCAGGCTGAAATCTCAGCCCGGCTAACTGGGCTGAAATTTCAGCCCGGGCTGACATTCGCCATGTAATCACCCCTTAGAGTGGCTCAAACTATGTGATATGAAATAGGAACAGTTACTGTTATTTTTGGAAGGGACAAATTAAGGCTAAATTATGTTGCCTTACACATGGACGATTGTCATTATATCTAATCTCCTCTTACAACAACAACAACAACATGCTTTATTTTCCCCATTTAGTGACATTACAGACATACAATCGTTGAAATAAAAAGAAAAAGAGGGGACTGGCTACCTGAAATAACCATAAAGTTAAAAAGGGCAGGCAGCCAGTTTAACAAAACTGATCATACTAATTTAGGTCGGTACACAAGCAGATACAAACATACATACACACATGTAACAAAACCGTGAGCAAAAATAAGATTATGGAGAGAGAAAATATTATAAAATAGATAGGAGAAGACTAGAGTTAAAAAAAAATACATAAAAAAAATACAAACAAAAAGTGTACCTCTAAGTTTCCTTTGAAGCATGATGTTTTTTAATTCGCTGTTCAGTTCATCTTTTTGTTGTTGTTTTTCCATCAAGTGTATATTTTGCCGAGTTATTTCTGTTGGCAAAATATCTATCCATCAAGTAATGATCTGTTTGCAACATTTGCAGCAACTGTAGATGACCACACCTTTTATTCTATTCTATTACAATAATGTTGGTGTGCGGGATATTAAAAAAAATCTTGTTTTATATTTACTGTTGATTGGTGGTGTTATTTGAGGTGTTTCAATAGGGGAAATATATTTTTTACTGCAAGTAAAAATCCAGTCTAAATTCAGTTCAGCGTCTTCTAAAGGGGTTACTAAAACACTGAGGTCTTTAAGATGGCTTCTTTCCTTGGCGGTTTGGCAGAGACGTTAATTTGTGATCATCAACATTTTTCATTTTAACCGGTACACTTTTCATCTCGCACGCTATCTCAACCAACTGACCATTTCAAGTCCTGTAGAAGCCAGAGAAATTTTTGTTTCATGGTAACAGTCTCAAATATTTCACATATTCTCACAATATTGAATTGTGTTCAACAGAAGTATGTTTTTTTTTCTTCTGCTTTCCTCTATTCTTCTTCCATTTTTTTACCCATTTCAAGGTCCTCAATTTTTCTTAGGAGTTCTTCCCTGTCAGGGTCTTGTAGACTCGGGTTTTTTGAGACTGAGCGTTAGTCGATTAAGAAACAAACAAACCAACCAAACAATGTATGACTGGGGGTGTGTCTGTGGGAGGGGAAGGTTGTCCAAAACGTCTTCAAATCGTTTTGTTCTGCACAGTAACGTTTCGGGAGTGGGTGGAATTTAACAACGCAAATGTCTTACCTTTTTAGGCGGAATGTATCCTTCGTTGTTGCAGATCCTCTTATCATGATCGGCCAGCAATAAATGTTTTTCACAAAGAAATGTTCCGGTATGGGAAAGGTTTTGAAAACAGTTGAACACCGGAAATAATCGCCGTGGACATAAACAATTGCCATGGCAATCATCCTGTTCACGTAATGGGAAGCAGCAATTTAATTTGCTTTGGCTAATTTTTTCGTCGCCGCGCTTGTTTCAGAGCGTCGCTTCAGTCAGCTACCCACAGGCCCGTGCTTGTGATTCTGCCAACAAAGATATATTAACTAACCCAACAGTCATCGACAACAGACGTCTGTCGCAACGCTCGTGGGGCTCTTAAAAAATTCATTTTTACGAGAAGAAAAAAATCTTAACTCTTACATACCAGAAACAACGGCTGTCAGCAATTCCCCCTTGAAGCTGCAGTTTTCGCGGGGAAATAAATGGCGTGTGCAAATGCAAGCAAAGCAGAAAGAGACAAAAAGAGACGAAGAATTCATTAAAATGAACAAACCTCTTTCATACTCTTAAGAAATTACAAAATTTCCAACTACTATAAACTAAAATGAATCGACAAAACTCTGGCAGCAACGTTGTTTTTAAGAAAACTCCAAGCTTATATTCGTAAACAATCTGCATTGTTAAGCGATTGCATTACTCATTTGTGGCCGCAGAATTTCTGCCGCATGTGTCATTACAGGCCGCAGAATTTCTGCAGCATGGGTCATAATATTTGTAATTTTGAAATGCAATGTCCATATAGTGTCTAATTTCAGTGGTGTAAATCTCCTTTTGATCTGTTTTTGTTGTAAAAGTGGCACACATGCCTCTCAATCATTGGTTTTTCTGTGCATTGATGAATATTTCGAATTAAAGTGAGGATTTAGGAGTTTATATGTCTGCCATCCAACACATGTGTATACATATACTGAACTTTTTTTTTCTAAGGGCTGTGAAAATGGTATCCTTTTTGTTTACAAAATTCCAGAAAACTTAACAGTCTGCAAAGTACTTCATATTTTTGCATTTTAATATAGCAGCAATTTCTGTATCCGTAAGTTTTGCAATAAGCTTGTGATCTCAAAAACTCACTGCTCTGTCCGTGTTATTTCGCTAAATATTACGACTCTGATGTCTCCATTGTAAGAGGATTAAAGAAAAAGGCGTTTTTTGCGGAATCCCGTTCGAATTTACCCATAATGAGCTCATTTCTTGCGGAAAATGCTACTTTGGAAAAACACAAAATATTTTGGAAAGCGTTCAAGGGTTATGTTTGTATCTATAGGACGATAATGAAAGCACTGCAGTATCGATAGAAAGAAGTGAGACTTATTCAAAATTCCGTCAACCCTCGTTATAAAAGTAATACCTGGTTTTGAAGAACACCCTATCAAAATATTTGATATTAATCAGTATTTAATTACAATGATACAGGGTTCATAAAGTTTGTTAACGGTTATGTGGTTTTGCATTCACCGTGATTTAGAAACGTTGTAACAAATTGCTTAGTTACTTACACTGAACACAGGGGGGTGCTGCGGTTAATGTAGAGGGCGAAGTGGGGTGGGGGGGGGGGTGGAAGGGGGAGGGTGTAGGAGCAGAGTCGTGGCCAGAGTCGTGGTATTTTTTATTTTCGTTTTCCACAGTTTTTTGTTATCTATATTTAGGATTTAAATTGAAATCTCAAGTGATGCATAAATTTTAAACGTGAAGCCAATCTGCATGCCATTCACCTGAAAACAAGCATCAGACGCTGTATAGACTCTGAATAGAACAGCAGCAGACAACACTCTCAGTAAGTGCAACACCTCAAGAGAAAATGTCTGCATCAAATCGCGCATTGCAAAATATAGCAATGACAAACATCCAAACTTTTCAACGCTAAAGGCTGGTTTTGATTAGCGAAGCAAGCGCAAACGCAAGCGTAAGTAACTTATGCCAAGTGAAAACGAACACTAAGCAAGCGAACGCAAACATAAGCGCAAGCACAAGGAAAAGGACAAATTTTGATCCTTGCGCTTGTGCTTGTGCTTATGCTTATGCATGCGTTAAACCCGTTTTCACAATGAAATACGCGCTCTTGTGCTTGCATCGCTAGTGAAAACAAGGCTTAAGAATCAACGTCCCAGAAGAAACGTTTGACAGGCAGATACACACAGATAGGCGATTTCTAAGGGACCAACCCTTGCACAGTTATCAAAGACTACCCCAACCGAGCTTGTAAGCCAGTAATAGTAATAGTACCATCAGACCAAAACACCTCCCCAAAGGTAAATACAAAGCGCAAGATCGAACTGCCCAAAGACCGAAACAAAATCAAGCAAAAGTCGAGAGCGCCGAGAGGAGATACGCTTACATTCGTGATAAGTGTACTAAGACTAACTATAAAGTGAATGGGGCAGAACTTCAACATGAAGTTCAACGAGCTACAAAAACTTACCGCCCTACTAATAAGAAAGTTTCTGTTATAAACTAATTAAACAAGAAAAAACAATAATCAGTTCCACGCGGGACCAAGGATTGGGCCTGGGTCCTACAGAAACACAACAAGCACTTCTTAAAGTCATCATCTACGTCACAATTACCATCACCACCTCCATCACCATCGCCACCACATTAGAATCGAAACCCACGCTTCATTGTCTTCACCTATAATGTTAAAATGTGATACTGTAATAATAATAACTCCATATTTTACATCGTGCCTTTCAGTGCCTTCATAGGGAGGAGTACGTGAAATCGTAAATCCCTTTGATTTTGCATATTGTTTTTTTATAGCTGCATGGAGGGTTTTAAACTTTTCACGGGTTCTCTGTTAGAGGCGATTTTTCTCTTCTGCATTCACCTGACAAATGCGTTCTAACAGCTACAGTTGCTCGACCGGACGATGTTCCTGAACCTGTTCCGGCGGCCGCTCAAGTTCAGGCTCCAGTTCAAGTAGAAGCTGACGAACGTTCTTTGGTGGCTTGAAACTTTATCTTTGCAGTCCTTAGCCGTGTGTTCTATTTTTCATGTGCTTGGTTCGCTTTAGTTTTGCGCGCGTTTTTCACGTTTTGAATTCTTGTTTTATCGGTAATTTCGGATTTTATATTTTGTTTGCCATGCTGTTAGGTTTGCCCTTTTATGTTTTGGCTTTGAGCAATTTAACATCTTGTTGGAACTGCTTGAGTTTAGCCTTTGCCCTCGTTTTTATTTGACCTTGGCTGGCTATTTCTAATTCCATGTTATTCGCTTTGCTTTTAACGTTTGCCCTCGTTTTTATAAGGGCTTTGCGGGCTATTTCAAGTTTGTTATGTTGTTCGTCCTGTTATTAACGTTTGCCCTCGTTTTTATAAGGGCTTTGCGGGCTATTTCGAGTTTGTTATGTTGTTCTTCCTGTTCTTAATGTTTGCCATAGTTTTGTTGGGTTTTGTGGGCTTTTGCTAATTTGATTTGTCATTCGCCCTTCTTTTTAACGTTTGCCCTTGTTTCATTGGGCTTTGCTGGCTATTTCTAATTTGAAATGTTTTTCGCCCTGTTTTCAACGTTCGTCCTTGTTTTATTGGGCTTTGAGGGCTATTTCTAATTGATATGTTTTAGTTTCGCCCTGCTATTAACCTTTGCGCGCGTTTTACATGGGCTTTGCGTGCTGTTTCTAATTTGATTTGTTGTTCTCTTTGCTTTTAACATTTGCCCCCCCCCCCCCCCCTTGCGAGATATTAGAATTTGGGTATTTTAATTGCCTTGCTTTTAACGATTCCCCTCATTCTATTTGAGCTGGTGGGCTATTTTCTGTTTTGCTTATTTATAATTTGATATATTTGGCTTTTGTCCTTTGTTTGGTTTGGACTTTCTTATTTTCTGTTTTCAGTCCTTTTATGCTTGTAACAACTATTTTGCATAAGCCCTTTATTTTGTTTGATAAGTAATTTTCTTAGATTTGCAAATAAAATTTAGAGTTTTTCGTCCGCTTATTTACAACTGCACCATTTGTTTTGTTTGGTTTTCAAATTGTTCGCTCTGGTTTATTCAATTAGTTTTTGCTTGTTTCTGGATATTTGCCGGCATATGCGTGGTTCATACTTTCGTGTTTTTACGACTTCTGCATTCAAAAGTTGATGTTTTGTCCTGTTTGCTCGTTGTCTTTCCTTTGATTTTTAAATCTTTTGCGTTTGTTGTTTTCCCCTGCGGCTATTCCGTGTCTGTATTTGGCTCATTCTATTTCCTCTTCTCTCGAGTGGCATTCTGAAAGGGAAGCTAACGTTCTCTCTCGGACTACCGGGGCTGAGTTTGCCATTCCCTGGGCCTCATTCTCCGTATTTATTTTATTTTTTTCCTTTTGTTCTTTTTTTCGGTTTTTCAGTTTTCAACAATACAATTTCATGACTGGGAGAAGACCCCTAGTTTTTATCCTACCATGGTCTCTCCCAACTGTCCGCGTTGGGTGAATTGCTAGGGGTCCCCCTTAGCTGAGGTCCAGGAAAAGGCAAGCAATGCCCACATTACGCAATTTATTTGAAGGACGCCATAATTGACAAGGGCGAGACTCTGCACAGTTTCCGCTCAGGATCTCCTTTTACTCTCGCATTACCTGGGTCCCAATTAGCTAATGTGATGTCCCAAGTGGGTTGGAACAATAAAGCTGCTGCCTTATATATTACATAAAATTGGGGGAGGTTCTCCATGGTGGCTCTCCTTCAGATTTATTATCTTTTCCACAAGTCTGTTAGCTGAGTCTTTATTTCTGTTCAATTGGTGTTTTAGTTTGGGGTTGGTCTCTTTTTGATTTCGGTTACGTTTCTTGCGGGACTTTTGGGTATCTTCCATAGTGTTTTAGGGTCATCTTCAACTAGAGACTGTTGGTGCCCACTCTCAACAATAAATGCGAGGGAGACTGATGAGAATAGATAACTATTTTTCTGACAAGAATTGTCCAGATTGGTTTGGGGAACAAAAACAAGAACAACAAATTAAAACAAAACAAAAATCGCTCATTGAAACCGGACAGTCCTGTGGCCAAGAACC
Organism: Pachyseris speciosa; assembly: GCA_016490735.1. Taxonomy (NCBI): domain Eukaryota; kingdom Metazoa; phylum Cnidaria; class Anthozoa; order Scleractinia; family Pachyseridae; genus Pachyseris; species Pachyseris speciosa. Next base: position 95,628 of record JAEMWC010000807.1, on the reverse strand, counting down.
ACTCTTACATTTTGAAAGGGAGATTTAGTGCTGGAAACGATTATTAAACAAGCCGATAAGCGTTCTCATTCGGCAGACGTAAAGAGGCCACAAACGAATATTTAAAGAGTTCTTCAGGTACAATTAATGAAACGCTGCACACAGTGCCTGCCTCGTCTAATATCCTTGCTTGAGATGTTGCTTAGCTAAACGAGGGCATTGTTCACGCGGGCTGTACTGTTTAACAAAGCAAGGATATTTTAGCGCTTTGCCTTGGAGATAAAAGTATTTAGCCTTACAACCGATTATTGGAAGCGAAGAAATTAATGTTCAGGGCCTAAGAAAATCATGCACTCCTCAATGTGTAAGTTGGCACTTGGTGGCAACCAAAGTCACATCCTCGCGTTCAATTTTTGATTTTTGCTTTTGTTATATGAAAAACGATTCCAATAGCCACAATTTCTCTTCTTTCTTGTTTATTTTGATATGTGGCTTCTGTCTTACAATAAAAGTCCCCCACCCCCAAATTTTTTTCCACAACGTACCGTCATGCTGTGCGTGTGTGGCGTTTTGACGGACCGCTAACCGCATGAAATTTAGGACTACCGCGAATAGCAATCTCTGTCTTGTTGTAAAGGTCAATCCAAAAGCATTTCACAAACTAAAACCTAAATGTCTCAAGCTTTCTGTTGATAAGTAAATTATTTTTATCCGATTAATGGAAGCGAAGATATTAATGTCCACGGCTTAAAAAAAATCTTGCAGTCGTCATTGTGTAAATTGCCCCTTCGTGGCAACCAAAGTGACATCCTCGCGTTCAAATTTTGGCTTTGTGTTTTCGTTATATGGAAAACGATTCCAATATCCAGAATTGCCTTTCTTTGTAGTTTAGTTTGATATGTAGCTTGTGTCTTATAATGGAAGATTGCCCAAAAAACATTTCTCGAGAAGGTGTTTGTGGCGTTTTGACAGACAGCTAACGGTGAAGTTTAGTTCTTCCGCGAATCGGAATCTCTGTTTCATTGGAAAAGGAATTCCCCCACCAGTTCAGAAACTAGAAATTAGATTTTTCAAGCTTTTTGTACATGGGAAATTTATTTCTATCCGATTAATAGAAGGGAAGATATTAATTTTGACGGCTTAGGTAAAATTTGCAGTCTCGCCATAGTGTAAATTGCCACTTGGTGGCAACCAAAGTCACATCCTCGCGTTAATTTTTGATTTTTTGTCTTCGTTATATGACAAACGATTCCTATAGCCACAATTTCTCTTCTTTCTAGTTTATCTTTTGGTTGATAGTTTGTGTCTTACAATGCAAAATTCCCAACTAAATTTTATGATGAAAGAAGGGAAAACAACTGTCCCTGATTCTCAATTTGCACTAAACTCCCCTTCCTCCCCCCGAACCCCAACCTTGTATAGTGAAATCGGTCCTATTCTCTCTCAAACAAATAAACTTAGCGCGGTCGGCGGACGGTCAATTGTGAGCTGAATCAGTAGAGTCCTATCCTCGCGTTCAATTTTTGATTTTTTGTTTCGTTATATGACAAACGATTCCAGTAGCCACAATGTAGCTTGTGTCTTACAATGCAAGATTGAAGCGAAGATATTAATGTTCACGGCTTAAGAAAATCTTGCAGTCGTCATTGTGTAACGTTTTTATGCCGCGTAAAAAGGTGAAACTTGAGGTGTACATTTGTCGTCTAAGAATGATTAATTATTGGGAATATCTCAACTTATCTACTGTACATCTAACGTTGACTTTCTAAACTATGTTATCCCTAATGCAGGTAGTGGTTGCACTACGATCGGAAAGCATTATTCTCGCACATTTTTAAGATGGCTGCAAACTGACACGTGCAACCGTAATCTATTTTCGTGGTATGCGTAAAGATTTCTTTGGTAGTTCGTAGATTATAAGAAAGTTCTAATCTTTCTCTATAAATTACGGCGGTTTTTATGGCAAAACATCAGAGACCTTGTGGCATAAATCATCGAGGAAAATGATGTATGTTCGGTCTGTAATTCAATGCGCGAGAACCGTCCACACAAAGTGTTCTTCTAAACCAACGATCGAAAATCGCTCAAAATAAGAGAAAATGTACTCAATAAGTTCCGCAATATAAAAGTCTGAGGGCGCCCGAGGGCGCCCCTCGCTTTCTACCTGAATTATGGACTTAAAGTTTGGCGATTTTGAAGATGTCACCTACAGTGCAAACGTACGTGTTATGTACTTGAAGGCTTTTTTGAGACAGTGGACAATACTTTTGATGTGCACTTAGCGCTAAAACGTTCAGTTGATGCAGTTGTCAAACATTTAATATAATTTATTGTGCTTAAAGGCCATCACTACTGGATTTCCCAAACGTGGATACATAATATATATTTGATGTTATTGTATATTAAAAAAGCTTACAGTTATTTATAATAATTTGTTTCTCCGCTTGACAGAGAGACAAAGTTTATGGATTTTATATTCTTTTTGAAAAGTTTCGTAAATATTTAAAATTGTAATGCAACTGATACAAGTTGTTAGCAAAAATATTCCAATTGAATCACTTACTTTATTAGAAGACATGGGACTGGTTCAGGGGAACAAATAAAGTTGTCTTAGTAACATCACATTTGAAAGGATAGTTTAGGAAAGAGACCTATGTGGAGAGCTGCAATAAAGGAGAAAAGAAAATAATAGTGTTGTCAGCTGACTGTTGCCCACAGGTTGCTTTCAGTTAGTCGACATTCGGTCAGTGGGAGCTGTTCTTCCCTTTTGCCAGAATTAAGGCTTTGGTAAGCTGTTCTTCCCTTTTGCCAGAATTAAGGCTCTGGAATTGTATGTTGTAATGACACAAGGTTCCACAGCATTAAATTTGAGTGAAGAAAATGGTGTGCAGTTTCTTTGGTCTTATCATTGTTTATACTATTGCACCATTGACTAGATTGGGTATCTATTAAATTGGGTATCGATTCATGGTTTTGGGTCAGACTGTGCTTTGGCTCACCAGCATATATCACCCATATGAAAAACTTGAGTATGTTAGCATTTAGCATTTGCAAGCCACCATAATTAAGGCCAGCTGACCGGTTATGAAAATGAATGATAACCATTTCAGTGGTGAACCATAACACACTTACCATAACACACTTAAGTTCGGTGGATGTTTTGCTCACTAAACCGCCTCATAGTCTACATCACTGGGTAACTTGAATTAATTACTAACTCAAGTAAGTGAAACAGTGTAGTAAACTTGGATTCTCATTGCCTGAAACTTGTTCAGTATTTGGAAGCACAGGGTCAACAGTGCACAGCAACAGTAGTCTGGCCTAGCTAATCCGTTATCTCCATATCAGAAATTTTTTCACATAGTATAGACACTCCCATATCTGGGTTACATGAAACATCAATTTGGTCATTCTGTTTACCACTTGGTTTAATATCTCCTCAATGAATTTCAGTGGTTGCAGCAGTTTCATCTATCACTAAGGGAGCTTTAATTTAGAGGTATTAGCAGCCAAGCAATATAATTTTCAATTTTGCATCAAAATAGAAAATTAATTAATAAGAAATTAGAAAATAAAAAAATCTACTTGAGTTTAATATTCCAGTGTTAACTAAAATGTGGTAAAATACAAGCTTCAAGATAATATTCAGAGATGCGTGGTAAGCACATATATCGCACTTTGAGAGAAACATGCTTCATAGTGGAGTACCTGAGAAGAGGGTCCCCTATACTTTTTTCGTGAAACGTGATTGAGCCTATTTTTTTCTCGTGAAACGTGATTTAAGTTTTTATTTAGAGCGCTTTTCAATTGAGTGTCGTAAAACCAAAACCAAAGCAATTACTCCAGCCAATCATAACAGAGGTAAGCAATCCAATGAGCCAATCAGAATACGAAGCAATGACATGCAGCCGGTGCCAAGCGCGCGGAATATACGCGCGTGCAAGTCTCGATTGGTTTTGGTTTTGCTTCTCATTGGTTGAGAAAGTGGCGCGAGTTTTCCAGGCCAATCACAGAGCGAAGTAATGCAAAACCAAAGCAAAACGAGAATTACTTTCGACACTCAATTGAAAACCGCTCTATTCGTGATTCGTGATTGACTGTGTCAAGTGCATTTTCACGTGAGCGTGAAAGCGGTTTTTGAATTAAGCGTGACACGTTAACGAACAACACGTTCCAGAGCTAAGTGTGATATTCTAAAGTGAAAAACTCGGCGAAAAAAGCCCCTTTTTGGGTATTTTTATCCGACTTTTCCCGTAAAATTCAGCTGGTTAATGTTTTTTAAACGTGTTTTCTTCCTATCAAGTCATTTTTGTAAGGAAATCGAGTTTTTCTTGACGAAACAGGCTATTTACAATCGTACAAAAATCGTCTATTTTTGCTCTCTTTGGACGTGTCGGCTAGAAGTAAAACATATAGTCACTGTTCAGCTGACTTTGCAGCTGAAATTATAATTTAAGTGCGTTTTTTGGACAGGAGGGTTTTTCTTCGTCTCAAAATCCACTGTGGTAATGTAAATACGGAAACAAAAGCTAAAACCAACTAAACCAAGTTGATTCAGAAATTTGTGAACCTCTTTTAAGATATGGCTAAAAATGCGTCAGAAATTTCTGAAACCATTTCAAAGTATGGCTCGAAGGTTGCTTCGGAAATTTCTGAAACCTCTTTTAAGGTATGGCTAAAAATGTTTCAGAAATTTCTGAAACCATTTCAAAGTATGTCTAAAACGTTGCTTCGGAAATTTCTAAAACAATTTTAAGATATAGCTTAGAGTATGACTAAAACCATTTTAGAGTACTATGGCTGAAAGTTGCTTCGGAAATTTCTGAAACCACTTCAAAGAGTGGCTGAAAGACTGTTTCAGAAGTTTCTGAAACCATTTCAAAGTATGACTAAAACGTTGCTTCGTAAATTTCTAAAACAATTTTAAAATATGGCTGGAAAGTTGCTTCAGAAATTTCTGAAACCAATTCAAAGTGTGGCTATGAAAATGCTTCAGACATTTCTGAAACCAGTTTAGAGTATGGCTAAAACGTTGCTTCGGAAATTTCTAAAGAAAATTTAAAATATGACTGGAAAGTTGCTTCGAAATTTTAGAGTTGGCTAAAAAAGTGTTTCATAAAGTTTTAAAACCAATTCAAACTTGTGCTTTAAATGGGCCAAAACAAAAAGTAACTTTTAACTTTATATTTAGCTCTTTATTGTTATGATAAAATACAACAAAAACCACCGGGAATTATACATTCTTTGTTAGATGTTCATATGTTTCCTTTAAATATCTATACGTTCCCAACTGAAGTTTCCCATTGCTGTGCAGTTTAAAATTTACCAGAAGCACGCAAGCCACTGGCAGCTCGTCTTCCCAAGTGCTTCCATCATGCAACAACCATGGCTGCCATTTTGTTCCCCAGCTTCCTTTCCAGCACTGAATTTTGAATTTATCACCATTGACTTCGATTACTTTTCCCATCACTGGAACTTTGGTGTAGTTTTCGATGTTTACGGCTACAAAAACATCCCTTTGAAGAGACTCCTTCAGGTTGTCGTTGTCTACCTCAGTTACACGCGACAATCTCTGCTCTCGGCTCTGGTAATGCCCAGTGTACACCTAAAAACAGTAAGATCCCAAAAGATACATATGTCGGATACAATCTCCATATTGCATTGCAAACTTTGCAACTCAGTCATTAGCATCAATGGACTACCTCAGTATGGGATATCACAGGACTCCAACACAAATAAGATTTTGTTTCTTTGTTTGTTTGTTTCTGTTTTGCTTTGTTTTCTCATCAGTAGCATAGATTTTAAAACCTTTTTGCTAACTTTAGGAGAAGTTTTAACTTTGGTTAAGGCAGACTAAGTAACGAACAATTGCCAATTGTTCTTATTAACTGTGGGACGTTAAAGACCCCACACACTGTTCGAAAAGAAGTTCCCAGTGTGGTGGTCTATCTCTCATCTGTCTTTCACATTCATCAGTGCGTGGGCTGGGAGGGTGGGTTGGTGAGATCAAATATGGACTGATAGCGGTTGCCAGAGGCGCCTTTACAGGCTGAAGTCCGATCTCATCCCACATAATAATTGTAAACCGCCATGAAAGCATGTGACATGTGCGGTATATAAATCCGTTACCACTACCGTTACCATACTTGACCCATGCTTGGGTGTAGGGGTGCTGCTAGGGCTTTGAAACCCTGACCCTGTTAAGGACAAAAATAACCTTAAATACCTACTCTGTGTAGGACAACGCCACCTATTTTTAAAAACAATCCTGAAAACGAAATGGTGACCGATAACCTGCTAAATAAACACAGAGCAAAATTCGCAACTTCGAGTATTTCCATATATCAACATCCATCGATAGTGATTACTTTTGTCTTACCTGAGGAACTACAAAGACACTCATTAACACAGCATTTATAGGTGTGCGCTGTTAAAAGAAGGGTCAGAAGCAGATGATTTTGTAAGTGTAGGTAAACATTCGCATATCATTTGGAACCTGAAACGTGGCGAGTGACGGAATATAAATCTACCGGAAATCTATGTCGTTGGAAATAATTCAACTAAAAATTTTCATTAAGAAAGAGATTACCTTCAACAACAGAAAAGCCCGTGAATTTCACGTTGTTTACATAACTTGGTAACAGTCTCGATCGTGACTTTCTGGAAAATTCAAGTTCGTTATCTGAAGTAGGTGTTGACTCTTCGCCTAAATCCCGTTGCTCCTGAATGAACATCCTGTCTGTTTACTATTTTCTGCTGGACTGCAACGCAAATGTATAACTTCAAAGATAGCCTGCCTCCTTTTCTAGAAGTCCGATTCCCTAGATTATGGAACATAATTATTATAGTAGACAAACGGTCAATTTATAGCACAAAGGGGACAGCTTTAACTTAACTCAACATGATTTACTGATGAGTTCCATTTCCGCAAAATGGCATTATACCATCCAAGTTCACTTCTTAAACATAAATTCTACGAAGAAAAAAGAACAAACAAACAAACAAACACACACACACACACACACAAAACAAATCGAACAGTACTGACAGTCTGCAGTGCAATTGTTTTGTACGTAAACTATTTAATATGTGGGCATTCGGGTAACTAAAGCAGAGTGGTGACTCCCATATGGAGAGGAGTGGGTTATAGTTACTACATTGAAATTAAACCCCTAAAGGAGACCAACAATTTCCTAAATTTTACGATAACGACATTGCCATTGCATGCATGCTGTTTTTTGTTCGATTGAGGTTTGGTAACGATCCCACTAAGATCTTTTGTATTTTTTTATCTTCTCACTGGCTATATTCGGACATATAGACTGCTTCAAATTCCAAGGGAAATAAAAAAAATAACGAGAAAAAAAAACACCTATTGATAACGATTAACTAAACTTTGAAATACAGAAATAATGGAAGGAATCTAAATTAAAACAACTTTTTGTGTGTGTGTTCATAGACTGAAAACATAGAACTGCATAAATTGGCTTATTTCTATATCTGCGTCTGGTTGTGCAAACGAGTTAAAAGAAGAACAGGTCACATAAAAAATGTATATAATTTCCGGAGTTCGGTTTGGATTAATTTATGAAGATTTCACAGCCAAGTAGATTGAACAGGATATCGATATGCTTTAGATTACGTGGCTCTCGAGGCCTGACTTTGGATTCATAGTTTTCCACCTTGCAGTTCTGTTCTCTTTCGTAACAGTTTTTCCTCCATTCCAGCCAGTGTCGGTCCCCTTACTAGTAACTTATCTACGTGTCTCCATTTTGTGTCATCCTTTGCATTGTTTTTGTGCGCGTTACTTTGAGTATGTTTACTGCTATTTGAAAAATATTGTTCGCATAGACCACAATATTTGTTCATTTCCTGTTTCTTTTGCTCGCAAACAACTGCATTCTCGAGACATGTCCTCAAGGCTTGGCGATTTGGTCTCCAATATCAGCGGACGGTGTTTTCTGCTTTGATCCTCTATTTTTAAAAATGGAGTTTTCAGTTTCCTTTACCCTAGTCTCACGTCTTCGATGTACACAACTCTTATTCCATTCACTTCAGCTCTTTGAATAAAATTGGACCTTTCGTTTACACATATTCCCTTCTTTCTAACCAGGGCTTTCCTGATCATAGCAGCACTTAAACAAAACAAAAGTCTTAAAAAAGTCTTTTGATTAAATTTTTTTGACTGATCATCAAAGTTCTTACATGTCCTGGCTGCACCTCTATTTGCTAGCACAATGCTAACTTTGTGGTCAACAAATTGGCTGGCAGTTGCTCCCTGAAAACGTAGCTGTTTTCTAATGTCATGTTCTCTTGTTTCCGGAATGTTAGAATCAAAGTAGAGAAATATTCTTTCACCGCTGAATATATTCTCAGTTTATGAAGCTTTCTGAGGTGATAGCGCCTTCGAATTCTGTAAACAACAAAATATTTCTAGTGAATACCTCAGCACATTTTACTGAGACTGAAAAATGATAAAATACCAAACAATTGAATTCAACCCCTCCTTAGTTACTTTGATCACTGTGGCTATGCGCGGAAGCCGGGAAGGGGCTCAAATAGACTAAATGTCAGGAAGTCAGAAATTTCTATAGAATTTCTACGAAATGCCTTATTCTGACTGCCTTAAAGTGCCTATGAAATTAATTTTTTTCTCGATGTTTTTCGATTTTTTCACAGTTCATCATACCTGAAGAAGGAAAATAACAGTCATTCGCAAAGGGAGAAAGGGAAATTTAGGTTTAAGCCGCTAAAAAATGCTTGACCGCAATTTAAATCGGTCGTTTATTGGAGGGACTCACAGGCACGGTTTCAAATACACTAAATGCCCGCAGCCCAAAATTTTCATCTGACTTCTACGGAAAGTCTCCCATGTAAACCTAATGAAACTGTGATCAGATTAGCAGGTATATATACAAGGTTAACTCCCGAGGCAGTATTCAGGATTTTTTACCGTTTTAGGCGCGATTCAGACGCCGTAATTTTCATGGGCCGAACCTAATGCATTCAATTAAGTACATGAAAAGTTCGGCGCCTGAATCCATTTCCATTTTTCCATTTATTTGCCATTAACCACATAAAAATACAAAATTTAAAAATACGAAACACAAGAAATTTATAATAACTTAAACTTAAGACAATAGACTACAAATGTTTAAGGTGGTAATGACAAGAAAGCCTATATAGAAGCCGGGGGCTTATGAACTATAGGCTTCCTGACAATATAGGATACATCATAAGAATTGCGGGGACAGCATGAAATATGAAATGTATTATTTTAAAAAGAAAAGAAAAAAAATGAAAAAGAAGAAGTAAGTAGCTCAACAATGAGTATATTTGCCTAAGAAACAAGGAATTTTTTAAGTCTTTTCCCAAACAAACGGATGCTTTCACTGTTTTGAATGTCATGACTTAACGAGTTGAAAAACTTAGGTCCTTGAAACCGAATTGAAAAGTTTCGAATATTAGTTCGGCAGGGAGGTATGTAAAAAAGGTAGCAGTTTCTAGTATAATGCGAATGTAACTGGCTTGCGAGAGTAAAAATAATTAGGAAGTAAACCTCTTTTGAATAGATACATGAATTTACCTATCTGGTATAAATAAATGTTAGAGAATTTCAAAATCTCCTTTTCTTTGAAAAGAACATCAGTGTGGGAATCGAAAGGAACTTTAGATATTATTCTTATTATCTTCTTTTGCAGAAGAATAACGCGATTTAAATTACTCTGATATGTCGATCCCCAAACTGAAACACAATATATTAAGTAAGGGTAAACTAGACTATAGTACAAACAGTGTAAGGAAGTTTTGGGAAGGCAAAAACTTGACTTATGAATAATGCCTATAGATTTTGATATTTTTCTAGAGACACTAAGAATGTGAGGCTTCCATGACAAATGCTCATCAAGGATAACACCTAAAAATACTGTTTCTTTCACACAATCAATCTTATTGTTTTCAATTTGAATAGATAGATCAAGTGTTTGCCTCCTTTGGCGTGGTCAAAAAACCATAAAATTCGACTTTTTAAAGTTAATTGACAGCTTATTAGCTCGACACCACTGTGTTAATTTACACATTTCAGAATTGATGGTTTCAGAAAGTAAATTAAAATCTTTGTGAGAAAAAAATATGTTAGTGTCATCAGCAAAAAGAATAAAGTCCACCACCTTTGACACATTACACAGATCATTTATATAGAGCAGAAAGAGGAGGGGGCCTAGTATAGAGCCCTGAGGCACCCCACACTTTATTTGGCAAGAATCCGAACAAATACCATTAAATTCTACATATTGTTGTCTATCGCTTAGATAGCTTTCAAACCATCTAAGTGCAGTGCCTCGAACACCATAATGCTCTAGTTTTGAAATTAAAATTTGATGATCAACGGTTTCAAAGGCTTTAGACAAGTCTATAAAAATACCAACTGTATATTCCTTATTTTCAATAGCGGAAGAGATTTTGTCATACAAACAAGCTAGAGCATAAGCAGTGGATTGATGTTTGCGAAAACCATACTGATTATCAGAGAGAATTTTATAGACATTAAGAAACCTTAAAAGACGATTGTACATGACTCTCTCTAGAATTTTAGAGAATGCAGGTAAAACAGACACGGGTCTGTAATTTGTAAATATATTCTGTTCACCAGATTTAAATAAAGGAATAACTCGAGCAATTTTTAATTGATTTGGCACAATACCAGAGGTGATGGATAAGTTAATCAAGCTAGTAACAGGGGAGATTATTATATCAATAGTATCTTTAATTAAGTTCATAGAAATATTGTCATGACCTACAGCATTACCTGAACGACAAGTGCGACATATTTCAATAATTTCTTCCTCATTTGCAACTTCAAGAAATATTGAATTGACTAGTCTGGGGGGTAAAAAAGAACTATGCGACTCTTCTGATGCAGGAATTTTGCTAGCTAAATTAGGGCCAATGTTAGTAAAATATTTACAAAAAAGATTAGCTATTTCCTTTGGATCGGAGATTTCACGAGAATCTGCCCTAAATACGGATGGTAGACCACGCTTACCTTTATTTCTATTAAGAATTTCATTGAGAACTTTCCAAATGGCCTTAACATTTGATTTTAGTTTCTCAATTTGGTTTTCATAATATAAACGCTTAGCAACTCGAAGAGAATGGGTGAGTTTGTTTTTGTAAGACTTGTATACATTTTCATTAGAAGAGTTAGGGTTATTAAGAAAACACTTATACAACATATTTTTCTTCTTAACGGAATTAGCAAGACCTTTAGTAAACCAAGGCTTACGAGAATTGAACCGCTTCACTTTCTTTTTTTTGAGTGGAAAACACCGATCATAAATTGAAACAAACTTTTCAATAAACATTTTATAAGCGCAAGATGGATCATCTAAACCAGGTATTTCAGCCCAGTTTATCCTACCTAAGTCATCTTTAAATGCACTTAGATTATGCGCATTTTTTTCACGAAAGATTACGTATTTGTCCTTGTTACTGGTGCTATTATTATTCAAAACCAGTGAAAAAATCGGTAAATGGTCAGATATATCATTGAGAAAAAGACCACTTATTGAAGGACAAAGTGGATCGTTCGTGAAAATGTTATCTATCAGTGAAGCTTTGTTCGCCGTAATTCTAGTGGGACGTGTAATGAGTGGGAAAAGCATCCTAGAGTACAACAAATCCAAGAAGTCACTTGTCGCTTTATGGCAATGGTGATTAATTAGATTTAAATTCCAGTCACCCATTAAAAATACAAGCTTATTTTCTTTGGTAATTTTTCCCAGTACTAGGTCCAAATCAGACAGAAATTCATTTAACAGTGAGTCGGGTGGTCGATAAATAATGCCGACAATTACATTCTTTTCTTTTGTCCTATTAATTTCAACAAACAAAGATTCAGCACTTCCGTCGACAGGGAACGCTAGATCAGGACGTTGTTTGTAATTCAAATGCTCACCAATGTAAAGGCCAACACCTCCACCAACGCGAGTGACTCTGGGTTTATGCAAAAAATTGTAACCCGCGATGTCGCAAAAATGATAACATTCATCAAGCCAAGTCTCAGAAATCCCAACAATAGGAAGTTTCAATCGAAGTTGGCCTAGAAAATTTGAAAGCTTATCAAATTTATTAGATATACTACGAATGTTCATATGGAGGAAAGAAAGGCCTGATTCAAGGCTACTGCAGTTTAAGTTTAGGCGACTTTGCTCTTCGGCTAACATGTTGTTAAAACTATCTTCGGTATAGTACTCACAGCTACTGTGTTCTAAATAAAAATTTATGTCTGGATCATTGTCTTTACAAAGACTAAAATTTTTATAGGACTCACATAGCAAAGGATTAAACTTTAACTGAGCTAATCTATCAGGATCAAAATTAATAGTACCGCCATTCATGAATTCAAACAGAGTTAGCCGAAATTGATCATCGTCTAAATTATAAAATGGTAAGGATGATAAACTATTCACTTGCAGGTTTATCACGAATAACTAAGCGATCGAGGACAAAATATGCAATCTTACCCGCCTGTTTGGCAGCTTTAAGTTTAGGAATTTGACACTCTCTTTTCTGTAGAGTTGCCGGCGATAGATCTTCGCTGATAAAAAGATCGGTAGGCTTCTCCCGCCTAGCTTGATGGGAAAATCTTTGATTTGTTTTCTATTGCTCGGTGTATTTATTAATGCAAGGGTGTAGTGTGGGGAGAAAGTAGCATTTGAGGGTGTGCGTATTTGCGTCCTTGGTGGGAGTGGTGGAGGGGGGTGTTTCTCCTTAGGTTCCTAAATGTCCTCAGTCGAAATCCAAAAGAACCCAATTTTCCAATTGACAAAAGTCCCGAAGGTACCAAGACAAAACAACCACACAAGATTTTTTCATGGCGTAAGCGCTTGTCCCCAAAATCCGGGGACTTTTATTTGAAACTCGCGCTGTCAATGTGTCAATCAATCCGCGCGCAACATTACTTCCGTTGAAATGAATTTCCGGTTCGCTCTACAAAAAAAATACTCTTTCATAAGGAAAAATGGGGGAGGGGGGAGGGGAGGGGGGGAGGGGTGATGCCATCAGTTTGTTCAGAGAAAACATGTGTTTGCTTTTCCAAGATTCTATTTTTCGTACTAGTTTCAGTCCTCTTGGCTTTTGGCCGAGCGTAATCTTTCCAGTGAGCGAGCCCAACAATCCGGAAATTTTAGGAAATTTTATTTTACTTTGTAGATTTCATGCGTGTTACCCACATTTGACCGTATGTTACCTGTGTGTTACTCGTATGTCTTCGTATGTTACTTGCATGTTACTCGTATGTATCAGTATATAACCGTATGTGGTTTTCCTTTACGATATTCTCACGCTCACGTATTTGGACGGAAACTGGATGTTATCCAATGCCATCCATTAAGGACATGTTTGTTGCCATAACTAATTCGGCCTGTACACTTCCATGTCTTCCATCACGTTGCGGTCCAAACATGTGTAAGCTTTTACCCAATGTGCTTTTTCTGACCTCGCGTGAGCTCCTCAGTGTTTATGAGAAACCACATTGGGCATAGTTTCACCGGAGTGCTTGATCATAAGAAACTTTGACTCAGCTTTTCGTGAGAGTACTGTTTGTTATATCAGTATAATCACGAAAGCTCAACCCTACTTTAAGAAGCGAGTTTCGGTGTTCCAAGGAAACACCCACTACAACGCGCTATAACCGCTAGATTTTATGATACACGTAGCCGTACCGTAAGCACATTGATATGATTGAAAATGATTTAGATTTAGTGCATTCCTTAAAATTGTGTCGTAATTTGTGAACCGAAGTTTCTGCTATTTGCAAGGTTGTTAAGTCAAGTTAAACCGCCATAGAGTTATGACCTTTGGAATTTTATATTGTAATTCTCGCGGTTTAGCTTGACTGCCTAGACTTGGAGATCAACTAAGAGACTGCGTGAAATCGTTTTCGTCCATGGACTTTTGTATCCATAACTCCTCGTCTCGTGCCGTTGATTGCGGGCGTGCATGTCAAATTCTAGGTCATTGAAAGTTGACGGTTTGACACTTGTGGTTTTTCGTAGGCGTAAAAAGGACTAGCGTGTCCTGAGAAAACGACAGAGAAACTTGACAGGAGTGAGAAGCTTAGAGCTGATAATGGAATAAACAGCCGAACCATTGCAGGAAAGCCAGTTTTAGTCCTTGTCAGAACACCGAAACTGGAACTAGAGCTAAATCCCCCAGCAAACTCCACCCCTCTACCCTACCCCCACCTCCCACCTCAAACAGCCAAAAAGCGTTCAACTGTTTGGACCATGACCGTTAGCAAAATAATCGTTTCAAATGGCAGTTATAAAAAGAGCTAGGATACTTTCCTCAGTTTTGAAAGAGACTTTCTGTAGAAATTAGATTTTAAATTTCAGACTGCTCATCTGTAACCGTGCCCCTGCCAGTCAAGCCACAGATTTCACGTTTCTGAGAATATGGCGATTTCATACCATGCCCAAGCTCGCAAATATTCCTTAATCGCTTGGCAATCAGTATAAACGAAGATACAATACTTTCAAGAGGTGAAGGCGAGGCGTTCCGTAGAAATCTCGAGAACAATCCGCAGACTACCGGGCATTTAGTCTCCGTGTAACCGTTCCCGTGCCAAGTCAAGCCACAAAATTTTCGAAGTGTCAAGGAGTACGGCGATTTCATACTATACCCATATGGGGCGCCAAATGTTCAAAAATTATTTTAGTAAATTATATCGAAATTATTTTAAAGTTATTTCAACAAATGTGATTATATCATGCCATACTTTCATCTGTTATGCCGTTTGTGTGAAACAATATCTTCCTCTTTAATCATTTGTTTCATACAATATAAACTTTCCCTCGCATTATTTGAAACCATTGTTTGCCCCTAACACCCGTTATTTAAAACAATCGGCTTCCCCTCCGAGTGACTTTATTTCAAACAAAGTCTGCTAGGCAAATTCATTATTTCAAACATTATTTCAAATAATACAATATATGATTCATTTCATATATCATTCACACTCATTTCTTTCACGGGAACATATGACCCACAATTGACCTGCTCCCAACGTCAGTGGCTTCATAGCTCAGTTGGTTAGAGCATCGCACCGGTAATCGTGAGGTCACGGGTTCAAACCCCGTTGAAGTCCTGAATTTTTTTTTCAGGCTTCTTTTCGCAATTGCATAAATTGCGTTCACAACTGCGAGGATCATTCTTCATTTGAATACAACAATGCCTGCAACATGATTTCAAACCATGAATTCTAACACAGACTCGTTATTTCAAACAATATAAGTTATGGTTTCATATAATTCATGGTTTCATACAATTTATAGTTTCATATAATTTGTGGTCATATAATCCATAGTTTGAAATAATTTATGGTTTGGTATAATCCATGGTTTCATATAATTCATGGTTTCATATAATTCATGGTTTCATATAATTTATGGTTTCCTGTAATTTATGGTTTCATGTATTTCGTGGTTTGATATAATTCATGGTTTCACATAACGCATTACATCCATTACATCATACAAAATACGATGGTTTCAAATAAGTCATGGTTTGATATAAATTAAATTGTTTGCGCGATTATATAATTCATGGTTTCATATAATTCATGGTTTCATATAATTCATGGTTTGACATAATCCATGGTTTCATATAATTCATGGTTTCATATAATTCATGGTTTCATATAATTCATGGTTTGACATAATCCATGGTTTCATATAATTCATGGTTTCATATAATTCATGGTTTCATATAATTTATGGTTTCCTGTAATTTATGGTTTCATGTATTTCGTGGTTTGATATAATTCATGGTTTCACATAACGCATTACATCCATTACATCATACAAAATACGATGGTTTCAAATAAGTCATGGTTTGATATAAATTAAATTGTTTGCGCGATTATATGCGCAGTGAACGGAAAAACACGCACCAGTCTAGCCTCGTTCTGATGAACACTTGACTGCATTTTAGCGGTGCTGTTTCCTTCAGACCTGTTGTCACAGTCGTGTGAGTCCTTGTGATACACTCAATTTTTGAAACTGCTCAAAATGATGCCCTTAAATTTGGCGCAAGATATGGCAACAGCCATAAGGCGTACTATTATGAGCTGTCTACAGTCTCACGTACAACCGGCCGACAATAGGAACACGGGCTCGAGTCATCAGTCGAATTCGGGAGCAGCCAACACGAGCGCTACCACAAGCAGCGCTCCGTCTGGTTCGCATGCAAGTAGCCAAAGACCTCAAGTAAGTTCTCGCTTCATTTCAATGTCTTTTCCATTCATAAAGCCCAGTTGTTTTTAAAATTATATTTAGATTGTAGGTGATGTTCTGAGGTCGGACGGATTGCTTAAGCTTCCCGCTAAAAGTGATGCATAAATTAAAAGATATTCACGAGATAAGGAACTTCCCCTCGTGCTATCCCAAAGTCAAACATTTAAAGTGCCGACAAAGGGTCTCTCGGGTATCAATTTTGTGAGTTATTGATATGTAGGTTATATGTTATTTATTATTATTATGTTATTATTGTTATATCTAGATGAACAACAACAGAAGAGTTATAGAAAGAAGAAGAATGACCACGTGAAGTCGTCGGACGGTGAAATTTAAGCTAGATGCTAACAGTCAGTTTGATAGTTTTTGAAGGCCAGTGTAGCTCATTGTCGACACCATAAAAGACCTTACAACCCTTCGCCTGACATGGGTTCTTACCCTATCTACAGGCATGTACTTGGACGGCAAAAACAGGAAAGTGTTTTCCAGAAAAGACGAAAAACTCAGACCTCCTTAATTCGGTTTTTAACTCGTAGATGCGCATCGACGAGTTAAAAGCGACCTTTGTTGCTTATGTCGATAAAACTCGTTATCTTTTGATATATCAAAATGAACACATTTCAATCGCTATCATCGGACAGATTTGAAGAACTTGTATCAAGGCGATCTAGCAAGCAGTAATTAGTAATCATAGAAATCAGACGAATGTTTTCCGGTATGTTTTCAAAGGTCCCCAATGCTACCACCTTTTCAGATTTTTGTCTGTTAAGCACGCATCTAAGCCTTGACAAAAGTCACGCGTTTAACGAAGTAAAGTGCTTTCAATTATTGTAGTCTATCGCGCTTTTATCTAATCTCTGTTTATATAGCTGACGGGGAAGAGTACAACTGACAAAAGCGTTTCTGTTTCGGAGCCCCATATTTCTCCGGCGTCTGGTGTATCTAATTTTCTTAGTTTTTAGCAGGGCTAGGTATTATTCCCACATGCTCTCAAGTACTGAGTTTTGTTACCGAGGTATGGCCCTAAAACGTCTCTCTAGATATCAATAAGCTACAAAAAATGATACCTGAGAGACTCTTTGTTGGCACGTTAAACGTTTGACTTTGGGATAGTACGCGGGGAAGTTCCTTATCTCGTGAATATCTTTTAATTTATGCATCACTTTTGGCGGGAAGCTTAAGCAATCCGTCCGACCTCAGAACATTACCTACGGGGGACTGGGACTGAGTATGACAGAGTAAGGACGTGTGATCGTTAGCTCCGTAACTTTTGTTGTACTCTTCCATGCGTTCTGATACTTTTTATGGAATTTTCATCGCGACTTTCATCTCTGTTTAAACGGAAAACGAGAGGAAGCAATTCACCGACCAGCGAGACTATCTCCCCCGAAACGAAGCGGTTGAAAGAGAGTGTGAAAGAAGCCCAAGCGAACGCTCTGCCCGCCATTGTATCGCCACCAAAGTCGAAGAACGATTCTGAAGACGTAGTTCTGTCCGCTCTCAATATGGCACGAGATTTCGCCTCCAAGGTGGACCTAATATTATCAAAGCTAAGTCAACTGGAAAACATCGGCACACAAATAAATGTTTTACAGGACTCTGTGGATCGAATAAATCAAACGATCGCAAACCTTCAAAGCGAATTCCACCGCTTAAAGGAAGACGTACGAAATACAATCGAAGAAACAAATACGCTTAAAACAAGTGTAAAATTTCTGAATGATGAAGTGGAAACCAGTAAGAGAAAACTCCGAGATGACGAAGATAAGTCACGACAGGAGTTGGATCACTTGCGTCTCCAACTCTTAAATTATGAAGTGTACAGCCGCCGCGAAAATCTTCGTGTCTACGGCA
>JAEMWC010000807.1:47500-72500 GCA_016490735.1 Pachyseris speciosa | reverse complement strand
GAAATATAACGAAGCTTTCAGCACACACACATTTCAGCTGGACTGGGAAAAGATATATCTACTGCCCTTCAAAACAACATTGGATACTAAATTAAGAGAATTCCAATATAAAATATTAAACAGGATCTTATACACAAACAAGATGCTGTTTAAGTTTAAAAAAGTAGATTCTCCCTTGTGCGATTTTTGTGAAAAGGAGTTGGAGACCATAGAACATCTCTTTTTCCATTGTACAAAAGTAAGCATGTTTTGGAATGATTTAAAGTCTGTACTTGATTCTTTTAATATAACTATTAGTTTCGATATCATGAATGTCCTCTTTGGGATCTTAGATTCAGATAACATAAGCATTTTAGTCAACTACATCATTCTTGAAAGCAAATATTTTATTTACCGCTGTAAGTTAAATAAGGGTTCTCTATGTGTAAGACTGTTAGTCGATAAATTAAAAAAAAAAAAACGTTTCAAACCGAACGTTTTATCGCGAAAAGAAACAAAAAAATCCATTTCCATGATAAAAAATGGAAGCCGTTACTCCCATTAATACAACAGTAGCTGTTATCCAAACTTCGTTTTTCTAATACTCCCTGTATTAGTTTGTATTTTAAGTTCAAGTTGAATACGTTATGTAAGCCTTGTAGTGTAGTGCAGTGTAGTTTTTTTTATTTATTTACTCTATTTTTCCTTCTTTGTATGTTGTAACTAAGGTAATTGTTGTAAATTTTGTAATGTTTGTATATTTCAATCTGTATGTTGTTTGTACTATTCCTGTAAAAGAAAATAAATAAATAAAATACAAAAAAAAAAGAACATTACCTACAATCTAAATATAATTTTAAAAACAACTGGGCTTTGTGAATGGAAAAGACATTAAAATGAAGCGAGAACTTACCTGAAGTCTTTGGCTAGTTACATGCGGACCAGACGGAGCGCTGCTTGTGGTAGCGCTCGTGCTGGCTGCCCCTACGCTCGTGTTGGCTGCTCCCGAACTCGACTGATGACTCGAGCCAGTATTACTTTTGTCGGCCGGTTGTGCGTGAGACTGTAGACAGCTCATAATAGAACGACTTATGGCTGTTGCCATATCTTGCGCCAAACTTAAGGGCATCATTTTGAGCAGTTTCAAAAATTGAGTGTATCACGAGGACTCACACGACTGTGACAACAGGTCTGAAGGAAACAGCACCGCTAAAATGCAGTCAAGTGTTCATCATGACGAGGCTAGATTGGTGCGTTTTTTCCGTTCACTGCGCATATAATCGCGCAAACAATTTAATTTATATCAAACCATGACTTATTTGAAACCATCGTATTTTGTATGATGTGATGCGTTATATGAAACCATGAATTATATCAAACCACGAATTACACGAAACCATAAATTACAGGAAACCATAAATTATATGAAACCATAAATTATATGAAACCATGAATTAAATGAAACCATGAATTATATGAAACCATGGATTATGTCGGATTATATCAAACCATGAATTATATGAAACCATAAATTATATGAAACCATGAATTATATGAAACCATAAATTATATGAAACCATGAATTATATGAAACCATAAATTATATGAAACCATGGATTATACCAAACCATAGATTATTTCAAACTATGGATTATATGAAACCATAAATTATATGAAACTATGAATTGTATGAAACCATGACTTGTATGAAACCATAAATTATATGAAACCATAACTTATATTGTTTGAAATAACGAGTCTGTGTTAGAATTCATGGTTTGAAATCATGTTGCAGGTATTGTTGTATTGTTTGAAATAATGAATTTGCCTAGCAGACTTTGTTTGAAATAAAGTCAGGAGGGGAAGCCGATTGTTTTAAATAACGGGTGTTAGGGGCAAACAATGGTTTCAAATAATGCGAGCGAAAGCTTATATTGTATGAAACAAATGATTAAAGAGGAAGATATTGTTTCGAACAAATGGCATAACAGATGAAAGTATGGTATGATATAACCACTTTTGTTGAAATAATTTTAAAATAATTTCGATATAATTTACTAAAATAATTTTTGAACATTTGGCGCCCCATAGGAGTGGTTGCCCATTCTCCCGAGCTAGGGGCTCATGTAATAAACGTTCGAGCGTTCCGGATCGAATTGGAATTTAGAAGTGTTGGTTTTTGTGGAGAGGGGAAAACCGGAGTAACCGGAGAAAAACCTCTCGGAGCAGAGTAGAGAACCAACAAAAAACTCAACCCACTTATGACACCGAGTCCGGGAATCGAACCCGGGCCAAATTGGTGGAAGGCGAGTGCTCTCACCACTACGCCAAGCCTGCTCTCCAGTCTTCACCAATAAGCTCAAGATAGGATATCGTCTTGAATTTGGATGAAACTCAGGAAACATACAAATCTGCAAAATCTCCTTGCTTGCATTAGTAACGTTCTCAAGCCATTGTCTTTGATAATTAATATTCATGGAGAAATTCACAGCAAAAGTTCACCAGATCTCGATCACGCTAATAAGGATCACATATCAATATCTCTTTTATGGAAGTGCAAGTGCCTCAGCAGTTTTGGGATTCTCACCCCCTACTTATTTCATAACTAATCAACATGGTGCTGGTCAGCAAATATATCAGTAACAAAACTGTGACTGAGGAAAATTCATTTGGTGACCTCAATGGGCTCTTTGGAGCTGGTCAGTCACGTGCTACAATAACGCCATGCTGGAGGGCAAGCAACGCACTGGGACATGACAAACAAAGAGCTTACATCATTTAAAATGGTAATTTTCTTTGTCTTGTCCCAGTGCGTTGCTTGCCCTCCAGCATGGCGTTTTTATACCACGTGACTGACCAGCTGCAAAGGGCCCATTAAGCTTTACTTAGTGGTGATGATCAGAAACATATCTGTAGCCCAGTAGTTTCTCTTTATTTATAAGTCAGCTGCAAGAAGGCTTTTTTATTTATTTATTTATTTATTCATTTATTTATTTACTTTAATTTATTATTGCATAAGCTCTTGACAAACCACACGACACTCTACGTAGCCCAGTTATTGGTGGTAACACTCTTACATCACTCAGTTAGAGTCCGAACTTGTCCGTAGAGCGGGATTTCACTTACTACAAGATAATGCCAAGCAAAGACTTGGATAGAAGCACTACGTGTGTTGAAATGGCATCGTCCCTGCAATCCTTTTCATATCCTGGCTACACTAAGACCGTGCGAGGTTGTGGGATAGGGCATTAATATTTTCTCCCCGGCTCCCTGAAATCTTCATCAAATCACCTGGGTCCTGGTAGGTAATGCGTCAGTCTCGTATCAGCTAAGTTTGCAGGGTTCCTGAACTTCTTGTTTTTTAAGGGAACATAAGACTTCGTGCTAATGTTTATCTTTGGCCTTATACGGGATCTTTAATCTCTCTAATAATAAACAATTGAGGACGGTAACTCGGAATTTACTGGGCATACGTTCGGCGCATCGCACTTCCTAAAATAAAAGTATTTTTGTAGAGTTTAAAGACTTTAAAACTATGCGACAAAGCAGAGCTTACTGAGGTCTATTGTTATTCAAAAACAAAACTAGGGGTAACCACACACTTTTTTTTTATAATTAACCCCCAACATTGTTACGTATTAGAAAGCTTTTCAGGTTTTATATGGCCTAATTATGATTTCCTTTAAGATACCAATAGCCTTCGCTAAGAGCTGCTTTTCCTGCATTCTCATAACCCAGGCAAAGCTACCTCTATATCAGGAGACACCGTCCTTCAATTAGCAAAAGCAAATTCAACAGGTAAATGTCACTGGCACTTGTTACTACTTTAAGAGTTGCTTTCCGTGAATTTAAACTTCCACTGAAGCAACAAAAGCTCTCGATCAACACTTAGTGTTTTACGTAGAAAATGACAGATACCTGGTTAATGAGCAATCAGAGGCATCATTTAACAATAGCGCGATTTCGAAACAAAAACAAACGACCGCGTTGGATTAGAGGTGATAATGGGCCTTTAAAACATGAAAATCAACCACGCACTGCAATGTTTTGTTCAACCGGGAAAAAAAAGTTACGCAGAACTTAGGACGTCTTCTGTATCACTGGTATCGGTTCTTTTCTCTGCTTTTGATTGTCCAGGTTAGGATTGTATTTTGGAGTTCGGTATGAGACTCGGTTACTAATAACGCTCACATTCAAGTGACTGTTCGTTGTCAGTGTATGGTACTGTTGCTGTTAACTGCGGCCTTGTCTGCTCACCCCAGTCCCATTGACAGTCATTACTAATTAACAGCTAAATATAATTCCAAGCACTTCAACTTCTTATCTCTCTCAATAACTTTATTTATCAAATTAACAGCATTGCCATACAAGAAATTATAACATAGCTTAAGAATAGCGCGCGCTCTAATTGGTCAATTAACCATTTACTATTTGCCATGGGTGAATGCTGCTGATGATAACTGACGTGTGCGCTGTTTATAAACTCAAATTTCGCTTTTTTGGGCGAGATTTGACATAATTTGTATCGTTTCAATCGTCATAGTGTCTACCGAAGTGTTAAGCCGTTGCAATTTTTGTGAATGAAGTTTCGCGCGCCTGCTTTCCTTCGTCATGTAAGTTAGTGCAATAAAGTGGGACTTTGCTTTCTCTACGATGTTTATGTTATGTTATAAAACAAATGGTAAACGGATCGGCGTGCACTATTGAGTTATGGATGCAGTTGGGAGATATGCTAAGCACTCAAGAAGGTAGAGTCGCTCTCGGCTGCGCCTCGAGCGACTCTTACGCTTCTCTAATGCTTAGCAACCTCCCGCGTGTAACAATAACTCAATAGTGCACGCCGATCCGTTTACCATTTGTTAAATGGGCAGCATATTATTTTTTTAGAGAGAACAATACTGCGTTTCCTACCAGGGATCAAACTCAGTGCACTATAGTCATTCAAAAGGCATTGTATGAGCCACTAAAGGACTTTCACATGAACACCTCTCAAAGTATAGTGGTTATAGAGTACTAAAGTGATGACGTCATAAAAACTAAATTTGTGAAATTATGGGATTTGTTCGGATATTCAGAACTAACATGATCAAAAAGACCTACTTGCCAAAAATCAGCATTTTCTTACAGTTTGAGAGCGAGATATTAGCACCGTTTGCTCTGCTGACTCCATACAAATCCTTCTAAATTTGACTCAGTTCCTAACGTTAGGAACCGAGTCAAATTTAGAAGGATTTGTATGGAGTCAGCAAAGCATAACGGTGCTAATATCTCAGAGCCAATTTGCCTTTAAATGCTGATTTTTGGCAAGTTAGCATCTTTCATCTTGCTCTTTCTGAAAATCGCAACAAATCCCATAATTTCAAAAATTCTAATATTTGTGACGTCACACTTTAGTACTCTATACATAACCCTTTTTACCAAAAAGCAAATGGTAATTACAGATTATCAGTAATTCTAGGAGAGAGAATTTTTTTTGTGCAATCAGGAGCCAGTTCACACAAACTTGTTAAATTTGGGGCACCTTCCATTTTGCTGAGTCACTCAGTATGAGTGACCGTTTCCCTAATCTTTTTGCAAGGTGCTACCATTTTTTAAGTTTCTTTCACAAAACATAGGGTGACTGGTGTTCATCCAGCTTTAATGCACACATTATCTGACCAAATGGTAATCACTGCCCCATCTACGTCCATAAAGGCTGCTTAGGACACACTTTGAATGAAAAGTTGTCCATGCTTCCATTTCCCCTTTGAAAAACGTTTTGTATCTGTCGATATTCAGATACGCCTCGTTTTTTATAATGGGGACGAGGCTACGGAACATAACACTCTGGTTATACAGAAGCTATACTTATCGTGGACTTGCTTAACCTTGCGGATTAGGATACAAAACCTGGTTAAATCACTTATTATGCAGATATATGTAAAATCTGGTAGCAAAAGAATACTTAATTACAACAGATAATAGATAATGGACATATCGTAAGCTACACAAAATGTTTTCATGACGAAAGCGGTGCCAACCTTGAAATCACAGCAATTTTATGGAACTCTCCATAACGGCAGACGTTTCCCTTACTAGCATTTTTCAAATTCCCACTTGGTGGCAACCAGAGTGACATCCTCGCGTTCAATTTTTCGTTTTGTGCTTTAGTTATATGAAAAACGATTCGAATAGCTACTGCCGCCTTTCTTTCTAGTTTACTTTGATATGTATCTTGTGTCGTATAATGCAAGATTGCCGAAAAACAAATATCTCGAGAAGGTGTTGTAATCCTGTGAGTGTGTGGCGTTTTGACAGACCGCCAACGGTGAAATCTAGTACTCCCGCTAATAGCAACCTCTGCTTTTTTGTAAAGGGAATTCCAAAAACATTTCGGAAACTGAAAACTAAGTGTCTTAAGCTTTCTCTAAATGAGCATCTAAAATGAGCATCTGTGCTCGGCTAAATACATTTGAGACTTAAATAAAGTGATGATGATGATGATGATGATGATATGATGATGATGATGATGATTATTATTATTATTATTATTATTATTATTATTATTGTAGTCGATGGCAACCACAGTGACATCCTCGCGTTCAATTTTTCGTTTTGTGTTTTCGTTGTATGAAAAACGATTCAAATAGCTACTACCGTCTTTCTTTATATTCTATTTTGATATGTTGCTTGTGTTTTATAATGCAAGATTGCCAAAAAACAAAATTTTCGGGAAGGTGTTGTAATGTTGTAAGTGCGTGGCGTTTTGACAGACCGCTGACGGTGAAATTTAGTACTACCGCGAGTATGAATCTCTGTTTTGTTGTAAAAGGAATACCAAAACCATTTCGGAAACTGAAAACTTGATGTCTGTAGCTGGGTAAATTATTTTATCCGATTAATGGAAGCGAAGATATTAATTTTCACGGCTTAAGAAAAAATTCGCAGACCGCCCCAGCACCGGGGGCACATGTTTCCATATGTCTGCAACGTATTTTCCTGACGTTAAATGCGATGTTCGAACATTATTTTACTGCAGTTTGAAGCTTGAGACATGTTCTATTTGAAAATAGGAATGAATATTTTTAAACATGAAATGAAAACACGACAAACGCTTACGCGGTTCAGATCTGATCTCTTGACAGTCTAGCGGACTAACTCTAACATGAAAGAGAGTGTGGTTGCGTAAAAATTCATAACTCGAGTTTTATTTCTGCTTTTACAGTGATTTTGGTCGCTTCGGAAAGCTACAGAGGTGTAGTATTTGAATTATTGAACGACCGTTCATGAAAACTCTAAATGAAGATCACAATTTGTTTCGCGTTAGTTAATCAGGGGCACCCAACGAGCCAAATCAAGCAAAAGCTGTAGAAAGGCATTTTTAAGTACCTTATGGTGTTTGAATTCTGTTTAAAGCGATTTTTTCATAAGCTAGAAGAAGTTCATCTGTTCGGAATCCCTAGCTGAAATTTTAATTGCCCGAAAATGTTAGGGAACAAAATCTTCCTTTGAGAAAATGCAAGTTGAAATGAACTTTCCACGAACTTTTTAGGGAACTATTTTCTTTCCGAAAATGCTAGCTGACGATTTTGACTGCCAAAAACAATAATTATGACCTTTCCGAAAACCTCAGGGGCTAGGATTTCCCAATTTCGAATCTTTAAGGCTACGTTTTAGTTACGAAAATCCGAGTGCACTCTTAAATCGACGCCGAAAGTGCAAGGCGAATTACCCTCCACCGAACAGATATCTACCGAAACTTGTCGTTGGGTGCGCCTGGTTAATTAAGAACGTGATGAGGTGTTCGCTGGCGTCGACAAAACCAGGATCGGATCGGATCGAATCACGGATCAGATCACGGATCGGATCACTGACCGGATCACGGATGGGATAAAAAAGTAATAAACAAAAAGTATATTAAAATGAACAGTGGAGAAATGTTGACATACTGTGGCATATTGCGTGACATATTGGAGCTCAGGCACCACTGAAAGTGATTTCTCACCATGGAAAGTGATTTCCCGACATGTAGTCACCTTTACGGCTGTCGCCATGCATGGACAAAAGCAAGGGGAAGGAGCAAAGTACGCATTATTTTATTATTCAGTTATTATTTCTTTCTTAATATCATCTCACGTGTTACTTTTTCTATATTTGATATTATTTTAGCAAGGGAAAAAACGAGATGGGGAGTAACGTTTTTTATATGTGACAATTAAAGTGTAGCGTACGTGAGCGATTTATTTAGTTAAATCCATGTCGGCTTCTTGTATGAACTCGCTCAGCTCCTCTTTACCTAAATTAAATCGCAGTTATTACACGCCAAACGATTTAAATTCCACGATAATATGGAACTCAGTGATGAACTTAGAGATCACACAAGAATTTTGCCCGTCAAGTGTGAAATCATAACGTATCTTTCGTATTGTAATATTATAATAATCTTTACAAACCACTTGGCTCTTTTAATAATTTTATACTATAACCACTGTGACCAAAGCTATGCTCGTTGATATATTATTTTATATGGAAAGCGACCGGTGGGCGACAAACGCAGACTGCAGACCGCAGACTTGCCGAATGGCAGACTTACAGACACGTTCGACCAATATTTGACCAATATTTGGTATAGGTGATCGGGGTGATCAGTGAGCCGCTGAGGGTTTGAAACGCTGGACCCTGTTTAGGACAAAAAAACCTCCTACAAAAACATACCCTGTTGAGGACAACGACCTCAATTATATTACGCTGTTTAGGACAAAGGATAAAATGCCCGCCTTGGGAGAGATAGCATGAAATAAAAACCCCGTTTAGGACAAAGAGGTAAAAGAACATACCCTGACCAGCGGCACATTCCTGTAAAGGCCATATAAGGCAATACCCCCGGGGTAAGAACTGGCCTGGATAGCAGGCGTATTTTCTGGCGGGCGCGTGCTAAATATTCCGATCGTGTGTTCAAGGCGCCATATTGGATTGGTAAGGTCGAGGAAAGCCTGGAGCTAGTAAAATAACGGCCTATGGAGGTGGTAGTGATAGTGACAAACTAGTGACCCCCTCCCCGCTGACAGATTTCTGCGCTCCAGGCTTTTCTCCACCTTACAATCCAATATGGCGCCTTCAACACACGATCGGAATATTTAGCACGCGCCCGCCAGAAAATACGCCTGCTATGCAGGCTACCGTTATTCGTTCTTTGTTCTCCAAGAAAATTAAGCCATGAAAGCAGCGGTGACGAGCGGCAGATCTGCGTGGCTCAAATTTATTTTGAGGACAGGGAATTCAAACCCCACGAACATGGGCAAAACAAAATTGATTGCCTACAATTTAATATACAATGTTCAGGTCAGGAAAATTCCCGATGGGGATGGGCGGGGGGGGGGGGGGGGGGTGAGGAGGGTACTCCCTTATGTGGACTACACAGGTATGTGCGGGCTCAAAGGGTATGGTGTTTTAGCCGGTTTGAAAATAGACGAAAATTGTCTTTTAGCCTGTCTGAAATAGGCTATCGGTTTTGACTATAAAATGTGCGGGCTCAAAGGGTATGGTTTTTTAGCCGGTTTAAGTCTAAAAAAGGATATCGGTTTTGACCATGTTGGTCTGAAATAAGGTGTGGTTTGTGCACTCTAGTCTTGAATTGGGTATGTTTTTAGAAGAAGCTACTTCATCATTAGGCGAGAAGACCATCAACAAACGCCCTACTTAATTATGTTTACGCCAACCGTGTAGGAGAAATAGATCTGCATTGGGTCTGAAAAAGGGTATCGAGTTTTTGATCAGTTCTGAAATAGGGTTGGGAAAATCGCATGTTTCGGTCTGAAATAGGGAAGAGGTTTCAAGAAGCGGGCCGCACACCCCCACCCAATTTTTCTGGGAGTAATCCCCGGGGAAGTATTCATCCCTCGAAACTTACAATATATACTGAACCTCAGTCAATTCTGAGCTCTTGCATAAGAATATTCTTCGTGACAAAGCTAACCTTTCTCAAGTGGCCTGTCTGTTATTCTTCAGTATCGCAGTCACTAGTCCACTTTCGCATATACCACACAAGTGAATAGTGCTTTTCGCGCGCTCTGATTGGTAAACTCGGAGATGAGAGGCGAGATTTTACAATTTCCGACCGCTTGTCGGCATATTATCACACATAAAGTAACGTTCTGTGGTCTGCTAATTATTCAGCTTGTGTGGAATATACTAAAACAATTATTCACCTCAGTGTCGGTGAAAGTGATGGATGTTTACCTCCACTTCGGTGAATAATTGTTAAATATTGCAGGCAGATACAGAGCTACAAAGAATTTATAGCTCAATCAACAGAGAAAGAATTGCAAGGTCTGAAACCTTGTCTGATTGTGTGGCTTTGAAATTTGCCTTTTTGTGTGAGTTGCATGTTAAGGGCTTGTTTGCACGCCCAGACGTGTTATAAAATCTGCTAATTTTTACCTCTTAATGTGGTTATTTTATGGGATCAAAATATTCAGACTAACAATGTTCAGTGGATCAATATGTGTAGTTTTTCTAGTAAATATTTTGGATATATTAATCCTTTGATATTCAGGCCTATGTTAACTTTGCTTTCTTCTCTCTGAAATCGTCACGTTCTCCTTGGCATGTCGACATCGACGCCTTAACGTATTAATCACTGCTGTCACAGTATGCAGTCTATATACAGTCCATTTAAAGGGCCTGGTACCTTGGGAATCATCAGAAGCAATAGGCCAATTGGAAGGGTCATTGTTAATCACCCCAGTATGTGACAGGTTTGTATGATGAGAATCAGAATAGGGAAGCCGAAATGCAAGAAAAAAAAGTTTTTCATTTGTCGTAGCTGATCGCACTTGAAACAAGATTCCATTAAAAAGTCGACGTTGACGATATATTAATGCGAATGCAGCCAACTGGAGCGAGTTACGCGGGAATATTTTATGCGAAAAAGTTGCTTTGCTTTATGAAGGACGTGCGCTTTAGTTTTTCGGCTATGATAATGGGTCAAGTAGACTTAGTCAAAGACGGACAATATGCGACATAATGAACAACGAGTGTTTGCGTGGAGATAAAATTACGCGGAAAATTTCCACAGTAAGTGACCGGAAGAAAAGTTGGCGTACATTGCAATTGATTGGCCGATCGTCGATAGAGGTGTTTGGGAGTAGTGTTTGTTTGTGTGTTTGTTTGTGTTTTCAAGTGCTGTTTTCGCAAAGTTTATTTTTGTCTTGAAGGGGCCACTTTCGAGAGTTACAACTCAAGGCCTACTTACAAAGCCTGGCTTCCATGTGATTGCAGACGACCGCGGATCAAACATGGAAATCCTCAGACATACTCCTCTTTTTGCATTCCAACCGAAATGTAGCCTTTGTCAAACCACGTTTTGTCCCGGTTCATTTTGGCGCGCTTTTGGATGTCTTTGACGAGAAAAGCCTGTACAACAGAGAGCGTTGCATTCCGACCAATTTCTTCGTGCAAATGGTAAACGCTCCAAAGTTATGGGATCTGCCATCGAAACACATCCCATAATATACTGCGCCGCCGCGTCTGTTTGTTCAGTGCAAAGCTCAATGTCATAAACACGCGCGTCCGAGAGCGAACACGGCAGCGTAAGTAGCGAGAAATTTATGAAACAGCAGTGGCGCTGTAAAAGTGTCTTTACAACCAGAACAATAGAGATTTCACGAATTAAAATTCAAAGAGAAACAACTGTGTAAAAATTGGGGAGAAATTCAATTTGTGAAGACAAAATTCCGGCAGTAATACCAGAAGCGGGCCGGTTCAAAAGATAAAGCAGCGAACGAAAATTTACCACATTCCTATACTTTTTTTCCCGCGACGGCCGCAAGGTAAAAGGCACCGCTAGATATTGAGCCTCCTGAGACCATTCCCTACATCTTGGTTGTTTTGTTGTTGTTGATTTTGTTGTTTGTTTGTTTGTTTGTTTGTTTGTTTTGTCTGTTTTCCGTCATTTAATTTCTCTTCCACATTGTGTTCCTTGAGTTCGCAGAGTATGCAGTTGTCCGTTGGATGTTTCATTGAGCGCTTGGAAAATTAAAACGTAATTAGTGTATTATTACTGGTGGCTGATTGGTCTCATGTGCATGAATAAACTGGCAAGCTGAAGAAGGCCGTCAGGAGCGTAGCGAGCCTATAGGCCCGTAGGCCCGGGCCTACAAATTTTCAGCCTACCCGTCCTATATTATTGCGCCGTTGTGAGAGATAAACAATTTCCTGAAATTCTTCGCAGCATAACAAAAAGGAAACGCAATTTATCAACGTATCTTATAACAATCGCAACCACTCTGTAAGGATGAGATTAAGATCTCGAAAGCAAGGGAAAACTTAGAAGCCCGCTGTACGACAATCGTACAGCGGTCACATAGCGAAGCGGAGCCTTCGACAGTTAAGGTATGTAATGTTTTTCTGCTTTTTAATTAAAGATAATTAAGAGATAACAGAGTACAAGGATAACTTATTGTTGGTGAAACTTTGAAACCTTGGAGTTTCTTAATGAGTTAATGTTCAAACTAAATAATGTCATATGCTTAAGTTTAAGCTTATATCGACTTATTTTATTTTCAATACAGCGCACCAGAAACACACAGCGAAGATCCAAAAAGAAAACGATTGCCAGGTATACTATCGATGTGATAGAGGAAAAATGTGTGAATTTTTATTCAACATGTACTTTGTTTCAAGAATATACAGTACATTGTCCATTTTAAATAATATTACAAATTTTATCGCGCGGCGCTATATGGTTGCTATCTAGTTTGTTCCATGAGCAAATACGTGTAGTGACATCAGAACTTAGAGCGTTTGTATGGAAGTCCGATCTGAATAAGCTTAATAACTTCCGTAAACTGGAATTATGAAACTTTTAGCAGTAGCAAACATGAGCTAGTAACTAGATGTAGCTGTACTAACGCATTCAAACGGTGATTCAATCATTAGTACTTTGCCTACATCTTAAGCTAGCTCTTAAGTTAGCAATCCAAATCCCTCATTATAAGTTGATTGAATCATGCAATTAAGATGAATGTCCAGGTTTATTAATAATTTATTAGCCAACGCAGTGTAGAGCTACCTGGTCCCCGAAAGAAAACGAGGGCGGCTGTACCCTGGCAATGGGAGAAAGTGTAAGATCTTCCGACAAAAATTGCAGAAACACTCTCTTATTGCCACCCACAAGAGTTTCTAAATATTTCAAGGGCCTTCACAACTCTGCTTACCCTGCAAATCACCACAGCCCGCCCTGCAGAGAGGTCTTTTAGTGCCCTGAGAAGACTCAAGACCTACTTGAGGTCAAAAATGAAAGAGGATCGTCTTAGTGGGCTTGCGCTAACTCATATTCATAAACATGATGTTTCTTTGAATGCTGAGGATATCCTTGACGATTTCGCAGCCTGTGGAAGCAGGAGGATAGAGCTCCTCTTTTAGGCTACCAAGTAGTTCTTTTTTCTTAAATGGCTAGAAAAAAAGTTTGCCATTTTAAACCTTTGTACTCCCGATCTCACCTCAGCAAAACGGCGACAGCCGAGCGGCAAATGCATAATGATTAGTGGCATCAGTGGTTCTATTAATATATCTAAAAGCGGACCGTGGCGGATCAAGGGGTAGGATGAGGGGATTGCAACCCTTCTCGGAATACCTTTTATCTTTCTCAAATTTGTGTGCATGGTAAAGGGGAGTCCAGATCACATTCCTTCATGGCAAATAAAACGGTCAATTTGCAGTCACGACAAACAAAATGACGATTTCTTGCTTAGGGAATACTGGATTATTAAAATTTTGGCCTCCGGTTTAACATTATGGTGAAATTCAGGGTATATATATTGACTTCATAAATACGATCTAAGATATGATCTTAGATATGATCTAAGGAATGCATGAAATTTAGAGGTTTCAGGAAAAAAATTTCCCGGGAAAGTATGCCCGCAGACCTCCCCTAGGAGCTCGCGGCTTCGGCGCTCGATACACGCCTTCGACGTGATAACGACTCTAACGTTAAAAACAGGGCTAAGTTGCTCGAAGCATGGTTAGCGCTAACCATTGGTTAAGATGTATTAAAACCTATAGTTTGTCATGGCATTTAACCCCGGTTAACGCTAACCATGCTTCGAGTAACTGGGCCCTCCTATTCAAAAACCTCGCTACGCCCCTGACAGTTTCCAAATGACACTACCCCAAATTCGGAATTCGGGATTTGCAGTCGGTTTTCTGACTGTGATAATTGTACAACACACCAGTTGGTGCTATTCACAAATTATTATGACTTCAGTTCTGACAAACTTTGAACAAGAAATAAATCATAAAAGCAAAAACGGTATTTCCTAAGCATATATGCATAGGTTAAAAATAGAAATCAAATGATTGGTTAATTTTTTAAATTAAGCTTGAAACGAATGTATCTCCGTTCTCTCTGTGGAGAAATTAAAGAGTACTCACTCGTTGCAAATTGTTTTGCTCAACATTAAAAAAGTGACAATGAAATGAAATAGGTAAGACGTTGAAAAGCATTATTAAAAAAATCAGTCTCTTATGCAGCCTTGAGCGACTTTGGTCCTTTGTGTTTGAACCTGATTTACTGAGGACAAAACCACTAAAATCCAAAACGCAGAGCACCATTTGAAGACGCTGGCACGAACTACTTTCGAAGATATAATCGTAATGTTTGAGTGTTTTGTTTAGAAAAACAGAATTCTTTTAACAAATAAAAAAGCCTTACACTGGAAAACTTGAACCATTTACAGACTTCAAAAAAGTTTGTCAAATCTCTGTAAAATGTATACATTTCCTTTGTAAATTGCAATGTCTGTAAACGTGCACACTTACAGAGATTTTATGAACCCTATAAAATGTCTGTAGATTCGACTGAATTTTACGTGTCCAGACCCCATTAAATGTCTGTGAAATCTCAATGTTTTCTGTGTAAATTGTAAGCAAAATTTACAGGGATTTCATAAACTTTGTAAAAATCCTTGTAAAATCTCAACGTATTCTCTGTAAAAAAAAACTCTAGGAAAAAACTCTGTAAAATAAAGAACATAAAATGTCCATAAAATCTTCGTAAAAATCGAACCAAAATAACTGCATGAAATGTTAATAAAATGTACACAAATAAAAAGCACACAATGTTAATAAAAAGTGGGTGTTATGTTTGTAAAATATACAAGGAGTACCATATGAAATCTCAGCAAAATCTTCATACTTTCTCTGTAAAAGACAGAGGGAAACAAACCAGGATGAAACGCCAGAACACAAAATCCCAACAAAATGTCTATAAAAAGTAAACAAAAGTGTCTGTCGATAAATAAAGTGCACACAATATCTTCAAAAGATATGTATTTTATTGCAAAATGTTAACGTTTTGTTTGCAAAAACGAGCTGGTACTAAAGCGACCTGAAAAACACTAAAAACAACGCATTGCATGGCGATGAGCGATTTTCGAAGTTGGCGTCGTACATACCATAAGCTACCATGTATTGTTTGCATATTCGTGGTCGATGAGCGCGGGTTTGTCGAAACTTGTTCGATCAATCGCGCCAGCCTTGAATTCCTTACGCTTGCCAAGCGGCTACTGGCTAGCGACTACACCATTCACCTACTTGTACACTGTGCATTTTCGTTGACAAATAGCCGGCTTTCTCGAAATTTTGATCACTTTTGATGACAGTGTCCGCGATGAACCGCAGCGATCTTGATTTGTTGCGCTTATGAACGAGCGGCCATATAAACGGTTCAAAATTTAGCATCGGAATTTTTATGTAGAAAAGCACAATGCTGTGACCTTGAAAGAAACTAAATGTCTTTTGGCCTTATTTTTGTTTTTTTTTATGCTGTATGCGATATTTCCTCGAGAAGTAAACTGCGTCCTCAAAACCTAAATGACTTTTGACAGTATTTGTCACCGCGCTGTCCTTTAGCTTGAATTTGTTACGTTGTTCGAACGGAAAGTGTTGTAGTGTCTACATAAGTGTCCATACAGAACAACTGCGTTCTTTCCTCAAGAACTTGGAAAGTCGAATCACGTACTCGATGAATAACAATAGAGTGCTTCCTGCGAGAATCAAGTAACGAGGATCGAGTTGAGTTTCGAGTAAATCGAGTTTCGATTCTCGACTCAATCCTCGATCCTTGATTCTCGCGAGGATCGAGTCGAGACTGTCAACTTACTTTTAACCGGTACTGTACATGTTTCCTTAAGGAAATGAAAAACTTTGGTTTAAAGAAAACAAAATGTTTTAGGATGTGAACAGGCTGCAGTTGACTGAAAGATGATCACAGAGTTGCCACTCATCAGGATAAAATTATACTGATGGCTTTTCCCAGGCCATAAATAGATGACCACCCAAGACAAATTCCTTTGGCAATGAAGTGGTGTCCTTGATCCTCTGATGTGCTATTTTTCTTTCTGTAAAAGAAAAAAAAAGACTTTAAATGAACTAAACTGATTGAAGGAACAAAGAAAATGCTAGCATTTGATTTGTATGATACAACACATAATATAATTATGTATCTACGCATATAGATATACATGTACATGTATTCCTTAATGTTGAAAACATCACTTATGTGCATTAGCCTCCTTTGCAGCTGTTGTTTGGGTCTGTCCTTAATCCCTCCCCAGTAATGTCTGGTGAACTAAGCTGGAAATTCCATTCCCATTGTGTCTAAGTATTCAATCTGGAGGGAGAAGAGAACTGACAAAAATGGCTGCAAAGGAGGCTACAGGAACTTATATGTAGCCACCAAACAGCCATGATGTGATTAGTCAGTTCCTGGGAAGGGAATTTCCAGCTCTGTTCAGCAGATGTTGGTGGGGAGGGAGAATACAAGCAACATATAAGTAACAGCTGCATAGGGGGCTATTACAGTGTACTGTACAGTATGTGCATCAATTGGTCAACACTGGATAGACCATCAATAAGGAAAGATTTGGTGGGTCAACCGTACACAAAGATTTATTATTTTAAAGACTTGGTTTGCCTGGACTAGGGACTGTTATTGGCTGTGAAAAGCTTCCGTAACTTACATGCATTGTAACATTGTACATTATGCCTTCAAGGAAAAGCAGGGACAATAAGACTTCACTGGAGGCTATTTCATGCTTAGTATAGGCTTAACTTATTACAGTTTGCATAAAGGCAAAAAAAATTGAGTAGAGTTAATGTGGTGGCAATGACAAGGACATGTACCTTACTGTTACAGTAGCATGTATAAGGTATGAAAAGGAAATTACTATTAGGGGGTAAACTTCAAAGGACTCTATGTAGCACATAATTATTGTATGATACCAGATTGGCTAGAAGAAAAAATTGCTTGTACTGCAGGTCACATTAATTTTTATTTATAGGAGAGATGAATGTTTTTTTTTTTTTGGAGCAGGCAATTTGAACAGTTTCAATTTATTTTGTTCGATATTTCTTACACATTGTTACAAGATAAATATGTATTAAAATACAAAAGATAAATAAATAACAAAAGAATGAGAAACATAATGGCGAGGATGTCCATAAAGAAACCATTGGGGCTTATACCAGCTATGGGCTCCTAAAAAATTACAACTTGGAAATCATGATTTTTAGGCATACATGTAGCTTATTTAATTAATCAATCCATTTCGGTTACCAAAGTGAGTGAAATAAGAAATACAGCATGATACATGTAGTAATGCATGAAACCCCAAACAGAAACTCGAGAACAAAATCTGAGTTCCAGATGGGATTCGAACCCACGACCCTCCACGATCAAGATGGATAACCACTGAGCTACTGGACACTCTATGGTGTGCAAGGGTGAAATGTGGGCTTTGACTGGAACCGCATCACGCGGTCACACAGCCAAATAATGACTGGAACACACATAACTGCATCGCGCAGTCACATTGAGGCGTATCAAAGATGGCTGCGTGACCGCGTGATGCAGTTCCCGTCAAAGCCCACATTTCACCCTTGCTCACCAGTAGCTCAGTGGTTAGAGCTTCCATCTAGATCGCGGAGGGTCGTGGGTTCCAATCCCATCTGGAACTCGGATTTTTTTTAGTTTCTGTTTGGGGTTTCATGCATTACTATCATGTTACACTTAGGTTACGTGTAAAAAGCAAGCACACAAACAAACACACACCGGCAGCAAAACATAAAACAACACATTCAAAATAGGAGTAGTCAATAGAGGAGTAATGTTCTTAATTTAGATTTCAACAGAGAAATACATGTACTGTCAGCATTCTGAATTTCTGAATGAAAGGAAGTAAACAGTTTAGGTCTGGAAACTTATTGCAAACTGTCTGATATTAGTTCTACACAGTACAGTTGCAATGTCTAGTATTGTAACGATGAATATGACTTATCAGCAAACACAGTTCTCTGAATGCATCAGAAGGGAAGCCTTTCTTGAAAAGTAACAAACTTTCCAATTTGAAATCGGTAAATATTAGATAGTTCACCTAACTGGTGATCATAGGGTATGGACAAATACAAATAAACATGTATTTTACAGCATTATTCATTCTTTTAAAGTGGGAGTACAGTAATTTAAGACATACAGTGTAGTGTAAAGCCCTGGCCAAACTACATGTATCCAAACTATAGTCTGTGGCAAAACAAGCTACTGGTACAACTTGACGCAAAAATGTAATTTAAAACATACACTGTAGCACTAAAGTGGAAACCAAAAGCGCTTAGTGTTAATGTTTATGTTACCCGAGCTGTTCAGTGTTCGGTGTGAAGTGAGAAACAATCATGGAATGGTTAAGAGAACAAGCTGAAAAGGGTATGTTCAATACCGGTTTACAGTTATCATTGCAAGATACACCCGTGTTTAGGGAGATGATTAGAATCAACAAGCCCAGATCAGTTCTCAGAAATTTTAAACGCTATTGAACCGGACATCTGCAAAGAGAGCACGAAAATAGCAACTATTGCTTGGCTACACTGTAGCAGGGTGAATGTGACTTGCATCAGGATAAAGCTTTGTTGGAAGAGCGGCAAAACACTGCAACATTTTTTTCATTGAGCAGAATTGTTGGGCGTAATGTTTGATCAAAAGCAAACTCTATCCAACACTTGATCTAGCAAAAATTGTTTGACAAACATCATCCAACATGGGCGGCCAAACGGTTGAACAATCTTGCAATGTTAAATCCAACTTTGTTCAATAGTTTGACCAGGACTTAAAAGAAATCACAAGCCAATCATGCTGATGTGATCTTTTTTATGTTACACTGGATCAAGGTTGCATGAGGTGGAACAAAAATTCCGAAGACGACAAAAGGTTCAATAATGGTCACATTCCTTCATCATGCTATGTAACAGAAAGTTCTTACCTGAAAAGGTTTTACTTTTCTTTGCAACTTGAGCATACACTGTAAAGTAGTCTGCCATATACTGTACTGCACACGTAACTACATGTATTCAGCCTGAAGATTAAAAAAAAAACCGGATGTCAAGGCCAAGTATACACTGTACTGTACAGTTCAGAAACCAGAATGAAAATATGAGCTTAAATATTGAAAAATATGTGCATGTTAACACAATACAAAATGCTACATTGGCCAGGCCGAAAGATTCAAAGATTCAAATCTTGAGTGCCAGAGGATGATTACTGTCATGATCTCCCAAACAATACTGTTACATGTAGATGGTCTTAGTGTAGGTCTCTGGAAAACATGATCTAGTTTTTAAGGGTTACAAGCCATGATGGCAGGCCAGAAGACAGTCTTACAATTATTTTGTTTGCTCAAGCATGTCAACACTGTGTCTTAACCTTCTCATGACCAAGCATTGTTGGAGTTTGCAGGGATGACGCAAACATTAAGGGAGATTTTTTTTAACGGATTGGTGTTAATGCTGCAATGGCACATGCATATATGGTTGGGCTTAGGAGTTTTACGCTTGTTCCATGAACATAAAGCCATCTTGAATGTTATTCTTTATTACACACAACAACTAGACAATCATACAGTCTGTAGGTATGAAAAACACCCCAGCAGTAATGAAATTTCAGAAATCCAGGAGAATACACTGTATGGTAAGACAGTATGGTTTTCATTGCACATTCTCATTACAAGCCATAAACTGAAGCTTGTTGAATGACTAATTATTGTAAAAGTTAAAAAAAGGCAAAAAGAAGTGAACATACCACCTTATGATGCAAAAAAAAAATAACTTTAAAAATTTTAGATAGTTCCACTTGCCTTTGATCTGCTCTCATACAGTGATGGTCTCACTGACAGTTGTAATACTTAGGTGAGCTATCACTACAGTCTGTAAAAGGAGGCAAATGCCATACAATACTCAGTAGCTGTTTAGCACAACTATTGCAAAAACAAAAGTAAGGCTCCAAGCATTTCAAATACAATCAAGCAGGATAGAGATTTATGTTTTAACACCCCAAATACTTGCCTGGACACAAGCACTGTACTATGGGAAAAAAACAGCCTTTGAAGGTCATTTGTACATGATACACAGTAAATAAAGCAAGCCAACTACAGTGTAATTTAATTGACATATTACTGTATACTGTGATTGGGATAAAAATTTATACAACTATAAATTAGCTTTGTCTCTATTTCTTTTCTCATTGTAAAAAAAGTCAGGTCACTGATATGAAATCAAGCAGACTTTATTGGACGGCAGCTGTGGCCAGAATTAATTTTGTACCACACGATTTTTTTTGTCGAGTTAGGGTTAACAGAATTAATAGTTGCATTACCACAACAGTAGGCACTTCAATGAAGATGTGAACACTCAAACTAAAAGACCCATCTTCAGCCTTGATGCATTACTGGGCTGTACACGCCATGACCAATAATTCATGAATTTCGTGTGACATGAAATTCCTTAGACCTTTGAAGCCCTTGTTTTATCCCACAATTAATGGCCGCAAATATGTTTTCTGTTTATTCTTCTTCATTTTTCTTTTATTACTTGGGAAAAGTTTTGTACATCTACATGTATTTGTAAATTTTGGCCCATTTTAAGTCAGAGAGTCAAGTGTGGCAACATGGTAATGGCCAATTCATACAGCATTGTTTTTTGTCAAATTTAAAGTACTTACACGACATGTACTGCAACAAGAAAATGAGGTTTCATGTTGGGTGCTTTTTACCTTGAAGTTTCTACCAATTCCCTGAGCGCCAACTTACTGCAATTTGGAAACTGATTTGATGATGAGTAAATTGTGTATATGTCTGGATAACTGTTTTCCTCATGTTTGATGTTTTTACTTCAAGGTCAGTTTGCGTAATGGACTATGTGGCTTGGCTCCACTCTTCAGTGTCAATTCAATCTGACTTGTCATTGTGTCTCTTTATGAATTACAATTTTCATGCCCCATTGGGCATTCTACAATAATATTGTCTGAACTGAGTGATAATTTCTTTCTTGATGAGATCTCCCTGATGAGGTCTACACTGCTGTGTTGCTTTGTTTTGCTCCTACATGTACAGCTGTATGCTTTAGTGTAGTGCTAAATGTTTCCTTCCTTTAACAACAGCGCAATTTCAAAACAAAAACAGATGCCAACATTGGATCAAGGGAGAAAAATAGGCCTTTAAATTGGAAAGCTAATTTCAAAAGATGTCCACACAGTTCCATACATAATTAAATACAACCATTGTATTACTGTTGTGCTAACCCTGCTCCTGAAACAGAGTTTGGGTCTTACATTATTTTGTAAGTGTATACATAATAAGTGGATGGGACTTTGTGGAGTCTTGTCATCTAATTCAGAGACACTTGGAAAGCAAAATTTATAATTGAGTTTAAGTACGAGTACATTGCACTGGAATTTATGATCACACCAAAAGCTCACTTTGCCACCAACTACAGGTAAATCAATGGATCTAATCAAGTGTAAGCCAGTTGAGCACCTAGTTTGCCGCAATCTTAGCTACGATTCCTTACCTGCACATGCAGTACGCTTAACCCTTGCTTACATTAAGAACAAACACGGTAATGAATTAGCAAGATAGCATAATTTTATACAGCTGCACGTACTACTGTACAGTTATGCAATGCTTTCGAGTGGTACATATATACCATGGAAAATACCACTAGTCACTTGTATTTTCTTCGTATAGCAAGCTATTTGAGATACATACACCCAGCCAGTACTATATATTGGAAATATTACAGTCTAAAATGGCCAATATGCTTACCTTTGAAATCTACAGCAGACCAAGGCAACCATCACTGAACATGGAGACCAAAAACTTGAACCAACAGCACTCGATTACCGTGGAAGAAGCTTGCCAACCGGTCGCATATACGTTGTAAAACTATTAAATTCCATTATTCTAAGATCTTGAGGTAAAAAGCCATTCGAAGTGGGAGAAATTCCTCCCAAACTGTCTTCCGCGAGTCGAAGTTTGAGTTGAAACGGGCGCCAAAACTACGAATTGCCTACCGGGAATGAACTCGTTTGCGCATGCCCAAGTCTAACCCAACTCCCTCGAGCTCCCTCTCGGTCAGAAGATAATAAAGAACAACAGTACGCAATTTCAAATCATCTACATACCTCTAGTGAAGGGCTAAGCCCAAAAAGTATGGTTTGTCAAACGACTCTTTGGCACTTTACTGCCTTTTATTTTTAAACACTTTGCCTCTCGGCCAATGCTTATGGCGTCCGAAAGGGAAATCAGCCCAGCCGCTCGGGAAGCACAAACGTGGCGAGGACATAGTTTTGAGGCCGTCCTTCTTTGCCGCGCGCACCGCTTGCCATTTAAAAACAAACGCTGTTGAAATCCAAGACGAAAGCCGCACACTACCCTTTTGGAGTTATAATAACTCCAACAGTAGTAACTCAGTTAACTTAACTCCGCATCATGGGGGTTACATGTATGTCCTGCTTGTGTCAAGTTACAGAGATTTTAAAATGCTATATTTGTACCGATTTACAGAGATTTTAGTGAATAAAATAACCATAGAAAATCTTTGTAAATGTCAAATTTACAAACATTTTTCAGAGATTTTGTTAAGTCTGTAAATTTTTCAGTTTTTCTTCTTATTTCAGCAGTTAAATTTCATAATCATTTCATAAACATTCTAAAAAGGAATACCACAAAAAGTGTATAAAATATCTATAAAAATGATTTTACAGATATTTTGTATGTCATATGTAAAATTAGGTCAGATTTGAACTCTCATAAAAAGTCTGTAAATTTAAGATTCACAGACATTTCATTAACTCTGTAAATGGTCCAGATTTTCCAGTGTTAACCGTGCTTTGTTCTGTTATAAGGTACGCAAGGAAGTGACGAGAGCACGAAAGAAGGAGGAATAAGTGGATGTATATTTTCAAGTGGAACCTCTACGGCACAGGTCAATTAAATAAATTTCAGCTTCTAACATTTGGTTTAATTGTTGTTACTTTTGTTAAGGAATGAAACTCATATTTATCTCTCGATTGGATGTAAATAATAATCATCAACACTCGTTTTGGACGCAAATTTATAAACAGTAAGTTGAATTATTTGTTTCTTTGGCTTCCGAACGAACGAGTGTTGTTACTTCGCTTGGCTGACTGTTTTTCGACGTGCCTCGTCAGTGTTAAGAAAATTTTACCCTTATGTTATTAACACAAATCGGAATGAGTCGTCGTAAAATTAAGGTTTTTTAATTGTGCTTTCAGAAGTTACTGAAATTGCTGCGCGACTCGAACAAATTTAACTTCAACTTCAATTTCAAATTTTAGCAATTTCTGAAAATACTCTTGATTTTCATGCTGTTATTTTTGGTTTTACCGGCAGAAGCGTCTTCCAAATCCATTGAGACTAACACTCGTTTTCATACTCGTTTTCTAGGTCGTACAAGAAGTCTGGGTCAAAATAAAAACCAAGGGCAGAAAACTTCGGAAATTCCATTTGGGTCGATGGAGTGCATAGCTGGCCGTGCATCTGTACTGTCATAAAACACGCTGTTTTAACCAATCAGAGCGCGCGTTATATCGAAACTTTATTATAACAATAGATAAACACCATGTAATTAATTTAAAATTATTTGACTTCGAAATACACGTGTTTCGCACCGTGTAGTAACGCTATCAGAAGAGACTCAGAAGAACTGAACCAAAACTCTTGTTCGGCTATTTTATGAGTCCGTCGGGTATCCGTTTTGAGTCATTCACAATCGTACTTTCCAGCTAACAAATTTTGATACCTACCATGGGATAAGTATACAAATTCTCCTTAGAACTGATGTAGTTGTAGCTTATCTCAAGGACATTGCATAGTCCACTAAAATAGTATCAACGTAAGTGTCACGTGCATATATTATATATAACTACGTTTTACGTACCTCTCTGATTTTTCCTTTTCCCGAGGAGTGGCGACATCAATGCAAATCGTTTTATCTTTCCAATAGCTGCAAGCTGTCAAACGCATTGTGGAATCGCGGCCTAAATTAAGCCGGCTTGCGAACAACTACGAGTCAAAACCTAAGCTAAGTTTGTTGACTGCAAACCGCAGTACCGGCTTCCTTAAATTAACACCACCTAGTTTGCAGTTATTATTATTCACGTCCACACTCGCACGAAACGGTTACCAGTATCATATCAATAGGTTGAAATAAATGGAACATCGTGCTCTCTGATCAAAGTTCGAGTCTAACATGAACT
This sequence comes from Pachyseris speciosa, assembly GCA_016490735.1. NCBI lineage: Eukaryota > Metazoa > Cnidaria > Anthozoa > Scleractinia > Pachyseridae > Pachyseris > Pachyseris speciosa. The sequence goes on along the minus strand of JAEMWC010000807.1, from coordinate 47,938 downwards.
TAGGGCGTGATGTTTTGAATTATATGTGACAATAACCATCACTGAATACAGCACTGAATAATGTGCTACCAACAAAACAATGCAACGCATTCTTCGTAAAGAAACAACGCTGTCATCGTTACTGGAAGAAGAAAGAATTGGCTGTGTGCATCAAAATCCTTTCATATCATCTCAGCGGAACATGTGGATTTTACTGGTTGTAGCAGTTAGTTTAAAATTTTTTTTCTCTCTGTTGCTGATATCTTCTTTTTTCTTCCGTTCTTGTTGAGTAAGCTGTTGACATAAGTCTGACATAAAACAAGTTATCGAAAACCGCAACTGAAAGCAAACGTCACTCACTGTGAAAAGCGTGATCTAATTCAACACACTACTTTAAATAAAATTGAAAAAAAAATAAGGAGAAACTATCGATTTAATTTTTAACTTAATAAAAATGTT
>JAEMWC010000807.1:0-42500 GCA_016490735.1 Pachyseris speciosa | reverse complement strand
GCACGCCCTTCATATTCATATTTGTTTTCACAGAAATTTGGTGGAGTCAATACCCACCTATGAGCACAACTTCAATACATACAGATCTATTCTACCTTTCAGTGCATGTGCTGTACAAAGAACAATCAAAAAACACTTTTTGCACTAAGATAAGGCAAGCATAGCGACAGTCCTTTCAACACTGAAAAAAGAGCACCAAGTAGGGTTGCTGACTGACGAATACAAAAGGCAAGGAGTATATGCATGCAAATCACAAGTCTATTCTAGACAAAAAAGTGTGAGCCCCAGTTTAGCCTGTACCTGCATGACTCTACTACAATCCTACCGAATACACCTTAATAAGGCTGTGCTTTCTGAGTATAAAGTTTACAATATAATAACCTGTAAAACTTAAATTGAGTCTGCATGGAATTCAGGACTAGGGGTCTAACCTAATAATTTCTATTAATGGAAATTTGTTAGTCACCCAATGTCGTTGTGCTACTTATGACACTAGGTAGCCAGTCGGCACCATAGCCTGAGTGAAAACCAGCAGATGGGACGAAACCTCGTGATCCACATTAACATGACTACTAGTTCGTGAGATAAACAATACAACTAAGCTACCATTTCAAAGCAAGATGGGTAAAATATTTCATTGCACTACGACTACTCTTTGTACACGAAAGGGTGCGTCAGGGCTGACGCTGTTTTAAACACCTGAGCTTCTGCTGCGTTATCCACTTAACCATCTTTGTTTATGCAATTTCAGCATCAGCTACTTTTGCCGCTTGACTTTCCGCAGAACTTGTCACTTCAGTTACTGCTGCTTCCACTACTCCTTCACCTGTTTCCTCACGTGATTCAGAATCACTTGCCTCCTCCTTTGGCACATTAGCACCTGCTTTATCTGCTTCCACGCTGTGGACTTCTTCCTCTTTGGCTACTGCAGTTTGGCTTACCTTAACCATTTCAGCATCTACTGTCCCTGCTACCTTCGTATCTGCTGTTTCCCTTGATTGAGAGTCTTCTCCCTCAGTCACTTCAACAGATGTCGCCCTCACTCCTTCGGCCTCTGGTCCCTCTGTAGCTTCAGCACCTACTTCCTTTCTATCTTCAGCATCGCCCGCCTTCATGGCGATAGTGTCCGCTGCTTTCACCTCCTCATCAGCATTTGCTGGTTTTGGCAATTCGACATCTGCTGCTGTCATTTTCGCCTCATGTTCTTTTGGTTTCTGTGCTGCATGTACATGTTCCTTCATCATTTCACTGTCTGCTTCCTCACCTACTTCAGCCTCTGCTTCTTCTGGTACTTCAACTTGTGCTCCATCGGCAGTTTGTGCACCTCCATCTACAGCCGCTTTAGCTTCTTCCTCTCCCGCTTTTTCTGTTGGCTCTACATCTGCTGCTACTTTACCATCGCTATCATCTACTGATCCTACCGACTCCGTATCTGCTGATGCCACCTTGGTGTCCTCTCTACCACTTTCATCTTCCGTTACCTCAGGATTTTCTGACTCCGCCACGTCAGCTTTTGCTGGTTCAGTGACTTCAGAAGTTGCTGCTGTCGCCATTTCATCAACTGCTGCCTCTAACTCCTCAGCTTCTGTTTGCACTGTTTTGGGCTCTGCAGCTGTTATCCTTTCTTCACTTTCTGTTTTATTCACTTGACTTCCTGCACCACCTTCTTCTGCTCCCTCTACCTTCTGTTCTTGGTCTGACTTTCCTTCTTGTTCCTCTAATTCCTTTACTCCGTCATCTGCATTGATAAAAATACACCGGAGTATTTATTCCGAGATTCTTTAGGTACCCCGCATGGTTTGAAGTACTTTCTCAACCCTGTTGTTTAATGGATCATTAATTTTCAGTCCTTCTAACTTGATATACTACACGTTGCCTTTTCATTGCTAACCAAGTTATGGCCACTGTCTAACTGTGTTAGTCTCACAAGCGAGTTTGGTGACCCCCAAGTTGTGTTTCACGTCTTAATTACGTCTCAATTTTCAGTTGCTAGTCAACTAGCTTGGACCCACCACCTAAAAAACCTTTAAGAGACATTGAAAGCTTCCAAAAGGGAATCCACGCTAATACAAGAACGCTACAATGATACAATTAGTTGCTTCGACTAAAAATGAACTACTCCAATTTCTGCAAAGCTCTGCGGTGAAATGTGCTTGCTGTATACATCAATCTCAACGAAGATAAGTTACTTTGTGAACAACAGGTTTTACTGTAGCTATATCATAACGTATAAGGCTATAACCTCTTTAACAACGATTGGGATGTCTAGGAGGTGAAGTGACAAGGAGCAATCATGGTATGGATTCATCAAACTGGAAACCATTGCTAAGAACCATAAGAGGGCGTGATTAAGAAAGTGCAGGGCATCCACAAAATTCTTGAAAACACGATGAATATAACGACTTCAATGGGTGATTTCGTTATATCGGTAGGTCTTATTTTAAGTTGTTTCTACGGGGTCGCCTATTTTGCATCTTAAGCATGAAAAGAAAACTTTACATCTCATAGTTTATTTTTCAGATACGTTTCAACAACCACAGAAAATCAATACAGTATCAAGTTTCATGTGTCCCATCTGTAATCCTGCTTTCATGTCAAGACTTTTCATAAATGACTTTGTAGGCTTCAAAACTGTGCTGTGTTTTGAGAGATACTGGTGAGTAAACACACAATGAAATAAGCCCCTCTACCTGGCTTATGTTCAGTTAGATATATGTGTGTTTGTTCCTTTACCTGGTCTGGGTCGCAGGCTAACAAAGTGATGCTCGTGAACGTGCCCCAGCACAAGCTGGCTACTGCCGCCAACATCATGTTCAGGGTTAATGGTCAGGTCATGGGACAGACTGCTGATCACGTGAATGGGTGTTTCAAAGCAGTTTGCTGCAGCATGAAGAATGACGTGTTCGCCCCATGTACCATCTGCTGCCATGTTCCGCAGGTAATCATCCCAAGACCGATAGTAGTATAGTGTTTGGGGGTACGAAATCATTTGATCTCGTTTTCCCCAAACTACTACTGCCTTCTGATCTCGTATTCTGGAATATATAGTTATTTAATTTGATGGAATATATAGTTATTTAATTTGATGGAATATATAGTTATTTAATTTGATGGAATATATAGTTATTTAATTTGATGGAATATATAGTTATTTAATTTGATGGAATATATAGTTATTTAATGTGATGGAATCTATAGTTGTTCAATCTGATGGAACCAAGGTCAGCACACTTCATCTATAGTTTATTAAAATGCGTGACATTCTCGGAAAAATCACCAAGCGTGACATTCTCGGAAAACAGGGAATGAGTCATCACCTATTTAAAAATAAAATATCACATAATATTATAGAATGAGTTGTAATTCAGTAATCCACAATGAATTAAAGAATATGGGAGAATTGTCATGTTATTTTTGTGATCAGCTATTGGTCAAAGTTGTTAAAAGTGTGAAAGCACCTTGCTGTGATAATCAGAAAATGTTTAACGATGATGGTGAAAATGTTTGTCTGAATTGTGGTTCAGTCCATGGTTATGATTATTGTAAAGAGTACGTCGACTTTCATAATAATATGTATAAAATACGGCGAAAATCTGTATATCATCGGAAGTACCATATTGAAAATGTGATAAATGATATATGTTGTAAGAATGGACTTCAAATTTCTGTAAAAGATAAAGGCAAAATATTGAAAATATTCCAAGAGATAGACACTGTCCTTCCTTTGGTGAATAAGAATCGTAAAAGGATGATAAGTATGAAATTTATGCTTAAGCAAATATTTTTAATGCTTGATCTTCCATTTGATAAAATAATAGTTACTAGATCAAAAAAGACGCTTGGATTTTATGATCGATATTGGGTTGAGATTCTATTGTTGAGATTTGATAAGATTATTAGTATTATCAAGAAGTGAATTTTTCATCATATTTCAGTAGGTACTTATCAATAATTGGACTATTGTCAGTCACATAATCATCGATATTCTTCATTGAGATTTGTATACTTGAAGCATCAAAATCACCACTTCTCAACTTGTCTTTTATTGAATTGAGTAGATGTTGATAGCTTTGATAAGCATATGTGCAATTCTGGATTTTCAAATCTAGGTTTTTATGCTTCATCCACCCTTGTATCAAAAGTGCTGCTGTACTGATGGCTACCAAACTAACACCACCTGTTGCCACACTTGTGGCGAGACCCCCAGTTGCAAAGATGATGGACAAGGAATTCCCCAGTAATTTCCATTTTTTGAACCGTTTAACAGCCTGTTTATGAGCCCAACACTTTCTGTGATATGTGTGGTAATAGGCTTTTAATTCATTTACCTGATCTTCTGTTAATTCACCTGAAATATGGTTCCAGCTGAATATGCTTTTTCGCTCTTTCATACAATATGCTTATATAACGATTCTATTCAACACACAGTACCACAAACCAGACAATTGTCCACTTAGAGGTGACAATTTGTTAAATTTCGTTGTCATGAAACGGGGGAAAGCATAAGAATATCCTCTGTCAAGTGAATGTTTGACATAAAACCTACCGAAGGCATCGTGTAATATGCCATGTGTCTGTAATGTATCAATCCAACCAAGAGTATGCTCCAAAAAATGTGTTAAGCAGCCTTCACCGGGACCGATTAATCCAATGCCTATATGCTCCTGGATAATGTCTCTCACTTCAATATATTTGTTAAAATGTTTGTGATGTAAATACTGGTAAATCAACGCTGATTTCAATATCCTCTTATCAACACCAGGGTTTTTTCGTTCAGCATCTCGAGTAAACCATTTCACATATCTAATTATTTTGTTCATTTATATTATATCGTTGGATTAAAATTTGATGATGATCTGAAATTGTTTTTTCGTCTAATATAGAATCCAAGTACACACAGAAAAAAATAACACTACCGTCAAGAGGTGCGATGGAGCTAGGATCCAAATCACCAAAAGTCATTTGCCGACTACCACTTCTGTTAGCCGCTGTAAAACTCCCATATAATATTATTTTAGATTAATTCATGACCACTTCAAGTGTGAATGTTGTATCAAATGCACCTGTATTAGGATGTGAATAATCAATTATAAGATAGCCTCTCGATAATGATTTGTTGACGTTAACCGTTGTGATGTTTCTACTCATAGTATTATGTCTGTATTCATAAACAGTTGCTGGTAATGGCAAAGGCCCACCACCTTCAGCTTTTGTCTTGAAGTAGAATATTCCGGGTTTTGTTCCTTGTATTACATACATATTCTTAATATGAAAGTTATTGTTATGAATGACTAAAAAATCAGCGCCATTTATCAATACAGGCTTTAAAACATTCTTATTATGTCCTTGTTTGGCTTTAACAGAGCAATTTAAATATTGTATTTGACCGATTATTCCATTCCCATTCAAATTTAGATCACCTCCTAATTTCGGCCTGTAAAGAGCAAATCCACCCAAATCGAAAGCCGTTTCCATAATTACACCTGTAACGCTTGAACGAAATAGATTCAAACTATTATTATGAATTCTATAGCCATTCAGATTTAAATCACCACCAAGTTTAGCCTCTTTTATCAGATAAGTGTTCATATTAATATTATTTAGCATTGTAAATTCACCATTGTCTCCACTAAACAACCAATTTTCATTTTCTTTCACATCAAAACCATTCAAATCTAAATCAGTTTGTAATTGTATTTCTTCATTCACGATTTTATAAGCTTCTGCGAAGTCGTAAACACTTGATGGAACGTCTACAGCTTCAAAATCAATACCATATGCAACACAATGAACTTTGTACTTATTTGGATAAGTTGGGTTAGCATTAATATGAATCGTACAATATAAATATTCAGGTGGTGAACTTGCTGATGGTTTTTCAATCCATAATAAATATCTCGAATGATCTTCATTTCTGTTATCAAATTTTCTCCCTACAGTTTTATGAATTGTAATTCCACCAGTTGCACTGAATGTTACACTACTAAGATTCATTCCTTCATAATCAGGAAATAGCCATTCAAGAATGAAAGTGTATTTTCCATCTTTTATTGTGTACATATTAAATCCAATTCTAGCTCTGTAAATATGATTAGCTTCTTTATTCAAGTCTATATCAATAACCTTTTTTAAAATCAAATGCGGTGAACGAGGTAAATTGACATATCCATTAACTGTCAAGCCATATTCAGTGCTAATTTCATCGATATCATTCATCAAATATTTGAAAGCATTCTTTGGATGAGAAGCAGATGAAATATGACTTTTTTCTAATTGATCTAAATTTACGGCATCAGTTTTATTTGTTCCTTCTTTTAAGTCAATGATTTTATGCCCTCCAAGTTTCATATCCGCTGCCATCGCATTTGTTCCATTCAATAATAAAGTGTTTGCTCTGATAGTTTGTGAAGCTCGATTTAAAACTCTTAAGTTCACTGCATCAGTTTCATTCGCCACGTCTGCTAAATTTGTTATTTTATTATTATTCATGTCAATATAGTCTGAAGTATGAATCTGGCCAACATTCTCCAAGTGTTTGTTTAAAAAATCAAAGCTTCCATCAGATGTAAATCCAATTATATCTTTAGTTTTATCATCTACATAAAACTTATTGGCAGCATCTCTGTTAGCAGTTGGTGTTGCACAGTTGATCACTTTGTTACCAGCCAGATTTAAATTAGCAGTCATTTCTTGTGTTCCATCTCGAAGTAGAGTTTGACTGATACTGCTTTTTGATGCGAGATTAGTGTCAATATATGATTTATTCACAAGATCTGCTGGTTGGTTTCCTATCCCATGGCCTCTAATAATAAACCCCCCAAAATCCTGATTGCCGGTCATTATAACACTTCCATCTTTTTTAAGAAATTGAGAAACATCAATACCAGCAATTTCAGCATCAACATACTTTTTGTTTACAGCATCTTGTGGGTTTGAGGGGCCATCATGCAGGTTGAGGATTTTGTTTAATTTCATGTCAACATTACTACCAAACGCAACATGACCGTTTTCAATTTCATAAGCTGGGTCATGAACAAAGTAAGACAAATTGGTATGATAGCCATAGGCCCCATAAACGATGATATGTGTTTTGGTGTTAGACGCAGGAGCCGTGCTGGAAAGTTCCACCTGTATTGCCGCTTGACCACCACTGGTTTTTTCGATTCGGAAAAGCTTCTTCATATAACCATCAACGTGTGGAGTTTGGGGAAAAGGTTTTTGAAACGGCTGTCCCGCATCTCGTATATTTACAGTTGGAAGGGTTAAATCGACTGTTGCACTTCTTGGGTCTGATGGTGAGTAAAACTCAACAACAAAAGTGTACTGACTGTTTCTCAAAGATGTCACATTAAAACGAATTTTGGATGTAAAGTTACCACTATGTGAAATGATAAAAGACAATGAGGACTTGTTTATGTGATAAGGTGATCTGTCAAAATTCTCAATTTGAAGGTTTGTTGCATCACTAACTACAGAAGACTTGGATTTGTCTTTTAACAGAAAAGCGAATGGGTTGCGTTGAGATCCTGATGCTGAAAAAACAAGGTCATCAACATACTTTTTGTTGGCAGAATCTTTGTCAGAGTTTGGAGTCTCAACATTTGTTATTTTATTGTCACCCATGTCAAGATCACCAGTCATTGCAACACTTCCATCTTTTTTAAGAAATGGTGAAACATCAATACCAGTAATTCCAGCAATTTCAGTATCAACATACCCCTTTGTGGCTGAATCATTGTTTGCTGTTGGCGCTGCTACATTAGTCAATTTGTTACCTCCAAGATTCAAATCAGAAGTCATTGCAACGCTTCCATCTTTTTTCACAAAGTTAGAATTAATCCATAATGTATCCGCTTTTTTTGTCGCCAGATATGTGACAGCATCATCAACGTATTTTTTAGTTGTACAGTCTTGTGGAAGTATAGGGCGTGCAACATTGACTATTCTATGAAAACTCATTTTAACCTCACGATCAAATACAATTCTTCCTCCTTCTATTACAAAAGCTGGGTCGTGAATATGTGATAAAATGATATTAGAAAATCCATAAACACCATAAACTATGACGTAATGTTTTTTATTATTTTGTAAATATGGTGAAATCAACAATAACTCCATTGATGTGGAACCATGACTTGTTTTTTCAAGGAAGAATATTCTCTTAAGATAACCATCAACAAGATGAGTCTTTGGAAATGCTCTTTTTATTGAATCCTTTCTTTCAATTAAATTAGATGACAGATTGTCGTCATCGACTGTTGCATTATTTGGGCTACCATCAGTATAAAACTCAACAACTAAAGTGTACTTTGAAACTTCCAATTGTGTCAGATCAAAACGAAGAACAGTTGTAAGACCAGCAGTAGGAATAACAAAAGACAAAGCTATTTTATTAAATGAGTAAGGGCTTTTGTCAAAATCTTCCAATTGCAGATTATTCGCATTTCTAAGAATAGTTGTTTTTGATGTATCTTCAAGAAGAAATTTGAATGGATTAACACGTGTTCCTTCAATTGATAAAACAGCATCATTAACATATCCCAAGTTAGCAGAATCATAATGATTTACTGGATCACCAACATCTGTCAAACGTTTATTTTCAATGTCATAATTACCATCTTGTGTTAATCTAAATCCATCACCTTTGGGACCAACAGCTCCAGTAGCTCCTTGTGGACCAATTGCACCTGTATTACCTTTTGGACCTCTATCACCTTTTTCACCTTTGGGACCAACTGGACCAGCTGGGCCTCTTTCACCAGTTTCAGTTTTATCTTGATCTAGTGGAGAATTAAAAACTCCCATTATACAATCTTGTTAGATTAATTTTTGGATTCTCCTGTTTTTCAACATTTTGGAAATTATTGATTGCCATATAATATTAGATTAGATTAAACAGCACCATAAAAATTTCTCTTGATTGTTTTCATCGGCTTGTCAACATAACAGAAGGAATATGGTTTTTTGGTTGCTTCAATGTATTTCTTCTTGTCGATTCCAAGCTCCTGTGCAATCAAGTTCCTTTCTCTTGAGGATGGGAAATCATAAAGGCAGAAGTGACTGCAATTGAGTCTGATTGATTTTGGACAGCCATAGAATGATTGTGTGAGATATATGACTGAACAGTTCTTGTGTCTCCCCTGAATGAAATAGCTTATGATTTGATCTTGTTTTTTATCAGTCACGAAATCATCAAAAACAACCAATCGCTGCAAATCTGTGTCTTTTATTTGTTCAACTGGCAATATCTCTTCTTGACTGCAAACCAAGGCAGGATATCCAATGTGACTGCTTATTTCATTCATTACTTTCCGAAGATATTGATATTTGTCTTGATCCAAATTTTTTGCATAAAGATGTATCTGATCATAATAAACCAATGGTTCCATAATCACATGCATGAACAATGTTGTCTTTCCAGATCCAGAATTACCAGCCAGCAGCATCCTGAAAGTGTCTTTTGGCATATACGGATACAACTGTCTGAATGAATTCTTTAAACCCTGAATATCATAATTAGGGATTTCCATATGTAAATAGTTTAGATTAGTCTAACACAATTGTATATGGATATAGAACGAATGAAAAGGCTTCTTAAAAGTGGAATTGAAGCTGGAAACAAAACTGGAGAAGTTCGTGATGTTATCAAGACTTATGAATACAGAAAACAGGATGCTTATGATACAACATCAGAATTACTGAAACCCTCTATTGATGTCCAGAAGAGTGTGAAAAAAAGTGTCGACGAAAAACAGGATGAAGTTATTAAACAGTTGAAAAAGAATCAAAAAGCCTTGACATCTGGTTTCGAAGATCTTATGCTGATGAACACGTTACCTGAATCAGTACCAATGAAAACAACATTACCAATTGATTACAAACCTAAAATGATGACTGAAACAGAAGCACCATATAAGTCAAATCTTGACAAAGGTTTTTCACTTGAGGATATTCAAACATTGATGAAACATAAATTGTCTCCTCCATCACAGATATTTAAATCATATATGGATGGTGAAATCGACATCGACAAGTATGATAAAATGATTGGTAAATTAACCCAAGATGTTGCAAGAGAAAAAGCTTATCTATCACAAACCAAAACGAAGAGGGATAAAAATAAAGAAAAGATATATGAATTGACTCAAGAGATCAAATTACTACAAAAGTACCGAAAAAGAATTGGCGCAGTTGAGGAAGGTGCACAAACTATTGGTTCAGGCATGGGTTCAAGGGATGCATTTTTGGGTGACATGCTTTCAAGACTACAGTTACTTGGTGGATCTATTTCAGCCGGCAACAACAGCAGAAATGTTCAAAATGAATTCACAAATATATTGCATACATTGAACAGACTGGGAATCCTGAAAACCGGTGAGCTAAATAAAATAATGATGAAATATCTAATGTAAAAGTGTATGACAGAAATTTCATTACGATTCAACAGTAAAAACAGAGACAAAATTGGTGTCAGCAAGAGTCATGATTTTGAAAAAAGATTCAATTCACCTCTTAAATTAACGAATGATTTAAAATATGAAATGGCTGTGAATGTCATCAATATGACATACAGTTGGTACAATATCAGAGATATTTTTGGGAATAATCAAATGAAATACAGCTATGACAAAGGTGTAAACTGGGAAACAATAACATTCGTTAACGGGATGTATTCATACGACGATATCAATAGTTACATTCATGAGTATATGAGAAAAAACAGCCATGTACTGAATCCATCTGAAACAGACAAATCAAAATTCCTGTATGGTATTAACATGTATTTCGTTTTGTCAACATATCGCATTTTGATTGAACTTGATGAAAATTATCGTGTGGATCTGAGGAATCTTGATTTCAGAAAACTTATCGGTTTCGATTCAAAATTAGTTCCAGCCACAGAATATGGAACAAATCTACCTGATATTACAAGAGGAGTAGATGAAATTTATATCAATTGTGATTTGGTGACAGATAGCATTGTTGATGGAAATAGCACAAATACAATCGCTGTTATTCCTGTCACAGATCTCGTTAGAAGTTTACCTTTCACTTACAAACCTCGTTTTCTTTCATGGAATCCAGTCTCAACACATTATATCAGCTCAATACGCTTTTATGTCACAGACTCTTCTGGAGCTCCAGTCGATTTGAATGGGATAGATTGGTATATTGAGTTATTCTTGAGAGAGACAGAATTATAAAACCTAATAGTATATGAAACGGTTTGAGTTTAAAAAATATGAACAACATGGTGAAGGTATTGTGACTGATATGATCAAAACAGCTGGAAAAAAAGCAGCCACAACAATTGGTGAACATGCAGGCAAAAAAGCTGGTGACAAAATCATAGAACTTTTGAAAAAGAGAAAGAGTGGAACTGAGAGTGTGAGCCAGACTGGGGGTTTAATCAAAAGAAAGAGAGGTCGACCTCGTAAAATAAAATAACTTTTATCTAACACAATAATATATGTCAAACTATCGTGACTCAAAATATATCGAAAGATATGAAGATATAGTGTTCGAACTAGAGACAGCACTTAATACTGTGGTAGCAAATGGTCATCATCAGAAGAAAACAGGTTACCGTTTCGTTGTTGATAACAGTGGAGAGACTACACCATTTGACTGGTATAATGCCCGTTTTAATGTCGATTTCATTGTAAAGAAGCTTGCAGATGGAGCTGACATTGCTGCAGGAGATCGAAATGGTATTGTTAATTCAATTCACGCTCTTATTAACACCATTAATGTAAAAATGAATGGTCTTGATGTTTATGAGTGTAGAGATGCCAACCAAGCCACAAATATTAAGTCATTGCTTGAGTATTCACAGGGTTATGCTGTAAGTCAGGGAACCAATGAGTTCTTCTATCTTGACGACAAAAGACAAGCTGATGATAGAGTTGCCCAGGTGGCTACTTATAACAAAGGTTTCGCAGCTCGCAAAGCACTGTTGAATGGTGCAGCCGGTAAAGTAAATGCAGAGATAGCATTGAACAGATACGGTTTTTTCAAGAGCTTTTGGGATGAACTCATGCCTAACTCAAAAGTAGAGGTGAGATTGACACTTGAGAGTGATGACAATTTGATTTGGCAAGCTGCTGATGATTGCCGTGTGGTACTAACTAAATTCCAGCTAATAGTTCCTCGTATTATTTTTAATTCTACGGGAAAGTCCTTATACATGAGCAAGTATCTTGACAACAGAAAGTGGACTTACATGAGAGAACTGGTTGAGAAAGGCGATTCAACAAGACAACAGACTGCCAATTTCCGTATTTCCACAGCAATAAACAAACCCAGACATGTCTTTGTATTCATCATCAATGATGAAAGTGATGCATTACAGACAGCCAATAAATTCTTATACAACACATTCTCAGTTGCAAATAACCGAACTTTGACTGATTGTTATCTTGAAGTTGGCAACGGAAATGATTATCCAGAGCTTCGTTATAAACCATCAACAGAACCAACAAGAGTATTTAGAGATGTTTTGAAATATGTTCAAGCTGTAAACGATTTCAGTGAAAGTACCCTTCTTAACAGGAGCAATTTCGGTACAATATTCCCTTTCATTTATTTCGATCTGACAAAACAGAAACAGGATATTAAAGATGGAATGACAAAACTGACTTTCAAATACACTTTGAGTGCTACAACAAATGCTGATTACAGTGTGTATGCACTGGTCCTCTATGAGCAGGATATTGAGATGAGAAAGACTGATGGAAAATTAATTCTGAGATCAATGTAAATTAAATAAATTAAATAAATAAATTAAATAAATTGAATAATTAAATTAAATGATTGTTTGTATTAAATACAATTTAGTATAAACATATATTATATGACTACTTATCATCCTCATGGAGTAAGACTTTCAAACAGTCAGAAGGAAAGGCTTGCAAAAGCTATACAAACAAATTCACCGGTAACATTGAGACTTGCACATGGAGATCTCACTGGAGGTGATCAAATGATGTTGACAAAAACACAGATAAAAAAATTAGCCAAATCACAGAGAAATGGAACAGGTGCTGATGTAAAGATATCCAAAGCACAGATCAGAAAATCAGTCCAAGAAGGAGGTTCTCTTTGGTCCAGTCTTTTTTCACTTGGAACAAGACTATTGCCTTATGCAGGTAAAGCAGTAGCTAAAGCGGCTCCAGCATTGGCTACAGGTGCTCTTTCTTCATTAGCAAGTCTCGGCATTGATAAACTATTTGGAAAGAAACAAAAAGGAGGATTTCTTATTCCTAATGCCAATTTATCCCAATTATTTAATGTAGGAAATTTATTGAATACGAGACAGATGGCTGATGTTATCCAAAAAATGCAGTATGGTGGAGACGTTGTTATAAAACCAACAAAAGCGCAGACTGGAAAGGGTATTGGAACAATACTCGCCAGCATTGGAATTCCTTTGGCTATAGAAGCAATCAGAAAATTAACTGGAAAAGGTTTGCATGTTGAAAGCAGCCGTCCAAGACGGTCAATACCTGTTCATGTTCCAGATAACATTGTACCCAGAAAGAAAGGTGGGAAACATGCTATGATTCCATGGCAATCTCCTCCTGTTTTTGGTACATGGAATAACCCAATCGGTTATGGAATGAAAAAAAAAACCAAAGGAAAAGGACTTCTACTAGGCAAAAACAGTCCATTCAATTCAATCCCCATACTAGGAACCATTTTGTAAATAAACCATTATCCAACTTTGATTTAATCAATTGGGTTAAACAACTTGGAATAAAACATTTTAGAGGAGTATTTTCAAGAGACAATCTGCCGAGACAAATAAAAAACAATGAATGTGGGATAGTCAATCTTGATTCCAAAATTGGACCTGGTACTCATTGGGTTTGTTATAGGAATTTCAAAAATGATAAATACTGTGAATACTTCGACTCTTTCGGTTTAATGATGCCAACAGAAGTACAGAAATACATGGCTACAAGTGGAAAACAACTTGAATACTCTGGAGATGAGATACAAGAAAGAGATTCAGTCTTGTGTGGATATTGGTGTTTGTACTATCTTCTTGAGAGACAAAAAGGCAGATCCATTCTTAATACAATACATAATGCTGAATTTGATCCAACAGACACAAGAGTCAATCACATATTCATCATAGACTACTTCAAAAATATCTAACTTAATGGTATAATGGTAAAATCATATTGTGTGAAACAGAAGAAGCAGACTGAGTGTGTACCAGGAAGTGAAAGATATCAAAAGACAAAAAATGGTCGAACTGTGATGAAATGTACTTGTGCTGAATGTGGAATCACAAAGACTAAATTTGTCAGAAATCGGGGAAACTGAATAGCCCGTCTGAAGGGGCGGGCATACTAGATTCAGCCGCAGATATGGCGCTAACAGGATTCTTAGAACATGGAGTCCCTTATTTAGCAAAGAAAGGTGTAGAAATGGGAAGATATTATGCTTCTGAAGCAATGAGAAATCCAAAGCTCAAAAGAAATTAATTGACAAAGGACTTTCCCTCGCAAAGCCTACAATCACAAAGGTTGGTAAAGAAGGCTTAATGCAATTGAGCACTGCTATTAGACCCAAACGCTCTGACAAAAAAAAATGTATAAAACAGATATTGCTGGAGTTGATTATACACGTGGTGGCTCATTGCTTGGAGATATCATGTATGCAAAACCAGAAGATATACAAAAATGGGTAGCTAAAATCAATAAAATGGGAGGCGCGATTGATATCCATAAGGTAATTGGCAAGCTTCCTAAACCAAAAGCAGGTTGGACACCAAGTAAATATAAATATATGGGACCATACAATCCATTGCATGAGCAGTTGGAATATGATCCATTGACTGGTGAGGTCTTGAAATGGAATGTACAACCTTACAATAAGGTGGATGAAATAGCAGCTTACCACGATATTTGTTATGATATGAAAAAAGACAAAGGTGAATGTGATAGAACAATGGTCGAGTCACTAGATCAAATACCATATGGTGAGATGCCAAAATGGGGTCAAACAGCTAGATTCTTAATCGACAAAAAACAGAAACTTGGTCTCGGTGTTTCAAAAAACGGAAAAAGCCGTCGAGTGAAGAAAACTGGCAAGAAAAACTAGCTGATGAATTACATGCACCCATAAAACGAAATTTCACTCGGCGGCGTGTGATTGTAAATAAAATTGATGAAATATGGGCAAGTGATCTAGTTGAAATGCAACAGTTCAGTAAATGGAATAAAGGTTATCGATATCTTCTTATGGTTATTGATGTCTTCAGCAAATATGGTTGGATTGTCCCATTGAAGGATAAGAAAGGTGAATCTGTCACTGAAGCATTCAAATCAATATTCAAGGAAGGCAGAAAACCACAGTATTTATGGGTCGACAAGGGAAAAGAGTTTTACAACAAACACTTGAAGGACTTGCTAGAGAAACATAGTGTACAGATGTACTCAACTGAGAATGAAGAGAAATCATCAGTAGTTGAAAGATGGAATAGGACAATTAAATCCAAAATGTGGAAGCAGTTCACTGTTCAAGGTAATACACAGTATTTAGACATGTTACCAAAATTAGTGAAACAGTATAATAATACCAAACATTCAAGCACAAAGATGACACCCGTTGAAGCATCTGATAAGAGGAACGAAGGAACTGTTTACTTCAATTTGTATGGCGATATGAAAACATTAAAACAGAAACCAAAATTTAAAATAGGTGACAAGGTCCGAATATCCAAGTATAAACGGAATGTGTTCGACAAGGGCTATACACCAAATTGGACTGAAGAAGTATTTACAGTTGATAAGATCCAATACACTAATCCAGTCACTTACAAACTAAAAGATCTCAACGATGAAGAAATACAAGGGAGTTTTTATGAAGCTGAATTATTGAAAGCCAGACAGGATGTATTCCGTATTGATAAAGTCATTCGCAGAGATTACAAGAAGAAACAAGCTTTAGTGAAGTGGAAGGGTTACAGTGACGAATTTAACAGTTGGATCCCGTTCAAGGATTTAAAAGACATATTATAAAGAGAAAATTATCTAACATATATGTGAGTAGACCCTACAGTATATCTGTTATTTGCTATTATGTAGCCAAGAATATTATTATTCCTGACTATATTTAAACACAGGTCGAAAATGAATTTAAAAAATAAATTATTATAATATAATATACAAATGCAAAAATATTCCTACGATAATAAAGAATTAGATGTATCAATAGATTGCTATCTTGATGATAAAAATGAAATATGGTTCAGAGGAAGAGACATTGCTAAAATTCTTGACTATAAAAATCCACAAAAGGCAATTAAGGATCATGTTTTATCTGATGATAGAATCTTAAGAGACCACAAAATCAGCATAAATTCACGATGTAACAAAACGTTACCTCGTGCTGAGGCCACTGATTCACGGGGGACAAAAATGGTCCCTCGTGCTGAGGCCACTGATTCACGATGTAACAAAACGGTCCCTCGTGCTGAGGCCACTGATTCACGATGTAACAAAACGTTACCTCGTGCTGAGACCATTGAAAAAACTTTCAAATGTTTTTTTATAAATGAATCAGGATTTTATTCACTAATACTGTCCTCTAAAAAACAGGAAGCAGCAAAATTTAAACATTGGGTTACATCTAAAGTGTTGCCATCAATCAGAAAACAGGGGTATTACAATCAGTTCAATGACAGAAGCAATAATATGCTGATGATTGAAAGTGAAAATGATCTGCACTACAAGATTGTGTCATTCATCAGAAAGAAATATGAAGACGCATTAATGGTGGCAGGATTAGGTGAAAATCAAATAAGCCCGAACATGAGAATCAGAAGTTATAAGAAAGGATATATGGCTGGACAATGTGATTTAATGCTGTTGAATCCCACTAGAAAATACAATGCTCTTTGTCTTGAATTTAAAAGCCCAACAGGTGTGTATAAAGTGTCAGACAAACAGTCTGATATGAAGCTAATGTATGAGAAAAACAAATGCAAATACCTCATGAGCAATTGTTTCGAAGATTTGATCCACGAAATAACTAAGCACTTGGAAGAAAGCAGAACATACTTATCACGAAGGAAAGATTTTAAAGAAAATTAAATTGATATAAAAATAAAAATATATAGATTATATATGGAGAATCAAAATGTCAAGAGAGGTCGGGGAGGCCTAGAGTTCTCAGTGATGAGGAAAGAAAAAAACACAAGACTACCTATATGCTAAATAAAGAATGGTACTGTAACATATGTAAGACAGGACGTAACTACACAATGGCAGGAAAATCTTGTCATATTAAAACAAAAAAACATCAAAAAAATATTCTTCAATAATTACAATTCAAAAGGATCCAGTAATTGGATCAATTGAATTCTCAACCCTACTTAAACGCGCATTGAAACTGGCTTAAACAAAAAAATATATAGTTATAATATAGATGGAAAAAATTATCGAAACTAGTAGTAATATGGACAAGAAAAGTCTCAAAAAATTGAGCAAATCTAAGCTAATCGAGTTGCTGTTGAAGCAGCAGAAGAAACCAAAAATAATAGTGGTAGATGATACCAAACCTCATAACAATATAATTCCTCCGCCAATGGAATTCAGGGACAAACCTCGCAAGAGTGTCAAGCAGATGGTTCAAGATTATGAAAACAATATAATTCCTCCGCCAATAGAGTTCAGAGACAGACCTGTGCCAGTACAAAGAACCAAAAAGGTGGTTCAAAAACCAACTCCTGTACCTAGGACTAAGATTATACAAACAGAGAAAGCTCTGAAAGGTTTCACAAAATCTTTTGAAATCAGTATAAAAAATAACAAAGACCCGCTTGCGCAACTGCAAAACACAAGAAAGGCTGTTGCATATAATATTATAAAATTGTTGAATGAAATTAAAGGTCTCAAATTCGTTGAAACACTCAAGGTAACATTTGCAAAAATGACTGACGGAGAAATAGAATACAAAACCGCATATTTCAACAGTGTAGCTCAAACAATTGTGAATAATCTGGAAGTAACTGAATCACTACAGTTGTCTAAAGACCAAATAATGAATAAGATTGCAGTTTGGGTATCTGAAGGTTCAGGTTGGACAATTGAATCTGTTGACAGCCATTACCTCAATGTTGTGAAATATGCGCCAATGAAGGGCTCCTCATACATTAAACTACCGAATGAACTCAGAAACAGTGCAAAGGGTTTAATTAACTTGAAAAATGAGGATAATGAATGCTTCCGATGGTGCCACATCAGACACCTGAACCCACAAGAGAAATACCCACAGAGGATTAAAAAAGTTGACAAAAAATACATTGAAAAATTGGATTATACAGGGATTGAATTCCCAGTTGCAACCAAGCATTACAACAAGATAGA
Source organism: Pachyseris speciosa (assembly GCA_016490735.1). Lineage (NCBI taxonomy): Eukaryota > Metazoa > Cnidaria > Anthozoa > Scleractinia > Pachyseridae > Pachyseris > Pachyseris speciosa. The sequence goes on along the minus strand of JAEMWC010000807.1, from coordinate 24,120 downwards.
GAAACAAAATGAGATCAACATCAATGTATTCGGTTATGAGAATAGACAGCCATATCCAATTTTTGTTTCAAAAGAGAAATATGAAGACTGCTTGAATCTGCTTCTAATAACTGAAAATGAAAACAAGCATTATGTGCTGATCAAAGATTTCAATAAGTTCATGTACAATCAAACAAAGCACAAAGAAAGAAAACATTTTTGTATGCACTGTCTTCAATGCTTCAGCTCTGAAAGGGTGTTGAATGATCACAAGGACAACTGCATGCAAGTAAATGGCACACAGGCAATAAAAATGCCAAACAAAGATAACAACATAGTGAAATTCAACAACTTTCATAAACAACAGCGGGTACCATTTGTTATATATGCTGACTTTGAGGCCATCACTGAGAAAATACATGGTTGTCAACCCAACAGTGATAAATCATATACTGAAGCCTATCAGAAGCATACTGACTGTGGCTACGGCTATAAAGTTGTTTGTTGCTATGACGATAAATACAGCAAACCAGCAGTAATATACAGGGGTGAAAAGGCTGTGTACAAATTCATGAAAGCTATGCTGGAGGAGGTCAAATATTGCAAGAATGTTGTGAAAAAAAATTTTAACAAACCATTGAAAATGACTAAAGATGATGAAGAGAAATTCCGAAAAGCCAAAGTTTGTCACATCTGTGATAAGAAATATACTGAAAAGGATATTAGAGTCCGAGATCATTGTCACATCACTGGTAAATACAGAGGTTCTGCTCACCAAGATTGTAATCTGAAACTCAGAGTGAACCCAGAAGAAATAAAAATACCAGTCATATTTCACAATCTAAGAGGCTATGATAGTCATTTTATTATGCAGGAGATTGGAGCTATTGTTAAGAAGCACACTTACAAAAACAAGAAAGGTGAAGACTGTCAAATGAATATCAATGCTATCCCAAATAACATGGAGAAGTATATGGCTTTCATGCTTGGTAACCACTTGACCTTCATTGATAGTTTCCAGTTCATGAGCTCCAGTTTGGAAAAACTTGTAGGCAATCTACCTAGAGAAGCCTTAAAATACACCTCACAAGAGTTCAAGGGAAATGATCTTAATCTGGTGGTACAGAAAGGTGTTTATCCTTATGACTATATGGATAGTTTTGACAAATTTGACCAAAAGCTGCCATCAAAAGATGAATTTTATAGAATATTGAGTGATGAACATATATGAGATGAAGACTATGCACATGCTCAGACTGTTTGGAAAGCATTCTCTTTGAAAAACATGGGCGATTATCATGATCTGTACCTTAAAACAGATGTACTCCTACTGGCTGATGTATTTGAAAACTTCAGAAAAACATGTCTCGAGTACTACAAACTGGATCCGTGTCACTATTTCACATCTCCTGGTTTATCTTGGGATGCCATGCTAAAGATGACTAATATCAAATTAGAATTGATGACTGACATTGATATGTTCCAGTTCATTGAAAAGGGTCTGCGAGGTGGTATCAGTTATATTGCCAACCGTTATGGTAAAGCAAATAATAAGTACATGAAAGAATACGATGAGAAGGCGCCCTCGAAATATATCATGTATCTTGATGCAAACAATCTATATGGTTGGGCAATGAGTCAATACCTTCCAACTGGCGGATTTAGATGGATGACTGAGAATAAAATAAACAATCTCAACCTTGTTAAGTACAAAGAAGATAGTTCAAAGGGTTTGATACTTGAAGTTGATCTGGAATACCCCCAAGAGTTACATGACCATCATAATGACTACCCACTTGGACCAGAGAAGGTGAAAGTAACTGAAGGCATGTTGTCTGATTACTGCAAAGATATTGCAAAGAAATACAATATATCAACTGGTTTGGTACATAAACTGATACCAACATTAAGCAACAAAGAGAAATATGTTCTTCATTACAGAAACCTCCAATTATACACAGACTTGGGTTTGAAAATAACAAAAATCCATAGGGTTCTTGAATTCAAACAATCCCCTTGGCTGAGACAGTACATTGACTTCAACACACAGATAAGAACTAATGCCAAAAATGCCTTTGAGAAAGACTTTTTCAAGTTAATGAATAACTCAGTATTTGGCAAAACCATGGAGAATCTCAGAAAGAGAGTAGATGTCAGATTGGTGACTGATGAGAAGAAGCTATTGAAATTAGCCAGTAAACCAACTTATGTTAGCAGTAAGATATTCAATGAAAATCTAGTTGCGGTGCATAAGATCAAAGAAACACTTACTTTAAACCGGCCGGCATATGTGGGGATGTGTATTCTAGATCTTAGTAAGACACTAATGTATGATTTCCATTATAATTACATTAAACAAAAGTATGGTAATAAGGCTAAGTTGCTCTTCACTGATACAGACAGTTTGACATATGAGATTGAAGCTGAAGATGTCTATAGGGATTTCTGGAATGATAAAGATAAATTTGACAACAGTGACTACCCTGAAAGCTCGCCGTATTTCAATAAGACTAATAAAAAAGTTATTGGCAAATTCAAAGATGAGGCAGCAGGAGTACCCGTTTGCGAATTCATCGGTCTACGATCGAAAATGTATAGCTATATGAAAGATAACCAAAAAGGAGGAAAAACAGCAAAAGGAATCAAAAAGATTGTTATAAAAAAGAACATCAAACATGAAAATTATAAGGAGACACTATTTAATAATAAACAGATGCATCATACAATGAAAACAATCAGAAGTCAGAACCATCAACTTGGAAGTTATGAAATCAATAAAGTATCACTCAGTTGCTTCGATGACAAAAGATATTTATCAAAAGATGGAATCAACAGTTTTGGCTATGGCCACTATGCCATCAAAAAGTCAATCCAAAGAAGTTATGACGTCACGGCACAGCTGTGTCGGTCTACAAACTTTAGCATAAACTTTTTAAGTAAAAATTGTCAGTAAACTTTACTTCAAGAATTTATAATAAGGAACTTGTTTCATTATGATTGGCTAGAAAAGATCATGCGACCGTCACGTGAGTTATAATAATAGCTATAGGTGATGACTCATTCCCTGTTTTCCGAGAATGTCACGCTTGGTGGTTTTCCGAGAAAGTCACGCATTTTAATAAACTATAGATTCCATCAAATTGAACAATAAATTCAAAAGTGTGCTGACCTTGGTTCCATCAGATTGAACAACTATAGATTCCATCAAATTAAATAACTATATATTCCATCAAATTAAATAACTATATATTCCATCAAATTAAATAACTATATATTCCATCAAATTAAATAACTATATATTCCATCAAATTAAATAACTATATATTCCATCAAATTAAATAACTATATATTCCATCAAATTAAATAACTATATATTCCAGAATACGAGATCAGAAGGCAGTAGTAGTTTGGGGAAAACGAGATCAAATGATTTCGTACCCCAAACACTATACTACTACCGATATCCGTGGACAAAGTTGAACAGTTCTGTCCCATCGGGCTATAAGATGAACAAGGATATTGTGATTAAATGGGACTGAATCCAGTTTCCATCATTTTACTTGCGGCAATTATAAATATTTTGAAGGATTCTTTGAGGAATAAATGGCTCACCTCTTGAGGAGATGATACTACAATAATGGTATCAAAGAAATTTATTATTGTTGGTAAACACGTTTTGTTCACTTCCGTGACGTAGAAGTTTGCATCCAAAACGGCATAAACTATTTCATCAAACTCGGTGACCCCATATCTTTGAATTATAGCATGGCACTTACTCAGTTAAGACACAACATTAAAAAAGGATCAAAATATTGGGAGAGGATTGAGAGGCACCTTTCATCTTGTGAGACTTGGGATGATTCTGTTCACCCGATTCTCCTTCAACACCCCACCCTACCCCCTCCCACAGCCCCAGGAAAAAGCATAACATTTCGACCACAATTCAAAATTCCCAGCAGTTTAGATGCACTACGTCGTCAACCACACAGCTTTCGCTCTAAGTTAGATTTGAAGATCTGCAATCGTAGTTCATCGATCGAGAATGCTTTTGTTGCAGTGACTATCACCTATTGCTAACATACAAAACTTCATTTTTCCTTCAAGTTTACGCGTCTTAGAGAACAATTTGAGAAGGACTACTAACACAAGTTATGCCTTACTAGGTCTACTCCCAGCTTCATCTATAGATTTAGCCAAGCCTAATAGCGGAGCTCCACGATTATTATTATATTTTTTACTGGTATTGAAAAACATCGCATGGCTTTCCTTGCGCCAATATTTTATGTTAAGAGCAGTCAACAGGAATAAACCGCGGTTCAAAAAACTCAAAACATTAAAATATTACAATCAAACAATACAGGACGGGTAAGTTTGTTCCAAAACAAATTTAACAGCCAAAAAGCGATCAAATATTTGCATCCAACATCGTGTTTGACCGTTAGGTCACCTCTCTAAACATTGCATTTATTCTTCAATGGCTTCCCATGTTCCATCTAAACCAAACATTTTCATCCAACATTTCGCGTTAAAAACAAATGTTTGATCGTTTAGCCACCCCAGCCCATAAAGCGTGCACAGCCGGTAAAAAGCAACCAAATGAACCACATAACGTCGAAATTTCAGCGATAATACGCAAAACAATCGGCGTTCTGTGGACTCACTCTGTCTAGTGTTTGGTGAAACATTGTTTTTGCGTTTAGCCACCCAACGTTATGATTGACAACTGAAGATGTTGGATGAAAATGTTTGATCCTTTAGCCGGGGCTTTTTTCCTTAATTTTACGAGGACTCACTGCGATTACGTGTTAATAAGATAAGGGCAAAAGTTTCGTAACGCTGTGAAGGCACCGAGGTCGAAAAACAGTCAGCCAAGTGGAGTAAAAACCTCTTTCCTTTGCAAGCAAAACAACGTGAGCATAAGAAAACCAAAGAAACAATTCAACTACTTCTTTGCGTCCAAAACAAGTAGAGATAATTGTTATTTATTCTAGTCCAGAGAATAATACAATTTCATTCCTGAACAAAAGTAACAACGATTAAACCAAATGTTAAGCTTCAAAAATTAAGCCTTATTTTGGCTTGGGTGTCCCAAAGCTGGCTTGAACCTGCGATCCAATCGAAAGCCAGTACCTGGTCAGCGGTCAACTAAAAAACAGCTGACTTTAATGAGCTATAAACTTGAGCGCGCGATATGGTCACGTGATACTGGTCAGCGGATCCCTTGTTTGGACAGGTGTCAATTAATCATAACATGGATGCTCAATATCAAAGATGTACGCTGTAAACTAGCTGGTCAGATGGAGTATGGCCGCCATGTTGGGCTCAAGTATTGATTATTATTATAATTGTGTCAATAGCAAAATGCTCGAATGTGATTGGTTCTTAACAGCCTTTACTCCTGTCTTAATTGGCTACTTCAGGTCCAAACTGTCCGATTTGAGCTGTCCGATTACAAACACTTGTAATCGGACATGTCAAATCGGACAGTTACCTTATTTGGGTATGCTGAGCAGTAGCTGCCATGTCGTGTCAGTTGTCAATCTTCGCGCTTTATAAAATAGCAACCATTTCTGGTGTCGGATAATTTGCATTCGAACCATTGGTTATATTGTACAATACGCTTTACAATTTAGAAAGTTGACCTCTAGAGTTTATCACATTTTGTTATTGACACAATTAATTGGTAATCGGACTTTGTGTCATACAATTCACGGGTAATCATGCTCGTCATTTGAAATCAACCTCGCGCTGCGCGCTCGGCCAATTACTCCTGTATTGTACTCCACTCAGTCCTATGACCATTACTTATTATTATTATTATTATTATTATTATTATTATTATTATTATTATTATATTATTATTATTATTACTATTATTATTATTATTATTATTATTATTATTATCATTATTATTATTAGGGTATTATTAATTATTGGGCAACTTCGTCGTGCGTACGTGCCCACGAGCAATACCGCTAGCCATGATTCCCATGAGAAAAGCAATCCGCGGGTTTCTATAGGGACGATGCTCCGCTATTAAAACTGTCCGTGAAGCTCAAGTGAACTGGAGAATAAACTATCACACAAAACACATTGTTTCTAAGAGTAATCTGTCAGATGGGGCGACTGTGTCATTGTTTTACTGCCTTGTTAACTTTGTATTAACAAACAGAGAAACAGATTTATTAACACTAGCTTACCAGTGCATGGTTCTCTCGGAGGTACTGGACTAAGTATTGCCTCAGCGCTTCATGGGACATTTGGATTCCTTTCACAACGTCCAGTTGCTCAGACAATGCATAAAACATGCAATTGCCTGACCCTTCATTGTCAGCAATTTCGAAGCCTTTGTCAGAGGCAATCTTTTCCAGATCTTCTAAGAGGTTCCTCCCGCTGATGATATTGCTTGCATCATTCCTCATTCTTTCAAGATCACGCAAAACTCTACCAGCTGCCATAGAAAATGTAGGTAAATAAATAAATACTAAAATCAACTTTTATTACTCCTTGTTAGTTTTTACTGTTAAAGCATACAGTGCCGGTTAAAATGCTAACTAGAAAAGGAGATACCGACTTAGGTAACAATGTATCAGTAGAATAGTATGTCCAAAAGCTTTTCCTATGATATGACTATATGTGTTAGTAATTACGTTATGAGTTCCAAATGGCGGTCACCATTGATTATCCATCTTAGAAGGTCACTAAAATGTACCAACATGTAATCAAGACCAACAAACCCATAACAAATCAAACAAAAATATGAAAATTACTGCAACTGCTACTGAGTTTGGGTTTAAAGTTTATTTGAATACCAAGAGCTGACTATTATAAATCAAATATAATAAACTAAAAATAAAAATAAAAATGCAAAGCACCTTGCTTCCCGGGAGGGAATAAGAGAAATTGCAACTCAATCATTTCCTGATCTTCTTCATCTAACGAAAGATATGGAAAGAGTAACGAAAGACAAATATAAAGCAAAGAAACAATTGAATGAACGAACGATCGATTGGAAAGATGGATGGATGGATGGATGGATGAATGAAAGACTGAAAAAAAAAGGCTATTGCGATATCCATTGAAATTCTATTGCTGTTCTGTTAAAATAGACTGAACTGAACTTGTCGGCGTCTTCATTCTGATAATCATTTCATATTGAATAATTACCCTCATTGCTGTCATATTCCTCATCGTCTTCATCTTCATCTTCTTCAGCTTCTTCCTCCTCTTCTTCTATTGAAATCGTTAGAAATAAATCAGCCATAGACCTGATGAAATGATCTCAGCCAAAAATATAATACCTGATATGCCTACCGATATCTTCCCTTAGTACATCTGTCCACCTATCTATGTTTGACAGAGAGAACTCCCTGCAACTGCTACACCGCCCAGTTTTTAAAAACTGAAAGAGTGGGTCTCACACAAGTTATAATGAGTTAGGGTCACTGACCTGAGTGAAATAAAAAATCAACAGCAAATGTAATGTACTTTACAACTTAATATGGAAAAAAAGATATGCCAGTTTCCCTTTATCTGAAGCCACTAAGTGTTTCTTTAAAATACCAATGATAATATTGTCTTTTTATTACACAGCATTCCACTGAAATGGACATATATTCATCGAACATGAGAGGGATGACTACATGTACGTCGGTCGAAATGTCTCAGGATTAATTTTTCTAGGGTGTGCAAATCGTTGCTAAGCGATTGCTATCAGCTGTTGTTAAAGCCCCACAGTACTCCGTTATTATCTAAGCCACCATACATTTGAGGAAAGTCGCTGCCAGAGGAAAAAAAACCAAACATACTAAGAACGAAACGTAATTAAATCAAAAGTACAATAAGCTGGAAATTACAAGTAGATTAATATCGACTCAACTTATTTTGCAAGGAAGTAAAATTCGTAAAGAATTAGTTGCATATTGTTATTGTTATCGATTATTTGTTACATGTTTTTAACAATTATCCGCGAGATCGCGCGAAATATCGTCTGATACTTAGCCGACGAGGCCGTAGGAGGAGTTGGCTAAAATCAGGCGATATTCCGCAAGATTGAGCAGGATAATTATTTTGTTATTCAACACATTAATGACAAAGCAAAATTTTCTGCTTTTATTGCAAAAAAGATGAAAAAGTTGCCATTTGTCTCCGCGACACACAAAATTACGTATATCGCAGGATATCTGTTAGCTTCTGTTGAGTACGCACGACGAAGATTGTCGCAATCTGTTGAATAATAATCAAGCAATAGAGGACTTTCTTCGTGTTTACATAACCTCATCTAAAAACAAGGGGGTTGGGAGAATTCGAGACAGTTATGCAAACCCGAGACGCAGTCGAGGGTTTGCATAACTTTCGCGAAATCTCCCAACCCCCCGAGTGTTAAGATGAGGCTATGTAAACACGAAAAAAGTCCTATATTGCTTTTATAAAGTATTTCTAAAAACAGTAATTCGACAAATGAAGAGTACATTTGTTTATTTACTTTTTGATTGAGTAGGTTTTCTCAATACACGCTTTGAAAAATCGTATTTCCCACTAGCCAATCATAACACGCAAATGACAACACATGAACCAGTCAGAATGCGCGCTATAAAAGTAAAATTCAAGTTGAAAGTTTTGGCAAGCCACATGCGAGCGCCATGTTGATCAAAGCGATTTCAGCGTTGATTCCTCCAAAATCCTGCAGAAAAATATCGAACGTTCGGTGAGAACCAGAAGACATGTTCAAAATATACGAATCGGTAAGGAAAGAACTTCAAGACGAGAAGTTTATTTAAGCTGGAAATGAATGTCTCTGTGCTTGACCATTTCCGAAAGTGTCGCGAACTTGCCCGATGCGGCAGTCCGAGAACAAGGATGAGAAGTTGAATCGCCGATCGTGCCTAGTGAAGTTTTGCTGGATAGGAATCATAGCCCAAGCAGCGGATCAAGGCTATAGTATATTTTTAAGCTGAGAAGTTCTCAGAGAAAATACATTTTACGCTAATTTCACAGCCAAAACACGGCAACCGATCGGCCGCGCAAAGTTTGACATTTACAGTCTGTAGCATAATAGTTTGGTGTGCGTTTTCGTGTACATTTTTTTTTAAAATAAAGAATGTCTTATAAAGAATTTTATTGTAGTAGTTAATGCAAAAAGTACCTTTGAAAACGTTTACTGCCTATTTTGTTGCATATTTTCTCCGCTTGGCTTCGCTTTAGGTCGTCCAGCTCACGATCATCAAGGCAGGCAAAGCGCTGTGGGTTTTCTTTTGCTTTCTTTCCTCGGGCTCACGGGGAAGGAGATAGCTAAACCCCAAATCAAAATTTGGCAATTCTTTCTCCATTTCCTTAATATTTGTACTTAAAATGCTTTACGAGTCTTGCGAAAGCTTCGAAATGTTTTCAGATTCTACCGGGAAACACAAACAGCGTGACGTCACAACCGTGTTTACATACTCTCATCTAAACACGCCTATTAACCAATAAGTGGACGCGTACTATCTTAAATATTTTAGAACATGTAATATGTGCAAAAGCGAATGTACCTTCGTCATCTTCGCAACAGGTGGGAATTCCTCGGATGTAATTCCAAATCCTTAGCAATTTCTTTCCCAAGATTTTTCGCGCCTAGGGAAGAAATCAAGTTCTTATTAAAAGCGTTTCCATATTGGAGTATGCCGCAATCTTAATTATGGGGAATATTTTTCAATACTGCCATGCTTTAGACCATTTTGTGGCACCTTTAATATGAAATAAACATCGTTATTATAAACTTCAAAGTAAGTAGAATATCTTATGGTATTCTCCACAACTTTAGTTTAGTTTCTCAAGACGATCGTCCAAATTGACAAAGTATAAGTATGCCTGAGATCTGGTTGAAATATTCCCCTACTGTCAATGGCATTTTTAGTTGTATATGGATAAACGAGATAAAGGACCTTGAAATTTCCATAAGATATATTCATTTTATATTGAAAATAAAGTGAAGATGGTTTTCTAGAAAAGTTGCTATGTACCTTTGAAGTTGAGAAGGTGTAGAGGATTGGATTTATCACCGAGTTGATTGGCAGAACGAAAACAGCCAGCCAAACAGCGATATCACCTGGTGGCTCAAAAGCTTTATCCACCGCTGATCTCATTCCATATCCTATAATTGGGGCCCAGCAGGCTACGTCAGTCAGGACAATGGCCGCAAGACGTTTGGCCAGTGATGTCTCCCTCTTTGCATCAGCTGTCTGGCTCCTGGCCTGTCTCTCCCTTCTTGTCCCTTGAAGGCGTAGGCGGCGTTTAGACAGGTAGGTCTTACCGAATATCATTGCATATGCAACGATAATAAACACCACAAACACCAGGTTCAGACCAACAAACATGGCAGAGGAATATTCCCAACCCGATATGAATTCAGGGGTAAGCTGAATAGGCAAGCACACCACAGATTTCCCATAGAAGTAAATGCCTGACTCTGGATCATAGAAATATCGGATGCCAAAGGTTGGAAGGAAAGCAATGAAAAACCCAACCACCCAGATCACAAAGCAAAACGCATGGGTTTTCTTTCGGTTTAGCAACTTAAATCGCTTCGGATACACAATGTGTTTCACTCTGTCGAGGCAAAGCAGAGACAGAATCATTATCGAGACCTCACTGGACAACACAGCAGTGCCTCCTACTATTTGGCATGGAAGTCCAGTTCGCCAATAGAAATCATGCAAATAGTAGACACCAGACCATACGGCATCCATTATACCAACAACCAGCAAATATACCCCCATCAGTCCGTCGGCCACTGCCACGTGCATCAGCATAATAGACTGTGCAACGTTCTTTTCCTTAACGAACATTCGCCAGAAAAGAACAAGGACAGCACCAAGCAGAGATAGAATTCCAATAACCCAGATACTTTTCTTTGGTCCAGGATTACGAAACATACTGTCACAGTTAGCGAAGTTGTCGTTGATGACATAGTCACAACCGGCGTCTTGCTTGAATTCCGCGTGGCAGCACATGATGTTGGAATCAAGAGTTCTAGACCGAAAAAAAAACATTTTTAATAGTACAGTTACACAATACAATAAAATATGAAGTCTTTGCTACAAGGAAATGTAATAACAACAGGTTGATGAAACGTTTTACAAATATGAAGCTGAAAAACAACACCTATAAAATTATTACTCGGTTGAATCTCATGGGATGTAAGCTCATTCAAAAATATCAACTTCTCTAATGACAAATGAGACAATACTTAATTCAAAGAGAATCAAGTCATCATAGGACTCATCCAGTGTCTTTCGTGAATATATATAGTGAGAAAGTTTAATCATTTTGTGAAACGACAAAATTGTAATATCTAAAATGTCCGTGAGAGCGCGGGATGCTGCTGGCGACTTCCATCGTAGCTGAAATTGACAACGACTTAACTTGCTGTGTTCCATGAACAGCGTTTTTAATCAAAAACACCCTTTTCCAAAGCGAAAGTTGCACACAGACCACCAAATCCAATTTTTTTATTTAAAAAAAAATGTTTGCATGTTTGCAAGCTGCAGATATTTAAGGATTATCCTGCGAAATTGTGCGGAATATTCCCGGTTTAGTGCAAGTTGGCTAAAACCAGGCTATATTCCGCAAGATGGAGCAGGATAATTCTCTTATTATTCAGCACTTTGATGACAAAGTACAATTTTCTGCGTTCATATAGCAAAAAACCCCGAAAAGCTGCCATTTTTTTTGTCCGCCACACAGTAAATGACTGATATCTGTTGAGTAAGCATGACGAATATTGAGCGCGCTATGACCATATTTAGACATTGTCACGGTGTGCTGAATAATAATAGGAGTACGTATCCAGAGTATGTCAACGTAAAATAGCATTTATCGTTATTTTATGGTTTCCCCAGTTGTCCTTTACACTTAAAGTGCACCTAACCCCAAAATATATTTTTCCTGAAATAAATCTGTTCGCACTGCATTGCGCGTTTTTAAACCAAATCCAACTTTTTGTAGACTGCAAAAGTTACGAAATCTAGCCATCATCTGTCCCACGACCGAGCTAGTAAGGGGCGTGGAAGTATTCCAGGTTTGGCGCCTCAAACTAATTTGCATCGCGGTAAGTCTATGTAAACGTGCATGCAAAGCAGTTTGTGACGTCAAACCAGAACTACACCCATGTCCCTTACTACCTCGATCTTGGGACAGATGAAGACTAGATTTCGTAACCTTTACAACCTATAAAAAAGTCAAGACTTGGTTTTAAAAGGCGCAAAAACGCGCTGTGCATTTCGAACAGGTGCAAAGATTACGTTAACGAAAAAAATATTTTCGGGGACTAGGTGTACTTTAACATCCAAAGTTCGGAGCATTTTCACGTGAACAGAGCAGAGGATGGAGTGGAGTTGGGGTTGTTCCTCTATAAGCCATGTTATACAAAAAAATCAACGGACTGAGTTGCTGACGAATATGAAACAGAAGAGCTGATAACTGAATTGAGAGTAGTTGCAGTACGAATTTGCCAGAGTCTTCCTCCCCGGGACAAGAGGAGTGAATTTCACGGAATCAGTGCGAATTCACCGATCGGTTAGCTCAGTTTGTAGAGCACCGGACTATCGTGCGGGAAGTCACGGGCTGATACCCCGGCCGGACCAACACTCAGGGTCTTTAATTAATTGAGGAGAAAGTGCTACCTTTGTGATTACATCTACAAACGGTTACACTTTCTCTCAGACTTCTCGGATAAGGACGATAAACCGTAGGCCCTGTCTCACAACACTTAGATACGATATTACAATCAACACAATCGTTAACGTTGAAATTTTTAAGAATGAAAATGTCATCTTACATCCGTGTTATATCTTTCATCTGAGAGAAGAAACCCTCAGGAAGGTCATACATCAAGTTGAAGTGCATATACCTGTAATTTGAAAGAAAAGAAGTCAAGTTAGAGCAGGCAACATTTCAGTTTGGCAAGCAGATGCCATTCTTAATCCAAAGAGCAACCTGTTAACGGATTTTACTCTTTTTTATTTACCTTTCTTGAATTGAAAGTTCTTCTTTGCTTTTATATTAGAATTACTTTGTGGCAAATCACTTGTACGGAGACTACAACTCAAACGTAAACACGTTCTAAAGCTTTTGATCTTACTGTAACGGCTCGTAATGAAGATAATGTTTCGCGACTAAATTCCCAGGGAGTCGGAAAGTCCCACTTCTCTTAGCCATTGACTCTGAGGGTCTCTCTAAGGTGTTTGCGTTCCCATTGTTTGTCTTCTTTTTCAGTGACCACGAGTTCGCTCTATTCAGTAATGTCTGTATAACAGGCCTCTTGTGTTTTATGCGATGATTGGAGGGGATGTTCAGATACTAGCAGGTGTATATGGGTGTCCTGTGGAGAGTGGTCTTGATGCTCCGGTCATCTTTTCATGGATGCGCTTATCCAGGAAATCCAAGGCTCCTTTATCTTCCACTTCCCTGTTAAACTGCACGTCCTGGTTGATGCTGCATAGGTGTTTATTGAGGCATTCAACTTCTTAATTCATATCCCGTCACTTAATGAAAAGGGTCACGTGACCAATTAGCCGCAAAGCCGTGAATGTATTCATTTCTACTGACGAAGGCCTTGTGATAAGAACAAAAGCTTTGGAATGTGTCTAATTTTCATTAATAATCTCTCTAAAAGTGATTTGCAAGCAATAAATGTTTCCAATATCTGATTTTTTAAAATTATCTTTCAACAAGTTAATAATGACGTTTGCAAGACAAGACTTCACAGTTCTATTGCTAATGCTAATTTTGAATGCTCCCGCAAAGCAATTGATATGACCGAATAGATATAACTATTCAATATTTTCTATAGATTTCTTGGATTGGTACGGTCCTTTTATATGTACTTACAAAAATCGCAGCGACGTAATATCCCTGAAGGTTCTCTTGGAGACATTTCGGATGTCATTGCTGGACAGGTCACTGAAGTAAAGAAAGGCATCGTTCGTGAATGGTTTGAACCCAGGAGTCATATCATCATTAAATCAAGTATGATCGTCCGGGTGAGTGTAGTCCTGTTCGAGGACCATTAATTTCACTAACAAAAGACGGATCGAAACGCACCAACCACTGTTTACAGTCTGCAAAGCCAACAACAACATGGCTTAACTAACTGATGACCGGTAACATCACGACTTGACCAATCAAGTCGTTACAAAAATCATTTCACTCTCAGAGGATGATTTTCGCTTAGATTATCGAAACGTCAATCAATGTCACCATATGCACTCCTTATCAGCACTACACTCAGCCAGACGATCGTGCTTCACTCAGGTATTTTGTTAAGCCTGGTTTTCACTAGCAACGCAAACACAAGCGCAGGCACATGGTCGCTTACTTCACCGTGAAAACGGGCTTAATGGAAGTATAAGCGCAATCACAAGCGCAAGGATCAACATTTTTCTTTTCTTGTGTTTGCGCTTTTGATTGAGTTTGCTTACGGAGTATGAAAACGACGTTCGTTTTCACATGGCATAAGCTACATATCCTTGCGCTTGTGGTTGCATCGCTAGTGAAAATCAAGCTTTACTGGTCCCTCTTGTAATTTAGCGTTGTTAATGCTACCACAAGAGGAATGTACACGTTCACTGTGTGTGGAGGAATATTCCCTGATGCTTAGTCAGCGAGGTGGCTAAAAACAGGTGAGGCAGGGTGGCCGAGAAGTGAGAGCGATGGAACTGCAATGCAGAGGCCACGGGTTGAGGTCCCGCTCTAGCTCGACCACGCTTGTAAATAGCCAACTGGTCTGCCTCCTGCCAGCTGGGATTCTTAACCTGTTATGTTTATTTGAACAAGAGGCCATGTTGGCCTTTACTCGGCCTTCCCACAAAAGGCAAATAGAAATTGCAATTTGCTTCTTCACTGATTCACCTCAGTGTCACCTGCACGGTTGTAATATTATGACAAAGTTAGAATAACAAGATCTTAATTCCTTTCCATATTTTATTTTCACTATTGCATCATGTTCATCACGAGCAGATAGTATCACTGTCTTCTCTAATACAATGCATTCTTCAAGTACAGTCAACACTGCTTGTGTTATGGATGTCTAGAAAACGATGACCCTACCCAAAACACGACGGCAAAGAAAACCGACTTAAGAAGTAGAAAACGATGACCCATAATAACAATGATTGATTAGTGGCTTTTGACTGCTTTTGATCCCAGGAGTTTGTTTCCTCGTATAGGTCAGCTAGCTTGCACTTAAGACCATTACAGAGTGCAGGATTTTTTGGCATAAACGTTACTGCAACCTCGGTGAACTCTGAGGAGAAAAATATTCAGCAGGGTGAAACTGTTTGCTGAAATACGTCACTTGAAACAGAGACATTGCTACAGAGAGTAAGGTTTCTGCAGCCAGTTCTATAGCTGGATTTCACGTCACGCAATTTAAAAATATAATCGCTTATCATTCAAAAATAATGTCAAGAAATTGAGATATTGTACAACAATAGTAAATAAACTACCTGTAAAAGTCTCAGGAGTGTGTGATATCCCGTACTTGAGTTATTCAGCAAAATGTACCCCTCAAAATTACAGCGGTTTAGTATGTAGAAGCCACGGGCACGATTAAGATATTGCATCTGGAGTTCAGTTTGGCTTTGTCAAAACCTTTCGTCTCGCTGTTGAACTTGCAAACAATCCTTTTGACACTTCTGTCTACATATTAGTTGTTCACACCTCGTAAACACAAGGTGAATCGTCATTTTAGTGTTTGTGATGTTAACATGGCGGAATTCGGTGGCCTTGTTTTGTGCAACCTCGTCCCCAAGGCCTTCCGAGAGGTACTGCTAGATTTAGCTCGCGCTTGCTCAGAAACGCCGGAAGTGAGCTTTGTGGATGAAACGCGACAAAGACGAAGAATAAAACGACGAAGAACCAAGCGCATATTAAGATTCGGCCGACTTCCCGCCGAGTAACTGTTTGTGTCATGTATTTCCTCGGACCCACTGGGCTTTGTGTGCTATAAGTACTTCCTAGGATAAATAACGACCATCAATTTTTTTTTATTGATTCATCCATTGATGCATTAGATCAATACAGCTGTAGAAGAGCAGAACATCTAAAGAACGATTATTATTCGACATATTGCATCACTTTCCAAACATGGTCATACGGAAGTCAATACTCGTCGTGCGTATTCTTGAAATATCCTGAGACATTTTGTAATTTCCTATAAATCGTGGAAAAATGTGCTTTGCTGTCAATGTGCTGAGTGATAAACCAATTGCCTCGCTCAATCTTGTGGAATATCACCTGTTTTTAGCCAACTCGCCGACTAAGTATCAGGTGATATTCTTCCACGTTAGATAATTCTTTCAGTGTTAAGGGCGTGTTCGTTTAGGCAAAACTATAATTCTTGAAAGGCACTGATTCCGGCGAATTTCGTGTTCCTTTCAGTTATTTGCACAAACCGTTTTCAGCTATGACAACCTGAATTTGAAATCAGTGAATGTGACTCCATTCTTCCAGATATCTGACTGCTGCCATTATTTTTGAAAAAAAAAAAAATCAAATTAAGCTCCTTAAAGAGTGGTAGTTGTAGCTAGGATAGGTGATTTCAACAAGCTTTCAATAACTGCCATGACGCGGAGAAAATCTCTTACTTTATCGAGGTTGCCGTTCTCCTATCGAGTTCTTTGAGAAGCAGCAAACGTCTGAAATCATTCGGACAAATACCTGCAATCGTTTTGCAGATTCCGCGGGTAAACACACATTCGAGACGTTACATGAATTCGAGGCTTTCCGGTTTTCTTAAGACCGCAAAACCACAAAGATCGACTTTTGAAGTGTGATACGACGTCTTTTACCTAGTTTTTGCTGATGCAGCAAGTCTGGTACTACGGGAACCTTAATTTCCAGGCTTTAACTCCTCGCTGTGACATAGATCTACATAAATTACTTGTGATAATTTGCAACCTGTGCTGAGGCACTACACACTCAATTAAATTACGCGGCGCTTCTTGTCACTGTGCGAGGAGCACGTGATAACTTAAATTAACGATTAAGTTCTCTTCATTATGAACACACACTGTATCAAGAAAAGAGATATTCTCTTTCAGCGAAGCGATACTGAGCACGTCTGCCTAATTTTTATTTAAGTAGTACAGTTATACAAAACTGGCAGCTCTTCCACTTTTTATTTCGATTGTTTTGGCTTGATTTTCATTCACGGGGACACTTTGAAGATGAAGTTTATTTGATGCTGACCGGAGAAAGTGAAACTGAAATTAAAAAATAACGGCTCTGTTTCTGATGAACTAATATTGCCACGTCCTACTCATGAATATCAATTGTGTCAAGTTTGAAAGAAAATCTTAATACTACATCCTTTTCAAGGGAATTACCTTAAACATTCTAACAGACCACTGATCTATTTTCCATTTCTTTCACCAAATCATCACTATTAAAACACTTTTTTTGGTTCAAACTATCGAAAATCCTCAATTTATTATCCTAATTGATTTTACATCCACAGATTATTTTACTTACACGGACAAAAGCTTGTTTAATCCATCAAATATTCCTTCGGTGAGTACCTCGATCGAATTCCCCTGCAAATACCTTCAGACGAAATCACAAAAACCAACACTGTAAATAACCAACAAGCTTACAGAAAGTCGATCTCCTTTATCATAAAAGTGATTGTCACTCGCTAAAGGCAGACACTCGCGTGTAGCCACCCATTTCGTTTTAGGATTACAAGATACTAGTCATAAAGTGATAATAAATATTAGCGAGAGGTTATCGGAATATCAAAGTAATTATAAATTAAGACAAGCAAACTTGATTATAAGCTATGCTGAAGTTACCAGAGGTTTAACAGTGGTGATGCAGTTTCGCTCAGTTTCTTGTGCTAAGTACACCCCAACCAAGAAATCCGATTTTAGGATGAATAGGATCTTAAGTACTTAAGCCCTCCTATTTCCTAAGTCTGATAAAACTTTTTAAACTGGTTTTCAAGGTAGAGAAAGGATCTCAAACAATATATGTTTCCTGATAGTGGCAAGAAAACATGCTTCAGATGTTTGTTTGCTTGATGCCTTGTCACAGGTATACTGTTGAATGTTGGCGGATCAAAGAACAAATATAGTCAGTGGAAAGGTATGTTTAGTGGAGATGTTGGACCTTCCTGGTTGTAAGTATTATTATCCAACTTACAGATCATACAACTCTACCAGGCTCTTGAAATGATCATGGTGGAGCTTCGTTATCCTGTTCTTCTCCAATTTCCTGGTAGATTACACAAAATGAAATTTTAATATAATATTTATACACTGCGTCGTTGCTTTGCTGTGAACCTTCCCCTTTTAGCCGAAGGAAATTATGAAATATGACATACAACGGGCGCTAAAATTCCCCAAAGCTACTTTGAAACTTAGCATAGTTAGTGGCTTAAATTTTTAACATAATCATCTTAAGTTTTAAAAATGATTTCCGTGGATAGGAGTATTGTATTGTGATAATCTCAGTAAAAATGAAATGAACGTAACCATTCTCACTACCGAGAAATGTTATTCCGATAAGTATGTGCTTCCTCTTGCAGTTCTACATTGTTTGGAATTGTATATATATTTATTTTGCGATGTTTCTTTTGTTTAGTTGTTTGTTGGAACAACGTTTTGAGCATTAACTACAAAACCTATAATATCCCAATCCAGTTTCAGGGATTGCAATTAGGAATAATGACCTTGGTAAATACAGCACTTGGAACGGTTAAAAATAAGTAACACCTTACTTTTTCTACTGTTATGATTAGGGTGCCCTAAGTAATTATAATCTAGCTAGTACACAAATATTTCATATAATATTATCATCTTTTTTTTGTTTCTTTTTACTTTTATAACCGCAAATAAAGTATACTTACAGTATCCTCAGCTTCGTCAAGTTTCTAAAGATGACCGCCGAGAAATCTTCCAGTTTGTTATGGGCCAGAAACCTGAAAAAGGACAATATCAGTCAAGATGGTAGCATCGAAAGGGTGAAACATACACTTTATCAACCTGTTACATAATTATATATAAAAGCTTAGGCTATCGACAGCGATTACACTTTCTACTTTGGATATGCTTATTGTGGACTTATATATGCTTATTGTGGACGGTTACATCATCTTAGGATATGGCATAAAATGCCAATTGTTTAAGGCTGTTTTGCTACTTTTATGAAATGAATCTCAAGAATGCAGTGAAGAGTTAACAACGAGTGTATAAAATAATATTTACCCAGGAAAGACAGAAGGCTTTGTCTCGTTCAAGATGTGTACAGAATAAGGCTCACATAATATGAACCAAGAGAAGTAACTCAGTAGTCACAGCATCAGATCGTTGCACTGAAGTTTATTAAATCGACTCCGTTTGGTGACTCAGATTTACTTTTTGTTTTCCTGAGGCAGTGACTGACATTATGTCGGTTGCATTTCTCTTAATCATAACCAAACTTTTAAAATTTTCCTCCTTTATTTATCAGCATTATCTCAGTGGTTAGAGCTGCGGCCTGTGTCTGACGGTCATAACCACTATTCCTGCTTGGATTGAAATCTTTTCTTCATATATGGGGTGGTGGGTGATACCTTGAAAGTTAAATCAAATTTGCGGAAATTTAAGTCCAAACGGAAATACAGCCTTTTGTTTCTTATCGGACTCCCTTTAGGACTTTGTTTATTTTGCTACCTTCTTTTCCACTTAGGGCTGGGGTAGGAGGGGGCGACGGTGAGCTACTTTGCTTAATAACGTATTCACGCCTACTTACAGAAACGTGAGGTTAGTCAGGCTGTCAAAAACTCCTTCTGGTAAGCGTCTCACGTTATTGTTTGATAAATCCCTGTAGACACAGACAACATAAAACTAAATTAAGAGACTGGCGGCCATGTCAAACTAACAATCAGGATACAAAAGGCAGGAATTATTTTTCTCCCAAAAACAAGAACTGTTTCTTGCATTTTTATCAAGGGATGATAGGGAGGAGATTGTGTCTTCCATCAATTCAAAGACAAAAAGCGCACTCCACAACAAAGTTCACCATAATATATTACGGTTTAATTGATCACGACAATAGCTTGACACTTAGCGTGAACATGGAACGAATACATAATAAAGATACAATAACAAAGATCGTGCTTTTGGTAGTTTCGTTAAACAAACAACTGTCAAGGTAGTCTCCTTTACAAGGCAGGTACGCAGTAAACATATCAGTTACACTTGTTTCAATTTATGAAATTGCCCAATTTCAAAGTTGGGCATACTTCTAGATTGACCTTTCGTGAATTGAAACTTGCCCAATACAACAACATGGATATGATGGATGTCATCCACTCTGACTTGGTCAAGGCCTAGAGCCGTTCACCTCAAATGTAATTGTGCAGTTAAAAATATAGAATAAAAAAGCCTGTGGGAGAGAACTCACAGTTCATTCAATTTTGTCAGATCTGCGAACACTTTTGGGTGAAGGACAGTAATATTGTTGCGGAATAACCACCTAGACAAAAAGAATGGAATAATAAGTTAAAATAAGTATATTGATGTTCCCAGTTTTTCAAGAGAATCGCAATAAAATTCCCTGCAACGAAAACGGCAGCTCATTAAGAGTAACTCATCCATGTTTGGATGGATGGCAGGATGGCCGAGCGGTTAGGGCGCTGGATTTCAATGCGGTTGCCCCGGGTTCAAATCCCGCTTTGGCCGCTAGCTGGTGTTGTTCTGGGTAGTCCCTGGTTCAACTCCTCGGTCATCCTTGTAAATAGCCAACTGGTTTGCCTCCGGCCAGTTGGGATTCTTATCATGTTATGTTTATTTGAATTATTTGTTCTGCTCACACAGCATGTAAAGCGCATTTGATCATATATACATGTTAATTTGCGCTACAGAAATATTAATTATTATTGTTATTATTATTGTTATTATTATTATTATTATTATTATTATTATTATTATTATTATTATAACGTTTACAAGACTTGCATCTTGATTTCGTGCAGAAACACTCGACTGGGTTCACTGAGTGCGCTTTCCAAGACACACTGAATGAATATGTGAGTGATCGTCGCAGTTATGTGCTCTGATAACTGAGCTAGCAAGCCACCTGGGAGCTGGTCATTTTGCTGGTTCGTAATAAACCCGTGAGTGATGCAGTTGATGAGGAATGTGTAATTATAACATGTTATTTCTACCTTTGTAATGGGCCAACCGACCAGTATATATCTGTATTATACATTGCAAATATTTGTCATGCCAAAATTAAATCGGTTAGTTTTATGTCTTACATAGATGATGAAAAACTATAAAAGTGTATTCATTTTGTGTCCATAAGCTTAAGACGATGTATATGTGATATATCAAAATAAGTGTGTGTGTGTGTGTGTGTGTGTGTGTGTGTGTGTGAGTGTTTTCTGGTGACATGTCATAGCTGAATATTATCCATTGTGGACAAGTGGTTGTTCTGTTATGATGCAAATTCTTTCCACTCACAGATCATCCAATTCCTTCAAGCCTCGAAACAGACTTTCATTCAACTCCGTTAGATTGTTGTTGTTTAAGCGCCTGCACCATAGAGCAAGATGTCGGAAAAAGTGAGGTTAAACACGTAACAGTTTTAGAGATTAACAATCTTTACAATTTAGCACTATATAATAAACAAAAATTAAATAACTGTACTCTTAAGCAAATCACATTGTCTCCTTACAGTCTCTTTAGTTGTGTATTTCCGCTGAATACATTCCAGGGCAGATCTCTCAATTTGTTGTACTGCAAATACCTGCAAACGCAAATACCATTGGGCTGTATGTAATTGAACGTGGGAATATTCAACATCCCAGTAGATCATTTGGATTGTAACGTTTTTTGAGACTTTTTTTTAATAACTTTCTTAAAAAAGTAAATTAGAGCAAGGTATAGAATCAGTATTGCAACAATATAAGGATACAAAATTTTACAAATTCTTAGTGGATTAAAGCGCCTTCCGGTGTTTTATACAATTGAGGCCTGAGAAGTATGGTATTAACTGCTAGCTAGCAAGAATTATGGTGTTTGTTTATTTATTTTGCAATCATCTGTTTGATTAATATGGGGCACGCGTCTTGTCGAGTGAGGGGGAACTTAATGGTATAGCAAACCGCCCTTTCACTGAGCTTTTCTTTCTGCTGTTGGAATCAAGCGGATGATTTTAATTTAAAAGCACTCCCTGATAAAAACCGTCCGATTGTTTGCAAATTCATACAATGCGTGTCTTAGCGATAGAGCAAGAACAAATTACGTTATAACTTACAAGTACGTCAGATTCGTCAAGTTATGAAACACACTCTCGTTTAACTGAGTGAGGCTGTTGTCGTTCAAAAGGCTGCAAAAATTACAAAACGTGACTGAATTTTAGTGAACATTTAGCACAATAAGGTTTTATTATTATTATTATTATTATTATTATTATTATTATTATTAACGTCCGTCAGCCAGGGGAAGCGAAAAGATCTTTTTTCCAGATTTTAAATAATCATACCTTAAGTTAAATGTCTTTAAATCGAGGACCAGTTATTTGAACAAGGTTCAACTAATAGGCCGCCGGCGGTTTCAGACAATCAGTGGACGTCCAAATAAAGTTTATAAGTGATTTAATTTAAGTAAATAAATAGTTTTCTAGTTTGGATGTAAGCCCTCTTGTTACCATCAACAGTAGACGATGTTTGATGTGATTGTTGACAAAATTCGAAAATGGCTTAGAACGCGGTTTTGTTAAACATCGTCTAAACTATGTTTCAATAACCGACCCTGAGAGACATTTCTGAAACATTGCAGTAAAAACAAGATGTCACTGTTCACTAGGCTGAAAATCTGCTTCTTTTCAGTACTATTTCTAAATGAATAATGTCGTTGCTTGGTTTGGGTTTTAATAATATTTTAGCACGCGATGTTGTATTTTTTTTTTTTGCGCAATTCATGGGGGTTTACTTAGGGGCAATATATTTTACCACTGTTCAGCGATAATAACGTAATTCACAAGTGATATAAAAAAGTTGTCAATATTATAATTATCCTCAATGTACTCAATATATGTCGACTTTCGTGACAAGGCTTTGTCACTTTCTTGACATTAATATTGAACAACAAACTGTTGTGAAATACCGATGACCATGGAAACAGATATTCCAATGACAGCCACATTAGGATGCTCTTATTTTTAAAAGTGAATTGCTTTCTTCCAACAACATTCTTTTTCTTATTGATTTCCTGGAAATATATTGTTCCAAAATGGTTGCCGCTGGTTGTAAATAATGACTTATGTTCCATGTCACGTGTCCTCATCAATAGCGAGAAAGGAAACAATATGTGGCATGCTAATCATCCTGCAAGCCTGATCTTCTTGTACTTAACAATCCTGAAGTCATGTAGGGAAGTTTCCCTCTTCCTTCCATCCCCCCTCCCCCCCCCCTCCCTCCTTGTGGTCACAAAAGAACAATAAACCGAGATACCCTTAAAATTAAAAAGTAAACCTATCCCAGATCGAGTTGGTGCGGATTATGCCCGCGTACACTTTGAACATTTATATTTTTTTATGTGTAATAAAAATGTTTACTTACAGTGTCTGCAGTTCCTCATTGTTGTCAAATATTCCAGGCGGTAATTTCTGCAGCCCGTTGCTTTCCAGCCACCTAAAATATATCACAGTCGTGATAATATTAACGAAAGCGCTCGACATTTCTTAGACTTTATATCATGTTAAGGATAAAACCTCATCCATCGTCATTTGGTAATGATTGAATTAGTGAGATGTAACGATAAATAAGCTTATGATGTACAAAATTCCTGTGGGATCGGTAACCTTCAGGCGCAAATTACTAATGCTCGCATCATCAGATCACCCGAGTTTAAATCTGGAAAGTTTAAGCCTGCAAAAAAGAGTATAAATGATCATAAGTTACTGACAATTTCCAATCCGGATAGCATGAGAAATTTACCAACAGAAAATCGTATACCATGAGATAAGACCACAGAATACGATCATGTAATAAGACCACAGAATAAGACCACGCATATAGACCATATAATAACTCAATAGAATAATACCATAGAAGGAGGCCATAGGGTAAGATCACAGAATAACACCATACAATAAGGCCATAGAATAACACCA
>JAEMWC010000806.1:347500-406698 GCA_016490735.1 Pachyseris speciosa | reverse complement strand
CATCTTCACCCCGATTTTCACATATTAGGAAAATATCAACGAAAATCCGGGTCAATTTCGGGAGTCTCCAGTGATTCCCTATGTACCCCGCACTAACACATCGCATCTTCACCCCGATTTTCACATATTAGAAAATATGAACGAAAATCCGGGTCAATTTCGGGAGTCTCCGGTGATTCTCTATGTACCCCGCACTAACACATCGCTCTTCACCCCAATTTTTCACATATTAGGAAAAAATATCAACGAAAATCCGGGTCAATTTCGGGAGTCTCCAGTGATTCCCTATGTACCCCGCACTAACACATCGCATCTTCACCCCGATTTTCACATATTAGGAAAATATCAACGAAAATCCGGGTCAATTTCGGGAGTCTCCGGTGATTCTTTATGTACCCCGCACTAACACATTGCATCTTCACCCCGATTTTCACAAATTAGGAAAATATCAACGAAAATCCGGGTCAATTTCGGGAGTCTCCAGTGATTCCCATGTACCCCGCACTAACACATCGCATCTTCACCCCGATTTTCACATATTAGGAAAATATCAACGAAAATCCGGGTCAATTTCGGGAGTCTCCAGTGATTCCCTATGTACCCCGCCACTAACACATCGCAATCTTCACCCCGATTTTCACATATTAGGAAAATATCAACGAAAAAATCCGGGTCAATTTCGGGAGTCTCCAGTGATTCTCTATGTACCCCGCACTAACACATCGCATCTTCACCCCGATTTTCACATATTAGGAAAATATCAACGAAAATCCGGGTCAATTTCGGGAGTCTCAGTCATTCTCTATGTACCCCGCACTAACACATCGCATCTTCACCCCGATTTTCACATATTTAGGAAAATATGAAACGAAAATCCGGGTCAATTTCAGGGAGTTTCCAGGCGATTCCCTATGTATTACCCGCACTAACACATCGCATCTTCACCCCGATTTTCAGATTTAGGAAAATATCAACGAAAACCGGGGTCAATTTCGGGAGTGTCCAGTGATTCCCTATGTTACCCCGCATTTAACACATCGCGAACACGGTGTTGATGTTGGAGTTTCCAGTGATTACCTATATGCCTATATGTTACTAACACATCGCATATTGACCCCGATTTTGAGATATTTAGAAAACAGAAACTTAAAACGCGCTCTAATTCCGAAGTTTCCAGTGATTACCTATGTACCCCTCACTCAACCTCTTTCCCAGGGTCTCTCCTCTTCCCTCACCCTGGAGCTAGAGAGAAGAGGGATCTCTTCTCTCTCGCTCCAAGGGGCAGGAAAGGGAGAGACCCTGGGAACGAGGTTGCCCTTTACTAGGAGCCTCTAACACATCGCATATTGACCCCGGTTTTCAGATGTTAAAGAGCACATGAATCGGAAAGTAACTACCAATGTTTTTACGTTTTTAGATAGCTTGTAATCCCCACATTTAATATTCAGTCGCTTCACTCCTGTTTGTGACAAGGATTCACCATTTGTGGGGTTCAAAATCAGTCCCGCCTTGGTATGAGATTTGAGACATTTTGCGCGTGGCCAAAAGGTCTCCGTGACGTCATTCTTGTGTAATGTTCAAGCGCGAAACATATCTGAGACGGCGAAAAAGCTAAAATTTGGAAAGTTTTGCCTAGCTGGCGGCCCCGGTAGTCAACTACGGTAGTTTTCCGACATTTTTATTCCACGGAACTCACAAAAACAGTGTGACGCACTCGACCGTTTACACACGAATCACGTTGACTATTCACCATTTCCCAGATCTTTGTCCAGAATTTTAGCGAGAAAGGCTCAACTTTCGCCGCATTTTAAAATAAGTTCCTGCTCGTTATAGTAAATTATTTTCCCCTTAAAATGTTTCTTAAAACACCAATTTTCATGTTAGAGGATAAAAAATAGGTTTGAAATTTCGATTCATCTTAATAAAAAAAAAACTCTTGGCCGAATTTGTGAGTCTTCAGTGGTTACCTATATACCCGCATTAACACATCATCAGGCATCGCATGTTGACCCTGATTTTGAGATATATAAAACAAAAATAGCAACAATGGACGGGGTAAATGACCGCTAGTTTCGAAATAGACAAACAGACAAAAAACAAACGAAGGAATAGAAAGGGTTAATTTTGCGAGTTTGAACGATACAAAAATGTACACGACACAATCCATGTGTTAGTTGATCTGACTTAGGGCCTCTGACTTAGTCCGCGTTTACAGGCAATCTTAGAACTCCAGCATCCCAGGGTGAACTTTCTAGAGGTTGTTGCGTTATCACTAAGCCCATAAACAGACAAAATGGCGGGCGAATGAGGCAATTTGGCGGTCAATGCTTTTTTCTTCTAACTAGCTGCTTTTGCTGTGACGTTTTAGTGCTGTGGTCTTGTCATTTCCGATGTAATCAGGCCCAACTTACATGATCCAATTATCAGTGGCACAACTGACGGAAGTGACCAAATGGCTCAGTTGATGCACATGGCGCGCATGACCCAGCTGACTTGGATGACCTACTGGTTCGAATGTGTAAACTGAATCAGATGACCGAATACATTCACGTGACCAAACGGAACAAAGTGAATTGAATGACCTGACTGACGTGAAAACGTAGTCACTGGTATAAGTAAAACTCAAACAGCGGAGAAAAACATAGTAAACCAACGCATTTTATATAGACTTGACGTTTCGAATGCTAGGCAACATACATTTTCAAAAGTGACCGTTACAATTTTTGAAAACTATTTCTATTCTTTGAATATAGTGGTCTGACACCGAGATTAAGAATATTAAATATGTGATTTGATGTTTGGAATGACCGCTTTATTGTATTTCCAGTTAGTAATTCACGTGGACAGCAAATTTATCAACTAATATTGGTTATCAAGGCACATACAAACTTGCTGTCTCATTTACAAACTATTCCGCAGTTCAAATGCATGATTTTCAAATATTTATTCTCACATATTTTTCACTCACGGGTATATTACGAACCACAGAATGGCCAGCTCCCAGTTGGCTTGTTAGCTCAGTAGGTAGAGCACTGCCCCGGCATTGCAAATGTCGTGGGTTCGATTCCCGTACAAGCCTGAGGTTTTTCTGGCTTTACTTTCACTGCTGCTTAAGTAGTGTTCATAACTGCGATGATCATTCACACATTCATTCTTTAATCCGCAGTTCAAATATATGTTTTTTCAGATATTCATTCTCATATATTCATCACTCAAAGGTATACTACGAATCAACAAAATGACCAGCTCCCAGTTGGCTTGTTAGCCCAGTTGGTAGAGCACTGCAACGGTATCGCAGAGGTCGTGGGTTCGATTCACGTACAAGCCTAAATTATCTCGGGCTTTATTTTCACTAATGCTTAAGTAGTGTTCATAACTGCGATGATCATTCACATATTTAAAACTATTCTCAAAGAGAAGTAACTTGTAAACTTATAAACAGTCCCTATTAGCTACTTATTCGTCAAAATCCTCATCATTCCACCCCCTTATAGGTATGTTATGAAATTCTTGGTCTTCAAACAGACTAAAGTCATAAAGATTGTCAACATCAACGGGTGTTTCTATTTCAACTTCACTAAATTGTAGATAGGTTTCCTCGGGCTCTTCAAAAGCAGGAAATATCACTGACTCTTTACACATACATGTCAATAACTGAAGATTCTTTTTGTACACATCAATTTTTTGTTGAAGGAGTGACGCCAAACCTCTGTCCACGCTTTCCTTATCTTGGTACAAACTGATGGTGTTAATTTGCTCAGAAATAAATGTGAAAAATCTAAGCATTTCTTCTTTCACAAGGGTCTTTTCCTCCTTACATCTGTCTTCCAACGACATTAAGTGCACCAACTTTTTCTTTATCTCAACTGGGACATTGTCGGTACCATTTGAAAAACTAAGTGGACAGTAGAGTTCTCCGTCGGGATCTTTGATGTCTTCAAATGTGACCGTGTTATCTCCATCTCCCCTCAGTCCATTCAATGTGGCAAGCCCCTGATTCATTGAATTGACCACTTTGTCAATCTGATTGGCCAATTTTATTGCAATGGCTTGGCCATCTGAAATATAAGAATTTAAAATAAAGTGAAGTCTTAAATGATCTACAAAAATCATAAAGAGGCAATTCAAAAAGCAATCTTGGTAACCAACACAATTCCTAATATATATATTTTTTGTAATACTTTCCCCCTCCTAATTCATGCTTGGTATTGATGCTTTAAAAGAACAAAGTCAGTACCATACAACAAAACACAACATGAAAACACAACACAACACTTTATTTATCCACGTAATCAGCTAAGAGCTGATGTAGCTCATTAAAAAGTGAGCGTGAACACAAAATGTCAAAGTACAGTGCAAACAAATAATATGTAACAAACTCTAGCTGTTCTTGGAAATAAAATGAAAATCCTGATCGTTGTGGAGGTCTCGATTAGAGTTTTCTGTTTTGTATTTTGGGTCAGATTATCAAACAATCAGCTCTCTTCTGCGTGATTGACATCCGAATGAACTGAACAGGCTCAATCAAGTTTGATACCTTACTTTAAAAAATTATAAAGACCTGCATATTTTGCTTTTAACTCCAAAAGAAAGATTCGTTCTGATGCCATCTTGTGTAGTCTCATCACTTCATTGTTTCGTTTCTTTGTAGTCAACCGCTGCTGAGTATTTTGAAATGTAGCATCACTTTCTTGCCAGCGTTCTCTGATTCCATGCTTTTTCTCCATCCCTGCAAGGGTTTTTTCATTTCTGGAAAAAAGTGGCGATTATCTTCACCATACATATGTGTAATTTCCTTTTGTAATACTACCAGGTTCAGCATGCAAACAACTCAACATAGGGTGTCAACTAAAAGTAGCCAGCTGTTGAGGTGGGATATTACAGTCCAAGCTCTTCTTGCAACCCTCAAGTGTAAACAATGGTTTTGCTCTCCAGCTGCAGCCAGTTTTGTGAATCACCATTTGGTCTTTGTTCTATTTAAGGCTACCGGTATACAAAAACTGAAATACCTTGACATCTTTCTCTCCAGCATGTCTACTTGCAAAGGCTCTTGTTCTTTGGCAAACGAAATCTGGGATTTTAGTTTAAAAGCTGCCACCAGAAGCTCTACATAAGTTTCATCCCACTGAAGAGACAAATCTAATACAAAATGATAATTACTTTACTAAAATAGCTCACAGGGACTCCAAATATTTTTTTAATCAATATTAGGAAACATATTCTGTAAATTTCATTCTCTGTAAATATTACTTAGCATTACCGTTATTCTATATGAAATATCCCAATAATTTCCACTGCTGCTGCTACTGTCGGCAATACTATGAATCCTAGTAGTATCCAACATGGTTTCAAATCCTGGTTCGTTCACAAGATCATGCTGAGTGTGGATGACAACTCATGTTCTAGTTACAATGATAAAGTCAATGCCTCAACAACATCTTCCCACATTAATTTGTACTTTTGCATCTGAGACTTGTAACGCTGAACCTAATATTACCTCGAACCCACATCTATCTTGTTCAAGCTTACTTCTATCTTGTTCAAACTGACTGCAAACCCATTTTGATCCCTTGAAGTACACTTCAGTCATTTCCTATTGTTTACCCAGACCCATGGAGCTTATATAATTATAGTCAAACTGTATTATTTTTGTTTCACTTGAGTGTTTGTTTGAGATAGTCTTAGTGGGGGATGGATATTTATGAATGTCACTGTATGCTACAAAATAAACCTATGGTTTATTAATAATTTTACAGCGTGACCTGCCTTTTTCTCTTGGGACTATCTCAGACATTTCATTGTCTATCCACTGTCTTACTGTGTCCAAGTCACAGCCTTCTGAAAAAACAAAAAAAAAGAAATACCAAAATAGGTTTGATTCCAGTAGCTTACACAACATCTTTTGGTTTCTAACTTAAATATGAAACCACACTAATGTAGACAGCTTACATGTAAGTATTATTACTGTATAGTTTCAGTTTCCCTTTTTAATATCCTGAAGACAAAAACTTCGATTTTGTAACACCTAACAATTCAGAAATTATTGTTTGAACTGGAAAATGTACTCAAAGAAAGTTCAAAGTCAATTTCTACCTTCACCAGTTGACTCTCTTTTAACACCATGTTACTAGCATGAAATGGTCTGGTTTTATTTTGGATAGAAAATTTTATTTCTGTGGGCCACACTGGTAAAGCAACCACTGTTACTATTAGCTGAGACCTGCATGGCAACAAACAAACATAGATAAGATACCTGGTAATGCAACAATAAGTTTTCTAATTTCTTCACCAACTGTATACAGCAAAGTTGATGCCTTCTTAAGTTTTGCTATCATGGTTGGAACTGCAAGAATGACAAAGCCACAGTAATAACAAATGACAAAAAGAAATGTCAAATTAACTGTTACCAATAAGGAAAAGAAAAAAATACACAACACCAAGAAAAAAAAATTTTTTTAAAAGAGAGAGAGAGTGTGTGTGTTTTGAAAAGGAATTTGTTTATTCATACCAAATCTGTAAAACAAGTGTTCACCAAAATGCAACGAAGCATCAGTGAGGACATCAACTCTTTTATCAACAGACATTTCTTTGGTAATGGTAGAGAACTGACGTAGGTAGGACCAAAATCTTTCAACACCTTCGCCGTCTGTCAACCCAATATTAGGTGTTCGCCTTGGACTAAACTGGACCTGAAGTTAATTAACAAAATAAATGTATCAATAATAAACAAAACTTGTGGCTACTGATTACTATTCAAGTAAAATATGTACATGTTATAATGCTATTACAATATTGTATTTGTTTTGACTCCCATGTCAATATCCTGGTTACGTTTTCTAATACAAGAGTCAAGTCTGGTCAAAAATAAAGGATACATCTGTATTTCTTAGTCATGCTACTCAAAAATTCAACATCACTCGTTTCCCAAAAGATTTTAATTTACAGTGTACATGCAGTCACCTGACAAGAGGCTTTATGTCCATAACAATGAAATATTGGTATGGCAAGGCTTACACCAGATAACAATTCCTCTTGGCCACTATTCTGCAAAGACAACTGTGATATTAATGATACACCAACATGACACATAGATGACTTACTAGTAATTTAGTTACCATAAAATTATGTATGTTCAGGGCATTACCTGCACATGCAGCAAACATTAAAACACACTTAAATTTGTTGTGAAAGGGAAATGTTGAAGAGGAAATGGATAAGTGAGAAGGGGTGTAACACTACATGAGAAAAAAAAAGTTCAGAGGTTGGCATCTCTCCATTACTGACCTTCAAGTGACTTGACAATATGCATGCAATGTCATACATAAGAACAACTTTCAGTGAATCTGCTGCAATAGTATCCCTCAGCTTTTTAAGCTCGTAAACGGAGTATGATATCCTACAAAAAAAGAAGATAATTACTCGAAAATAAATTTAAAACCCACTTCAAGTGTGGTAAACATAAAGGTAATATGCATTCTAATTTTAGTAACGATAAAATGCTAAAAGTCAGGTTTACAACAATAGAAACGTAAAAATAATGGCACAGTTATGGGGAAAGTCACCATACTAGTGCATGAAAACTGTTTTGGCTGGGGATGGCAAAGATCATGAATTGCAAGTTGATGAAGTTGGGCCTGCAACTAAATTCAAGTTATTTTCTTTGATAATCCACTCATCAAATGATATGACAAAAGCATTTCATGAAAAAAAAAAATGGAGAAATTCATTACATGACTTACTGTACTTACCCATCCCAACCTATGAAATAGATTGCAGAAATGTGAGTGACGTTTGCATGGTTTTAACATGGTTGTTTAACATAATTATATTTTTCAAACTCTTGTAACAACCTATGTGAATAATCCTGTGAAAAAATTAAAAAGCACAAATTCATACTCAATTCACATTGATTTTACACCCCCAGTAGTTAAAGTTTGGGAAAATATAAGCAAATGTTAATATTAGCTCATGATTATGGAATTATGTGTCACCTTTCACCATGTTTAATGCTTAACAAGCTCTTTGGAAAATCATGTCTGCAGACTCTGCCAAATACACCTTTCTCATCAAAAAGTTGATTCTTTCCTTTACTTCGTAGGGCAGGGAGGACTTCACCTGCATGGAATCTGTTACAATCCTTGAACAATATTAACATACACAACAATTGTTATTAACAAATTGCACATCACTGCCACATATTAGTTTGAAAATTAACCTATAAAAAGGTCTGGAATACTTTTAATGGAAGATCAAAATCAAAAATAACATATTCCACTGAGCCACCTTAACCTGATGCTATAGGGCCATTGATTTGAAAGTTTTCACTTCATATTTCATTATTATGTCCAGTGGTAATTTAAAGTACACGCAATAATACATTACTGACAGCAGTTACCTTGATACGCTGAAATGAGGCTTCATGCAAACACCGCTACAGGCACACTCCTCTCTGTACTGCACAAGTTTACACTATACACTATACAATGTAACTGACTACAAAATTAATTCGGGCCAAATGTAGCTTCTTCTTCATCAATAACAATAGAAAACTTTATTTGTAAACAAAATTATCCAAACTATTGTGTAGTAGGATAATGTAATGAATGCCCAAACTAACTCTCTGATAGATCACTTAAAGGAAAAGTTACAAAATATATAACTGTACCTGATACAGTGACCTTTGTCCACTGTGTGGATAATTGTCAACAAAATTATCTACATCATCTTGGTCACTAAACAATAGATCCCCATGCCTTGATGCAATTGCATTTCCACCTTTTGCTTTCTTTCTTGCTAGACCAAAGCAGGCATCAATACTCTCAATGAGGACACCGTTTTCCTGGGGTAATGTTAATAAAGAAAGCAAGGACACGTTGTCTTCTATGCCATTATCTAACTTTTCCGTCCCCGTAGTTTATAAGATTATAGCAACAATTCTCTGAATAATAATACTGTTCTTTAATCTACATGCTTCGGGCAAATACCTGTAACACTTGCTCACACTCACTCAAGACTGAGTGTTCCCTATTAAGCAATAATGGGGCTTCATCGTAAGGGTAGACCTGACTCCACTGCTGGTGATCTTATCGTGTTAACATAAAGGTTTCTATTCTATTCTATTATATTATATTCTAAAAGTACACTGCATAAATAAACTAATGTATAATTATGACACACATATCCATTAAATTCCAATAAGATTGCATTAAGTGAGTTATCATCAGCCCTGTAATATCATGCCTGTACAGTTATCAGTCAAATATGGAACTGGGTAGGCTGTTTTCAAATAAAGAAAAACCCTACAATTCCTACTTAACTTACAATTATGGTACATTTCCTTAACTACTAACAATATGATACTTGCACTTACATACGATACAAAACTATAAAATAACACTTCCAGTACTAACAATACTTACAACAATGCAATGTACTTACACTAACCATACTGACACTACTTAAAATATGGTACAAAGTGAGTGAGATAAACAGCTTATAGAAGGCTCCACTGATAAAAAATAAAACACAAAAACATACTTTGGGACACAAGGGGCATTCAGCGCCACTGTAGAGTTCTGGCACATAGGAGTTCAGGTACTTTAGCCTGTACTTGAAATATCTAGATGTAAGTAAATACAATGCAAAAGATAACATTAATTCACTTTTTTTTATTTGGGGTGCTGATTTATTTATGCTACTACATGTATATCATTGATAAACATAATTTAAAAGAAATTAACCTAACATACAGGTAGTGCTGCACTTTATTTCTTAACCGAGAACACTGGATTACTGACATGAAAACTGACATTGGCCACAGTAAAGGTAAAGTCTGTGTCCAAATATTGAACAAGCCATGCAGCTCATTGGTGCTGTTGGTTAGCTTTCAATTGGTTTCTGTAATATGAAGCCACTAGGAGCATCACTCCCCCACCCCTTCTTCCCCATGCTGGAAGTCCTTTGTAAGGTATTTAACACGCAACATTTTGTTAGGTGTTAAAAAATGGCCACCAGTGCCCATTTATATACCTGGGTGGAGATAGACAGTAGTGAAGGATGTTTGATTCTTGTCTAAGGAAACAACACGATTACAGAATACAGACTCAAACCAATGACTTGGGCTAATTAAGTGCCCAATACTCCATAACCACTTACATAAGGCCACCTTGCCTTCAAATTCCACAATTTCCTTTTCACTAACCTGTACTCTTCAAAGCATCCAGAGTTTAATATGGCATACAATGAAGGAATCTGCAAAACAATAAAAAATTATTTCAGTGAACGTGAGACTAAAAGGATGCAGCCATGATCATTTTAGCAAGCTAACTTCGTCTTGTACATGGTGTATTTGCAGGTCATTTTAGCTTCAATGCTAAACTAGAAGTCATTGAAATCTGTTGAAAATTTATGTCTCCAGAAGATCTATAGTGTACAACGTACATGCGCCTGGGTGTTCAAAAGCCCATTAATCCTAATCCAAGATTCAAAATTAACCAAAGAGTTTATCTCTCTATCCACAGATGTTGTTCAAAGCTGACATTTAGCAATATCCACTTAGCGAACAATGCAAACACAGTTTGCCACTCGATCAGCTTTCAACACACATCTCAACTGAAAGAAAAACTTTTTTCCCAGTGAGAGTCGGAATTGAACCGACGTTCCCCAGTTACTGGTCCGACGTGAGTGTTGAAAGCTAAGTGGCAAACTGTGTTTGCATGGTTCAGTAAGTAGATATTGTTCTACGGCTTTCATGGATTGGAAGGTATTTAAACATAATATAAAGACATTCAGTTAAATTTTAGATTAGAGGATGTCTGTCCTGAAAAACAAACAAAAAACAGCAAAAGAAACTTTAATCCAAATGGTTAAAAACTGCAACTAAAGTTTACCCTAATCCTGGATTAAGCTACTTGGCTTTCAAACAACTGGGCCCTGGACATTAAAATGAGGACAGATGGCACTTAGCAACATGGTACAGTGTATGTATACTTTAGTCTATTACTATACAGTGAAACAACTCTACACAGTTCATTAGTGGTCTGGATGCTCACACTCCAAAGACCTAAACATGCTGCCCCTTCCTCCAGAACATAAATGGGAAATTCTAAAGAAACATTTTATTTTTACTGGAAAATCTACCAAGGGATAGAAGTAACAAGCAACATATTGGCTCCAAAAACACTCTGGTAACAAAGAACTCCTACAACATAGACAACTGACAGAAACTGGCAGAAAATGCACAACAATTCAATTTCCATTCCTCTGTTTTCTTAGCCACAGCAACATTTGTCCCTAACAAAAAAAAAATGAAAAACAGAGCCATAAACGAACAACAACCCCTTGGAAGGCCTCATAGTACACCTCTCATTCAACTACTCACAAAATTAGGTTGCAAAGGTGGTGTCATTTCCAAAATCAATTCGGAAAACTCCTTTACAGACACCTGACTGTGAAGGAATAATTTTTCAGCAAGGTCCATTAATTTAAAATGGAAGCCCACGGACGGTCTCTCAGGTGAACCTGGCCAGAACTGACAACGTACTAAAGTGACAGCATGGCTTTCACAGTCACAGACTGAGACTTCCTTCAGGTGCTGATTACCTACAAACCAGAAACAATGAATTCAAAATAAATACAAGGATACCAAGGATATGAATATGAGCTACCGTGTAGCTGGATTTTGTTAATTAAGGCAAAATGGTCAGGTTTACACTCAGTTCAGTGTACATTTTTTTATATAAAGGAAGCTGATCTATAAACACACACTGAAGATACTGATGTATTACCACACTGATCAAGGGCTCAGCCCAAAACGATTGTCTTATGATCACAAACTGACCATTTCAAACATTATTGTTAAACCTTGTTATCTTGATAACAATACATCTATACTTCACATTAAGGTTTGTGCATGCTTTGATTTTGTTTACAACTCACCAAAGGCATCTATTAGTTTGAACAATTTGAGGATCCTTGTAGAACAAGAATGGCCAGATTCAATTGCACCATGATTAGGGAACAGTGGAATAAATCTGTTATCCTGTGAAGAAATTGAGCAAGGCAGTTGATAGATTTGTCTTTGTCTTTCTAAATGTACTAATAAGCGTATCACAGTGCATGCCACCACAAAATCCTAATAGATATTGCAAAACAGTTCAGCTGTATTTTTAAAAAATGGACAACCACTTTGAGTTTAAAACAAGACATGTTTCGATCGTTCAACGATCATCATCAGTTGTAAGATAGTTTACAGTTGTGATTTGAATTCATACTACCATTGACGCGTACAATTTTTTAAAATTAACGGGCAATGCTTAAATGCGCGAGACCTGGGACAATACATTTTATGAAATAGGATGTACATAGAGAGACTCGGTAGAAACAACAAAATAATTACAGCTACCGCACAAAATTGTCATATTAAGTAAAACTAAATAGCAAAAGGACTAACGCAATGGGAAACCACATCAGAAAGAAAAAATCAGCTCGGCATGTTTAAGCTGTTTGTTTAACGTGGGATTTTCCCAGCGGATATGAGCGGCTTCTTTTAAAATAAGCTGAAATCTATTTGGTGCAGAATTTAAAGTAGAAAAGCACCCCGTTGAACAACGTCTGCGGCATGTCTCAGACTGTTGTAAATGCTGAAAAATGTGCGAGTTCCTGACCCTACTCAGATGTTCACGAATGCGTGTTGAGAGATGTCGGCTGGTTTCGCCGATGTAGCACAAGAAAATTTGTAAACAACACGCGAACGGAGATAGAAAGGCAAAGGATCCTTCACACTAAACATACTACCGACTTTGAAATATTCGTGAGGTGAACTGCTGCATTTCCATATATGAATTAAACATGCATTTCTAATATATGCAAGTGGTGATTGCTAAATACCTTCCATTGTTCAAGAACGTGGAATTGGTTCCTCTCCGCGTGCAGATGATGAGCACAAGTCCAACAAAAAAACTGCCTCGGACCGCAGTACCGACATCTCACAGTCGACTCTCGCTGTTTGCATGCGACGCAAACACATTTCTCCGGTAAAGGTTCTTCCCCCACTGCTGTTGAGAATAGTTTATCTCGTACTTTTTCCCAGTTAACTGCAGAATTGTAGTTTCTTCTATGAGCTGCAGAGTGTTGAGCTTCATCAGGTGTAAATACAGGAACGTCGACGTGGTCATCGACGGCTTCGCTGAGAGAAGAAGTTCCTTCGTTCGGCTGAGAACCAGCAGCATTTGAGCTGACCGTTAACGGGGTATGAATAACGGTCTTCCCAGTTCTTCCAAGGACAATTGTTTTCACAGAAACTGGCTTGAACTTCTTCATAATTAAATAAATTTAACAAAAAGGTAAACGTAAAAATGGCCACCAAAGGAGAAGAATGGCGGCCTTTGTACAGCGGTACGGCACCAGACGGCTCAGACGATCATTTCACTTGGGTAGTACCCATATTCTCAATTGAGAAATAGTGGGTGTTACCCTTTGAGAAAATGTGACACGGGTCAAAAATGGGGCTCGAGAAGATCCCAATTTAGGTCGGGAAAACTCTGAAAAGACAAAGAAAAGGAAAGACAAAGAAAAGGAAAGACTTTAAAACACAAAATGATAGATCGATCGACATGCATGAGTCATAGATTCCTTTAACAGACTTTTTCCCCTTCGAAATCATAAAAAGTCACATGAGATTTCAAAGCAACTGATAATACACGAATAAATTGCAAGAGTACACTGGTTGCAAAAGAAGGGCCTGGTTCAATCTTTCTGTCATAAAACTTGGCAAAAGTGGCAGCAGAGGCCCAGCCTGCAGTTTTCATAATCTCCATGAGGGAGGTGTAATTAGCTTTAGCCTTGGAAGCAGCAGCTGATCTAACACTATGAGGCTTGTAAATTGTAACTTCAATGCCTGCCCTAGACACCATTTGCTGGATCCAACGTCTGATTGTGTCTCTACTAGCTCTCTTATGTGGCTTCTGATGTATGGGTTATAAACAATCGTGATTCACTACCACGCAACAACTTTGGTTTATCAAGGTACACGAACCATGTGCTAACAACACAAAGATTACTGTCACGTGAATAAGCAGTTAACAGTTTACTGCTGAGCATAAACGTATAGGCAGCCTCCTCTAGAACCATCCCTAAAGTGTCTAGAAGGTGTAGAGACTGTCCTCTCTGAGCTTTGGTTAACGCAACTAACATAACACATAACAAGTTTCAAAGTCAAATCCTTCAGTGAGAGGTCCTGAGAGTTGCCCATAGAGCTAATATACAGAAGAACCAAGTTGACATCCCATGTTTTAATATAACGAGGAAGTGAGGGCCTTCTCTGGAAAATGCCAAATATTTTCTGCCGACAACCGTCATCTAACCTCTATTATTTTTCAGTTGGCTCGGTTTCCTTTGTTCTTTTCAGGGGATGTATTACATAACCCCTCATTATTATTCACTGTCTGAAAAGTTGGTGGCGGCTTTGATTGTAACAGGGGAGTGCGGGGCTGAAACAATAGCTGATAACAATAGCAAAACAACGCAATATATATTTTCCCTGCTCATATTCCCCTGCTCCGTCATATTCCAGTGCTCATATTCCCCTACTCATATTTCCCTCGACTTAGTCCCCTGCTCATATTCCCCTCGAAACAAACAAACACAGAGGAAATGTCAAACAGTTACCGACTACGCAGTGGTCTTTCGTGTGTTAGCTGGTATCTAGTCACTGCTTCGTTCAGCACCCTCTTCGTCGGCAACAACTTGTATACCGCATTTTCCTCTACTCTCCTCCATAACTTCTTCGTGGGGCCTACTCGCTGCAAAGACATTGGTAGCGGGTGGACCTTCAATCAATAAATCATGATTTTCTCCAGGAGTTTTAAGATCCGTAACAGCATTTTCTGAGCATCCTGCAGGCAGTGAGTCTGACTTGTCCCATTCACAAAGCAAATCCATCTTCACCATTGCTCATCGTTGTTTACAAACAGTGCTAGCCGACAGCTCACTTTTCTCAAAATTTAACGGCAGCCGTTCAACTACGTGACTGTAGTGTACTGAATGCACTGTTTATGCAAAGTAAAATGTTTACCACGCATACCATGAGCCAAAAGAAAATGTCTATACATATTGCCTTCTGTTTCTTTTAGAAAACCTCACCAACTGACAAATAAGCATTTTATTTACCTGTCCCTCGGGGATATGTGATATACTCACCCTAGTACCGCCCCGAGGGCGTAGCCCGAGGGGCGGTACCAGGTGAATAGGGACTTTAAGCAACGACAACGGAAAACGGCAACGGGAACGTGAGACTGTGAGGGCAACCTCGTACCCAGGGTTTTCGTTCCCCTTGACCAGCGGTCGGGAAACGAAAGACAAACGAACGACCCTGGAAAGATCCGATTTGAAAGTCCCAAAATATCGGATTTCCCGATGAAGTGCGCATGCTTAGGGTTCAGAGAGTTTGTAAGAACTCTGT
The DNA here is from genome assembly GCA_016490735.1 of Pachyseris speciosa. NCBI lineage: Eukaryota > Metazoa > Cnidaria > Anthozoa > Scleractinia > Pachyseridae > Pachyseris > Pachyseris speciosa. The sequence goes on along the minus strand of JAEMWC010000806.1, from coordinate 391,238 downwards.
TTTACTTCCGTTTATTTGAATTGTTTGAATAAGCCAATCAGAATCGTCAACCTGTCAGATCTTTCGAGAGTCTCTCGTTTCGTCAAGCCTGCTCAGTACGGAGCGAAGACTCGAGGGACGAGAGTGCTGTGAGGGAAAACCCGAATGTCGCACTGCGCATGTCTGGCGCGAAATATTTTGACGTAGTGCTCCGGGGCCCGACGTGAGAAAGCTAAGTTTGGCGTTGCGTGAAAACGTGAGTAGGATTTCACATATTTTTGCTCTATTTTTGCCCCCAAATTGATAATTTTAATATAGATTGACGCCTTAAGATACCAAGGAATAGAATCATTGAGTTGTTGCCTTATTTTCTTCCCCAAACTATAAGCTCAAACAATTTCATCATTCGGCTGTTTCAAAACAAAAAGCTAGACAACAAGTGCCGATGCCTCCGAAATTAGAAATGATGTTTATCGATATTTCTCTCTGACATTACTTTTTCGCATTCGAAATAAGACATACTAGGCTGTAAATTTACACTTAACCTGGAAAAAATAACTAGTCTATGTTGCTCAAAACTAACGTCCAAAACTCTCTATCATATCTGTGAAATCTCGTCCTTTAATGGCTAGCTGCCTCGATGTTACAGGATGAACACAACGTCTAACGCTAACACAATATGGCTTCCCCGAACACACACATTCACATTACAACCAACCCCACTACGCATCTTGGGAAACCCAGAAATGGTTTCCGGTAAACTTCCGGTCTAATACAGTGTACACTACATCCCTCCATGTTTTTTTTTTTTTAAAGGAAAACAATACAGCATGCTGTTGTAAGGAATAAAACTCCAACAAAAATACATATACATATATATATATATATATATATATTGAAAAATAGAAGAATATTCATAACCGTCGTTCTTATACTATAATATTTACATAAGCGATGATGCGGTTAATTCAAATGATTAGCCACTGCTAACAAAGACGCATTTATAACACTGAAAGACCACAAACCGAACTTCGCTAACAAACCGACCTGCCGACTAATTAACCCCACTAAATCCGAGATAGGCAAAATCAGTAAAGAAATCCTCGACAGAATCAACAACAAAATCACGAGTACATCCAAATTCAACCAATGGAAAAACACGACTTCCGTGATCGAGTGGTTTAAAGCTATTGAAAACAAACAACACCACAGTTTTATTTGCTTCGACATCGTAGAATTCTACCCCTCCATCAGCCAAGACCTTCTAAACAGAGCACTCGATTTTGCCTCAGCTTACGACAACATCACAAGCGACGAAAGAAACATTATAATACATGCTAAAAATTCGATCCTCATACACAAGCAACAATCATGGCAAAAGAAGGGCGACACAACATTTGACGTTACCATGGGCAGCTACGACGGCGCTGAGACATGTGAGCTGGTAGGAAGTTTCCTTCTTTCGCAATTACAAAACCTTGACGTCAACATAGGACTATACAGGGACGACGGACTGGCCATTTCTAACGCCCCAGCGAGAGACACAGAGAACATAAAGAAGGAAATTTGCCGCGTCTTTAACCGCAATGGACTACGCATCACAATTGAAGCCAACAAACAGATCATTAACTTCCTAGACGTCACCTTCAACCTGAACAACAGCACCTATCAGCCGTTCACAAAACCTAACACCACGCTGCAGTACGTCCATCGCGAGAGCAACCACCCACCAATCAATACAAAGAACATTCCCGCCGGCATAAACAAACGACTGTCATCACTTTCATCGGACAAAGCATCGTTCGACCAAGCCGCCCCTCCGTACCAAAAAGCACTCGACGAGAACGGATACCACTACACTCTTCACTATGAACCAACTACGACTGCCAAACAGAAAAACAGACAACGAAACAACATTCTCTGGTACAACCCCCCATTCAGCAAAAACGTCAACACCAATATCGGACACAGATTCCTCACCCTAGTAGACAAACACTTTCCTAAAGACCACAAGCTAAGAAAAATCTTCAACCGCAATACCGTCAAGATCAGCTACAGCTGCATGAATAACACTAAACAGATTATCGACAATCACAACAAACGCATTTTGAATCCACCCGTACACACCGATGAAGCCGCAAACAACGCCTTCGACAACAGAACATGCAACTGCCGACAAAAGAACGCGTGCCCACTTAACGGAAACTGCCTCCACTCATCAGTCATCTACCAAGCAACCGTCACACGAAAGGACAATAACACTTCTGAAACGTACATCGGACTCACAGAAAACGACTTCAAGACAAGATACAGGAACCACACTACATCATTCCGTCACGCAAAACACAGAAACTCCACCGAACTCAGCAAACATATCTGGTCTCTTAAAGACAAGAACATTGACCACTTTATCTCATGGCGTATCATTTCATCAAGCTCATCCTACAGCAGCTCAAGTAAAAGATGTAATCTCTGTCTTAAAGAGAAATTTTTAATAATCTGCCGACCTGATTTGTCATCACTTAACAAACGTAATGAACTTGTATCTTCTTGCCGCCACAGGAACAAAGCGTTGCTACGCAACAACTAAACATTTAATCATTTGAATTAACCGCATCATCGCTTATGTAAATATTATAGTATCAGAACGACGGTTATGAATATTCTTGTCATTAAAATCCCCTGAAGAGTGAGCAATCACGAAACAGGCTTGCAGGGATAAAAAGAGTAGTTTTTTTCTATTTTTCAATATTTTGCTCTACTTTAACGTATCGAGCACTGTGCTACGGAATAATCGAAACATAGTTTTCCTATAGATATATATATATATATATATAACAGGAGCACAAGCTTAAATGCTATAACATGAAACAAAGTTCAGTTCGGTAAGATGCAGAGGTCAGCTGCTAGCAGGTCCCCAAATAACAGTGTTCAGTCACCTTTTTGACAGTTCATAATCATCAAATCGTTTGGGTAGTCTAATAGTTCGAGTTGGCTAGTCATCTGCTGAGCCAGACTCGGGCTAACAATGGGCTGCACAGGTCTTGTCGAACAAGTCGGCTCTGGGGGTTCGCGTTCCCCCTTAGTTTCCCCTGTTTCGACCACGTCTTGCTGCTCTAGATGTCCAGTGTTTACACTTTCTGCGAGTCTCTCATTGTACTTTTTCACAAATGACACGTTCCGCTTTATCTCAACACCATCTTTGTTCCTAACTGTCACCTCTCCTCCTTTTCTGTCCAGTACTTCACAAGGACTTGGATCATAGTTTGGGGACAGCTTGTTTGTTTTCATGTTTCTCAGGAGGACTTTATCCCCAGTTTCTACTTGGTTCTCCACCGCATGCCTCCTAGCATCAACATATTCTTTTTGGGACAGCTTCTTTGCCCAGTCTCGGTCACGAATCTCCTCGCTGGTGATAGGTGCCTCACGCCTCAGGTCTGGTAGCTTGGTTCGCATCTCCCTCCCGAACATCAAGTAAAATGGCGTTGCCCCGGTTGTCATCTGAGGGGTTGATCTGTATGCAATTAGAAATGTCTGCAGTTCCTGACGCCAATCTTTCCCTTCAATTTGAGCAATCTGGATCACTTTCAGCAATGTGCGATTTTGGCGTTCCACCTCCCCATTGGCTTGTGGCCACAACGGTGGTGTTGTGCGGTGTTCTATCCCATTTTCTGCGAGAAAGGCTTCAAATTCGTCTGAAACAAATTGGGGACCGTTGTCAGTTTTGAGTGTATAGGGCACTCCAAATCGAGAAAATATCGGTTTAAGGCTATCAATGATCTTGGCACTTGTAGTTGACTTCAGGATAACTACTTCAAAATATCGGCTATAATAATCGACCACAACAGGCAGATTCTCTCCAGAAGGTAGAGGGCCCAATATATCTGCAGCGCAATCCTGCCACGGTCCGCTTGGTGGGAAGGCTCGTGCCATAGGTTCTGGGGCAGCATATTCACTGACAGCTTGGCAACCATGACAGCTCTTGCACAATTTCTCCGCATCGGCATCCATCTTGGGCCACCAAACCTTACTACGTAGCCTGCATTTCATTTTAACAATGCCCTGATGCCCTTCGTGGGCCAACTGCAAAACACGCTCTCTCAGCACCTTGGGAATTACCAGCCTGGAACCACGCAGCAGCAGCTGACCAAAGGTACACAATTCATTCTTCACTTGCAAGTAGGCAGGGACATTACAACTACTCCAGTCTCCCGTTCTCACACATTCCTTAATAAGGTTTAGTTCCAGATCACCAGCTGAAGCCTCCTCTATTTCAGTGGACATCAGGGAACAAGGGACGCTGCTCTCAGCTACAGCATGGACATAGTCGTAATGTTCTCCATCATCACCACGGAACTTGCAATTCAGTCTGGACAAAGCATCTGCAATGTTGGTTCTGCCTGGCCTGTAGACAACCTTGAAGTCATAAGCCTGCAAGCGAAGGACCCACCGTTCCACCCGGGCTGAAGGTTTTGACTTTGGTGAGTAAATGTACTCCAGCGGCTTGTGATCCGTTTCTAGCTCAAATTCTCTTCCAAAAACATACATGTTAAAGCGTTCACAAGCCCACACAAGAGCGAGGGCCTCTTTCTCAGTTTGGCTGTACCGCCTCTCTACATCTGTCAGCCGTCTTGAGGCATAAGCAATCACTCTCCACTCACTGCCCTGCAACTGAGTTAACACCGCTCCAAGACCCACAGGGGATGCATCTGCAACAATTCTTGTTCTGCCACCTACATTGAAGTAAGCGAGAGCATTTGCACTCGTGATCAGTTCCTTTAACTTCTCAAATGCAGTCTGCTGTTCTGGGTGCCACTTGAATTCTACATTCTTGTGAGTTAGTCTCTGGATCGGTTCCGCGACAGATGACAAGTCTGGAACAAACTTAGACACAAACTGAACTAGACCTTGGAAAGATCTTGCCTCGCTGGCATTCTGTGGTGGGTCTGCATGTAGGATTGCTGCAATTTTCTCTTCACTGGGTTTCACACCATTCTGTGTTACTTCATGCCCAAATAATGTCAACCTTGGTAGCCTGAACTCACACTTGCTTTCGTTCCACGTCAAACCAGCCGTCTTCAACCGGTCAAGGACAGCAAAAAGCCTCTCGTCGTGCTGCTCAAGTTCCTTTCCATGGATCACCAGGTCATCTGCAATGTTGACCACACCATCACAGCCACGTAGTACATCCCGGATGATTTGTTGATATTTTTCAGGTGCTGAGGTCACTCCAAACATGAGTCGGGTGTATCTGTAAAGGCCGCGGTGGGTAACAAATGTTGTCACATGTCTGCTTTCTTCTGCAAGAAGTATCTGGTGAAATCCCCACTTCAGATCCACTCGACTGAACACTGTACTGCCATTTAGGTCTTGGAGAACTTCTTCAACTGTCGGGATGGGCTGACGCTCCCTGATAATCGCCTGATTTGCACGTCTCATATCGACACAAACTCTAATGTCCCCATCAGGTTTGGGTACGACGACCAGTGGTGAAACCCACCCAGTTGGCCCCTCAGGTACCTCTTCTATTATTCCATATACCAGTAATTCATCTAGCTTTCTCTCCACTTTCTCCCTTACAGCAAATGGGATCCTTCGTACAGGTTGTGCCACCGGCTTCACAGACTCGTCGATGTTCAGCTTCAACTCATAGCCCTTAAGGAGACCTACACCATTAAACAGTTCCTTGTATTTGTCCTTGATATCTTGCCCCATAGCCTCTGCTCCAACACTGTTCACAGCATGCATAGGTCCAATACGCAGCAGATGTAATTTCTCAGCTGTGTCTCGACAAAGGAGAGTTCTGCCATTTCCATCCAAGACCACGAAATCAGCTTCACAGGTGACATTTGTGTCCACTGACGAGACATCCGCTGTAAATGTTCCTAGTGTTGGCAGTGGTCTGGTGTTTCCATATGCAAATAAGGCCTTAGCTTCTTTGCGGATCTGACACTGGACGTTCTGATTCTTGAGCCACTCCCAGGTTTCCTTCCCAAGAAGGTTGCATGTCGCCCCTGAGTCAATTAGAACATTTGGCAAAATGACTCCTCCAATCTGCAGGGTTACTATTCCATCACTGTGATTCACCTCATCTCCCACAGAAAACACATACTCATATGTAGAATTAGGCCTTTCCCCTTTTTCCACCTATCCATCAGCGTGACTGTCAACATAATTGGTGTTGGTCTTCCTGCCCCTATCAGTTCCTTTTGGATCAATTTTTCTACCCCATCTGCTGGCACCTTGTTTCTGCCACTGTTGGGAACCTCGCTGTGGCCTTTACCTTAAAATGACCGACTGCTCCACATTGATCGCATTTACGACCTCTAGCAGGGCATCTCCAATCTCTAGCAAGATGGTCCTCCCGACCACAGTTAAAACACTCTCTCTTCTCACTGTTCACACCAAACTTTACATCAGTGACACTGTTCACTTGCTCTGAACAAGCGTTCCCTCCCATTGCTTCCATTTGCAAATCAACTGCTTCCTGTGCCCTGGCGATTATTAAAAGGTCATTCAACGTAACACTGCCTTGTTTCTCAAGAAATTTCCTACGCAACCTTGCTGAATAGCATTTATCAATTAGCTGATCTCTGATGTACTCATCCTCCCGCTCCCCGAAGTCACACGAGGCTGCATGTTGTCTCAACCGACAGACAAATTGATCAACAGTCTCCTCGCTATTTTGGCCAATTTGCCTGAATACGTGTCTTTCGAAAGGCACGTTGGCTTTAGGGATAAAGTAATCATCTAATACCTTTAAAGTGGCGGCGTAGTCCTTGTCCTCACCGTCAGACACAAGGGTAAAGAAAACTTCTTGTACCTCCAGGCCGGCCGTGTGAAGTAGAAGACCTCGTTTCTGCGGATCATTCGTGACTCCTTTTCCTAGCACGTACAACTGAAAAGCCCTTTTCCATTTTTTCCAACGCTGTGAAATGGAATGTGGATCTCCCTTAACTTGAAAAGGCTGTAATCCCCCAACTTCAACAGCCACAGGCGTCGAAACTTCACTGCTACTGGCGGCACTCGCCGAACTCCCTGCTTCGCTCGAACCTCCGGGCATCACAACAACCCGTGCCTCCACAAAATACAAAGCCCACTTGAAACTACAAGGAAGGTGTCCTCTACCATCCCATCCTCGTCGCCAGATGTGAAATCTCGTCCTTTAATGGCTAGCTGCCTCGATGTTACAGGATGAACACAACGTCTAACGCTAACACAATATGGCTTCCCCGAACACACACATTCACATTACAAACAACCCCACTACGCATCTTGGGAAACCCAGAAATGGTTTCCGGTAAACTTCCCGTCTAATACAGTGTACACTACAATATCGTAGTCAGTTTCAGTTCAAATTCTTAGATGTAAAGATATGAAACTGACATGCATGCTGGTACCGCTAAAGCGTTTCTCGCAAATCCCGGCCTCCGATGCAGAACATTTCAATTGAGTTCATGTTTTATCTAGTCGCTACTTCTAGATTAATGTCAGTGATTTTTATTTCATTTTATTTTATTACATTACCCCTAAAAATGTGATATCTTGTTTCCGAAATCTAATCTCCTATAAACACTTGTCGTTCTCCAGCACTGATTTGTTGACGTATTCAGTTTGTACAACAGTAAAAAATCTACATCGGTCATATCATCATTAAAATTGCGGAACATTAATTGATTTGGCTTGTTCTAGCGAAGGAATATTTCGAGAGAAGTTGGCGTCCACAATCGCGTCCTCTCCCCAGTATTTTCTCGGTTTCTCCGTCGCCGTTGCCGTTCCCGTCGTCGTTGCTTAAAGTCCTTAATATATCACATACCCCTCGTTCCAGGTAAATAACCCTCACTTATTTTCTACTTTACCTTTCACTTTGTTTTCACTTGCCACACGCCCGTGCTGAGCTAACTATTCTTGGTTTTCACATGACGTCATCAAAAACTAAAACTCAAAAGTAAACAGACCTTTGCATTTTTATCTTCATCTCTTAAAAGACATATTAGAAATGTATCTGCTTCCATGTTTTCACCTCGGTAGCGATCTGTCTGCCCACAAGCATATCACGTACATGAAAACTTCGATTCACCGTGTGTTTTTGAGGTATTAAAAGCCAATATGACAAGAGAACCGTCTATGTGAAAGTTTGCAGGCTCATCCGAGTGAAGAAAACCTTTGAGATAGCTAAAGTAAGTTCCAGATGTTTTTCACTGGTTTCCGGCCGCCATGTTGGAGCTCATCAAGAAGGGCTCCATCATGGTGTTTCCATACTAAACCCAGTAAGTTTCAGTGGTACATTTTGACGAATAACTCGAGTACCGGACATCGCACAGCCCTGAAGCTTGGGAATGTTGTTTATTTATTACTTGGCGATATTAAAAACGATTGATGTCTCGATGAAACTTGGGTCTACTTGCGACTTCGTTTGGCCAGGGCTTGCGTGCACTTGCGTTGACTTGCGATGACTTGCGCTCACACTGGTCGGGATCAAATTTGCACGCAAGTCGACGCATGTTTTTCACCGTTTGGCTACCCAACCCAAGTCAACGTAAGTTGAGTAACGTCTATTCGTTGTTATAGCAACTATTAACCAATGAAATGGGGCTTTTTTGCGACTTGTGTGTGCTTGCGAGGAAACTTCAGCTTACGACTACTTGTGAGTCCGTTTGGCCTGGGCTTAACACAATAAAAGAGAAAAAAAAACCTTTGAAAAAAGGCGAAAAACGCCGAGTTCCTTAGTGTATCAATTCTAACGATTCAAAAAAACGTGAAAGAGAATGTATATCTAAGTTTTGTGTAAACACCTGCTTACTCTTATTGCTTCCAGGTAACAGTTTTTAAGGATTTTTTTTTGTTGGCATTAATTTTTGTTTTATTTGATGCATGTGGACGTAATAACGAATTTTAACAAGATCTCAGCACAGACAAATACTAGCGAAATAATCCCATGTTATTAATCTTTCATTAAATTCAATCCTGTAGTCGGATTTTTCAAAACAAAGTCATCTTTTTTTCTATGGTACTGAATCGCCGAACTGATCTCTTCGAAAAAAGCCAAAACGGGAACTTTTTAAAATTCGTTGCTTTGTGGTTTTGTTTTGGTAGTGTCATAAGAATACTGTTAAGACTATATTGTTCTCCGAAATTTATTACAGGAGTATATCAATAGCCTTTGCAAGAATGCTTAATAATCGGTCCGCCGTGAAATTGGGGAACTTTAGCGACGAGGACGGCAACGGCAACGAAAACAGCGTTTCAAAATCTAACTTTTCGTTTTTGTATCTCTTTCGAGATTACTCCTATTTTTTCCTATTATTCCTATTTGGCAATGCTGGCGAAGTAATCAGGGACTATATTACTACGAACGGCGTTAAAATAAGGAAAAGAAGAAAGAAACATGACTGTCATGCGCTCACGTTCCCGAGAAAACCTGAAATTTGGTCATTTCACGTTGTTGTTTTGCCGAGGACGACAAACTGGAAATGTACCAAAATGTAAAATGCACGTGCAGAGCGATTGCTTTTGCTAATGAAATCCATTGTTTTGTGGCATTCTCGTTGCCGTTGCCGTCCTTGTTGCCCCTAATAGGCCCGGGGGGAGGGGGGGGGGAGTACTCCCTTATATGGGCTGTATAGGTAAGTGCGGCCCCAAAGAGTATGCTTATTCAGCCGTTTTGGTGTGATGTAGGGTATCGATTTTAACCATTTTGGTCTGAAATGGGATATGGTTTTTCCACTCTATTCCTGGCTGAATTAAGCATTTTTTTTTTTTAGAAGAAGCTGCTTCTTCATCATTAGGCGATAAGGCCATTAACAAAAGAGTCACAAAAGCCGTTCTCAAATTATGCCAACCGAGTACGTAAAATAGGTCTGAAATAGGCTATCGAATTTTTGGTCAGGTCTGAAATAGGATAGGGGAAAATCGCAGATTTTGGTCTGAAATAGGGTAAGAGTTTCATGAAGCGGGCCGCACACCCCCACCCAATTTCTTTGGGAGTACCCCCCTCCCCCGGGTAACCTGGACGTTTGTTTATGACTTGAGAGTGGAAGGGAGAAACTGTTTATCTCGATTCTCGGAATTCTATTATCAACTGCTTTATCTCAACTGTGGATTTCTAGATGCGAACGTTTTATTTTCATATGCGAACGTATGCGAACATTTTATTTTCATTGTGGAAGTCAACAGACTGTTTTATTAACGAGAACGTAGTTTGTTACCATTTATGCAAACACAGCGGACATGCAACAAGTAAATAAGAGTTCTATTTGACTTAATATTTACATAAATAATGATTGGAAGGTGGGCGCTAAAATGATCAATTATAAAACTGAACGCTTATTGGCTGACATAAAACTTGGACGTCCTTGCAAAGTTTCTGTCAAGCTTCATTATAATTTACAATTTTTATGAAACAACCGGCCTTAGTATTACAGATACTAAGAAGAATTGAAAACTAAACCCGTCTAAATGTGTCTTGTAGATTTATCCATTTAAAAACCTGCAATTTGATGAAATGTCTACGTTCTAAAGGCCATAAAAATGTTAATCTGCAGCTGCTATGCATCTTCTATGCATCTTAAACTTAAACATTAATTAAATGGGCGAGTGGTCGAAAGATGACAAAACACAAATGTTGGCTCAGCCCAGTTACTCTTAATAACCAAAAGGAAGTTTACACTTCAAGGAATATCTTTGTAGAAACGCTACAACAAAGAAAAAAGGAAACTTGCCAAGAAAATTGTCGTCCGCTGTGTATTTGAATTGCTGGCTACAGTGAATATTTGCCAAAGAAAACTTGTTCATTCGTTCACACCAGAAAATAAAACATGTGAAGGCAAAATTGTCAAAGAAAACTTGTAAAGATGAGCAAAAAAAAATTGTCAATGACACTTGTCAAGGAAAAGTTGCTCGTGTGTAACCGGCTTTAAATAAAATCTTCCCAAACAGCTGTCAAGGAAAACTTGCTCGTGTGTAACCGGCTTTAAATAAAATCTTCCTAAACAGCTGCTCAGTTAGCGAAACGATCGGTACCGGTGGGTCATTCCAATTCTGTCGCTCGGTACTTTCCATTATATTAGTTTGGTTTCAGGGACGGTTTTAAGGGAAGGGCCTGGGGAATTAACTCTAAGGCCCTTATCGCTTTTCTGTCAACAATTTTGTACGTTGTAGTATAATTAGCTTCTTTCCTTTCCGCGGAAACAATAATAAAAAGGAGAGGTGGAAAAGATGGCAAAGCAGTCAGGTCGGTTGAGTCCAACTGAAACCGAATCAGCATCGAACAGGAAGTTTCCCCCTCAGGGAAAATTTTTTTTTTTTTTTTTGAGAAATTTTGAAATTCAACCAGTTTGAATAAAATTTTCCAGTGCATGTAACATCTTTCACAAAACATTTTGTATATGTTATCTTGTTTCCGCCTTGCACGCAGCTTCTAGTGACTGTGCGATGGTTACAAGTCAGGGGCACCCAACGAGCCAAATCAAGCAAAAGCTGTAGAAAGGCGTTTTTAAGTGCCTTATGGTGTTTGAAGTCTGTTTAAAGCGATGTCTTCATAAGCTAGAAGAAGTTCATCTGTTCGGATTCCCTAGCTGAAGTTATAATTGTCCGAAAATATTAGGGAGAAAAATCTTCCTTTGAGAAAATGCAATCTGAAATGAACTTTAAACGAACTTTCTGGGAAACTATTTTATTTCCGAAAATGCTAGCTGGAGTTTTTGACTGTCAAAAACAACAATTACGGCCTTTCCGAAAACCTCAGGGGCTATGATTTCCCAATTGCGAATCTTTGAGGCCTCGTTTTAGTTACGAAAATCCGAGAGCACTCTTTAATCGACGCCGAAATCCCAAGGCGAATTACCCTCCACCGAACAGATATCTACCGAAACTTGGCGTTGGGTGCCCCTGACAAGTTTCCGCTCAGAGACCGTAAGCTGATAAATTGTTCAAAGGAAAGGAAATTTCATTTATTGAATAAGTCGTTGTTGTGTGGCACCGCATTTGCTTATAAAGTTTACCACTTGAAAAATGTTACTGATAGCTAAAAATCGAGCTAACCAGTTTTTCCCTTCCACTCTTTGAGGTTAAGGAAAAAATTTCACACAAGTCTAAGTATTCGCTATTTCGCTGTTTATTGCAATGACTACAGTTGTCTTCTAAGTACCTCGTAACATAAACAAAAGCACAGTTTTGAAAATCTTATTTATCTATTTCACCCCGAGTTTTTCTATTTATTTTCCTTAGTTATATAAGAATTAAACGGATGTTACGAAGGCCGTACATAACGTAAGTATTAACTTGATGAACAATACAGTCCTTTGACGATATCTTTCACCGCTTGCCTCACTTCGCTGATCTTCCAACAGTACAGGATCGGGTTTAATGACGAATTTAGTGAAAGTAAAGCCGATGTAAAAAAACCTTGCAACGAGAACGGATAGCGACAGTCCTCTTTGGAGAAGAACAATCTCTGTCGTAGAATATGGGAGATAACATGCAACCAATGCTAACTGCACCCACAGTGCACTGTTCACTGTCTTTTTGTATCGCGCTCTGTTCGGTAGAACGTTTTGGTTTTGCTGTCCCTGTGCTTGAACTTGGTTATGACGAAGAGTGAAGAATATCTTGGCGTAAGAGAAGACTGAGATGACTAAGCATAGGGATATAATGCTATAACTAAACCACAAGGGTATGTCAAAAGGAGTCCACAAGTACATTGTCGAAAAGATAATGCACACAAGCCAAAAAGCAATGAGGGTTACGTAGATTCGATTTATAATTACAACTTGTCTGTATCTGAGCCGTAACAACAGAGCGAGAAGTCTGTCCACGCTTATTGCGGTCACGGTTAACAGCGACACTCCACACAAAATACAGGCTGTGACATAGACACTCGCACACAAAACGCGACAAATATTCCACTGTTCATTCAACACAGATATAAAACAAGTTCCGTAAAGAGGTCCTACAAAGATACCGACAGCGAGATCAGTTACGGCCAGGTTACGAAACAAGAGTTTGGACGGCGGATGAAGAGAAGACTCCCTGTGAAGGGCAGCTAGGATGAGAGCATTCCCCAGAAATGCGGATATGGACAGAAAAATGTTTAATGCTACGAGGGCAATCAGCTCGTTGTATCTTCCTTTGGCCAATTCTGTTGTACAAATAGCGTCTTCAAATGATTTTCGGTTCCCATCTGCGGGAAAGTTTGTCATCGCCATTTTCCTTCAGAGAAAGAGAAAGCGAGGCAGCCTACTGCAATTGCGCGATTCTGTGATGTCCAAAGCATTTATAGGGAATGTTTGCTAGCAAATAGGATTTTTATGCTTTTCCTCGATGCTCTGTGAATTAATTGCCATAGGTGTTGTGTGACAACATCCGGGTATTTGTGTAGGGTTTGAATGTGACTTCATCAATAATAGCCCCTCTGGGGATACCGAACATATGGGACTGAAGTGTCAATTGTCCATTGTCATTCACATGTTTCTTCACTGGGGAAAGGAGTGAATTTTTCTATCAAGGTACTTTAATCTTAATTCTGTTTCCTTTTAGGCGTCCCCGCTTCCTCAAGTTCTTCTGTTAGGCCATTCTTTTTTTAAGCATTTACAGCGCGATTTACGTTCGAATTTCTTCAGTCGTGCCGATGTCGATTTCAGTCTTCTCGGCACATCGTGGTCGTACTGTCACGAAGCTCAGAGATTTTGACCTTTCAGTGGTCAAGCATGTGGCGCCTGATATCGTTATCCAAGAGACTGGTGCTAATAATCTCGTGGACGGCTGGCTATGATATCGAGGACTTAGACCGTTTATTCCGTTCGCGTTGTTGGCGTTTGTCACGTTATTCCACGTGGCGTGTCTTTCTCTTAGGCTTCATTGTTCGCTTCCCGCGCTCAGGTTCTAAGTCAGTATTTATTGTTTTAAATCCTTTCCCAAATGTTTTTTGCTGGGCCCATCGCGTTTTTTTCCTCACCCAAGTAAAAAATTGTATTTGGTGACCATGTTAACCCAGCGGGTCAATATCATTTATATCGTTACGCATGCTTTGAAGCCGCGGCCTCACGTCTCCTCTGTCGTGGTTTTAATTGCTGTTTATTTTGATTATGGTTTCGTCGCATTTAAGACGCTGTTTTATGGATTAATGCTTAACTTTATCTGCCCTTCCTCTTCACTTTCATTATTTTGTATTGTATTTTGTGGTAGATTAGTCTATCATTTTTATTTGCGGTTTCATCCCTGTTTTATTTTGGCATTTAAGGGAGCTAGTACGTCGACTTATGTCTGACAGTTATCCCTTGCCCTTTTTTCATATTATTTTGGATTCGTCCAAAGTCTTTGATCGTGGATTCGTCCACTGCTCATATGGTGGATTCGTCCACTGTTTTTCTATGGATTTGTTCACTGTTCTTATTGTGGAGTTGTCCACAACTTTTATTTTGGCATTTAAGGGAGCTAATGCGTCAACTTATGTCTGACAGTTATCCCTTGCCTTTTTCATATTATTTTGGATTCGTCCAATGTTATTTTTTGTGGATTCGTCCACTGTTTTTTTTTTGTGGTTTCGTCCACTGTTTTTATTGTGGATTCGTCCACTGTTTTTATTTTGGATTCGTCCACTATTCTTATTGTGGAGTTGTCCACAGTTTTATTTTGGCATTTAAGGGAGTTAATGCGTCGACTTATGTCTGACAGTTATCCCTTGCCTTTTTCATATTATTTTGGATTCGTCCAATGTTATTTATTGTGGATTCGTCCACTGTTTTTATTGTGGAATCGTCCACTGTTTTTATGGTGGATTCGTCCACTGTTTTTATTGTGGATTCGTCCACTATTCTTACTGTGGAGTTGTCCACAGTTTTATTTTGGCATTTAAGGGAGCTAATGCGTCGACTTATGTCTTATGTCTCATGTCTTACATGTATTGTGGATTCGTCCACTGTTTTTATTGTGGAATCGTCCACTGTTTCTATTGTGGATTCGTCCACTGTTTTTATTGTGGATTTGTCCACTGCTTATATTGTGGATTCGCCCACTGTTTTGTATGGATTTGTTCACTGTTATTGTGGATTCGTCCACTGCTCATATTGTGGATTCGTTCACTGTTTTTATATGGATTTGTTCACTGTTATTGTGGATTCGTCCACTGCTCATGTTGTTGATTTGTCCACTGCTCATATTGTGGATTCGTCCACTGTTTTTATTGTTGATTCATCCACTGCTCATATTGTGGATTCATCCACTGTTTTTATACGGATTTGTTCACTGTTCTTATTGTGGGTTTGTGCACTCATTTCATTTTCATTGTGTATATTTATATAGATTTGTTCACTGTTATTGTGGATTCGTCCACTGCTCATATTGTGGATTCATCCACCGTTCTGTATGGATTTGTTCACTGTTCTTATTGTGGATTTGTCCACTCATTTCATTTTCATTATGTTATTTGGCCGTTTTTGTGCTTTGTGGTTTAGTTTTCCCTTTTAGATATGTTATGCCTCCCAAGCGTTCCCAGCAGAAAAAGTCAAGGGGATTGGCAGCTTCCACACTGGCCTCTACTGCTGGCCAGGCTCCAGTTCACCTGCCACCCACCTTAACCGCAGACATCATGGACAGTTTAGTCTCTCGTGACCAGAGGTGACCAGACGCATTTCTCCTCTTCACATCACCCAGCCTCGCGATTGATTCAAGAGTGTCAGACAAATCGAAGGCCAGGATATGGAACAATGAGTATTTCAAGTTAAATGCTCTCCTTATCAATCCGGTCCATAAGAGCAGATACCAGGTTACATTAGCTAAGTCTAATACTGAGCAGTTGTCACCTTTATGTCTTGAGCCAGTAGCTAAATCCAACAGAACATCCACGATTGAAACATGGCTATGTTGCTTCCATACTTTTAGGGGGTGTACACTAGAAGATACTCTAGTATGAGGCCCAGGCCCTCATGAAGTATGGTTAGGTTGTTAGGCAGCATGAGGTTTCAGTTAACGGTTTTACAACGAAAATTTTTCATTTCTGAAGACAAACGCTGCTGAGCCCTCATCATTCCCATGGAGTGGACTTCACTGGGAATTGTGGATGCGTGCTCAGCAATCCATTATTGGTAAGCCTCCATCAACCTCCGGGCATCCAAAGTAACCCTCAGGGGTATTGCTTTAAATTGCATAGTGGTATAGAGTGTGCAGCGGCTTGTGTTTTTAAACACTTGTGTTATTAATGTAATGGCCCTCACCAGGCTAGTTGCTGTAATTTTCATTCCCAAAGTAAGAGCTCAGTCAGCCAGCCTCCCACTACCAAGTCCCAACCCTCCAAGCCCTAATCTGCCTACACCAGTAAATGCGGAATGGTTAGCATACTCCTGGTACTGTAGCATTTCTTTCTGTTGGTTTTTGCAACTGTTTTCCGATACGCTACTGTGGTATTTGAGAGTCTTCAGATGCTAAAATCTTAACTTCAGCCTTAGAGAATCCAGAACCGATTGATATTAAACTTAAGAAGGAGCTTGACGTGGGCTGCATAGCTGGACCATTTCATGTTCATCCCTTTCACCCATTTTGATTGTTCCCCTTGGGTGTTGTTCCCAAGAAGACCCCTGGGGGAGTTCTGTCTAAGCCATCATCTTTCCTACCCTAGAGGTTCCTCTGTTAATGATGGCATCTCTGCATACCACAGTAGTGTATCTTAGGCCACTTTCATGTTGCCATTCGCCAAGTTAGAGCTATGCGTCCAGGATGTCTTTTTTGGCTAAGACAGATGTTAAGAATGCCTTTAGGATAATTCCTGGTATGTGTTGGCAAGGGGTCTATTATTATGATCGATTTACATGTATGCCCATGGGGTGCTCTAGTAGGTGCAAAACCTTCAAGACATTTAGCACTGTCTTGGAATGGTTTGCACATTCCAAATAAAAGATTAGTCACATAATTCATTTACATGATATTTTTCTCATTATTGCCCCTTCTCAGGCTTTATGGCAAAATCAGCTGAATTTATTCCTGGATCTTTGTTCTTATCTTGGCATTCCCATGGCACCAAAAAAAAAAAAAAGTTTGATTCATCTCACTCTGGGGCTAAAATCCCCTAAGCCAGCTTTTATGGCAGGTCAATTTTTCTTGATGATACCTGGTCCAATTCAGACAAGCTGAACCTTTTTACAGGCGCTGCCAGGGCTTTAGGTTTTTGGGCCAATTTTGGGAATAAATGGTGCTATGGGAGGTGGCCTGATGGTTGATCTGGCATGAATATTGCAATTTTGCAATTTTACCCAATTGTTCTTAGTTTGTATTTGTGGTGCAGTGAGATGCGTAACCACTGTTTTTCTTTTCTTTACTGACAACAAAGCTCGACTTATTAACAAGCAGTCATGCAAAGACAAAAGATTGATGTTTTTTGTCAGGAAATTGGTAACATAAAAGTAACATACTTTTGTTCGAGGTGTCCATAACACTCTAGCAGAGTCTTTATCTCGATTACAGGTGGAGAAATTCAGGTGTTTGGCACCAGCTTACCCGGACCATAATCCAACGGACATCCCGGTCAATCTGCAGCCTCAGAATTGGCACTCATAGTTTCAACATTATTAAAGTCCAGTCTTCGTCCTTCTTCTGTACCTACCTATCTTTTGTGATATGTCGTCAGAGCTCTTTTTGTCCTGTAGACATTTTGTTGCAATGTTTGTCTCTAAGGGACAGTAAACCTGGGCCCCTCTTTGTTTTGCTAGATGGTTCGCCAGTCGGATATTCGAGCTTTTTGCATTCCATGGCCATTAAGTATTGCGTTCTTGGGCTATCATGCTACAAGGGGCATAGCTTTCGTATTGGGGCTGCTTCTCATGCTGCAGATTCCGGAATTTCGTACACACAGAATAGGGCATTGGGGCGTTGTATACCTTTAACTGGTAATCCATTCTGATCAACTGCTTGCAAGGGCAGCAGTTATCATTAGCTGGAATTTTTCTGTTTACCTTTCATAGTTTGGCTTTGTTTATTATCTCATAGGAAATTTAGTTAAATTTAATTGTTTTAGCATACTCAGTGCTTAGCTGGGGTAGGTGCTGCTCTTACTTCTTTCTGATGAACTGCATGGCAGGGGCAGCAGTTCTCAACAGTTTGGATTTTGTGTTTACTAACCGGAGATTGAGCTGCATGGGCGGCAATCTCCTTTCATTGCATATCTGTCTACCCTTATTCATAGTTCTTGTGATTTAATTGTAGTATACGAAGGTCATACAGAGCTGCCCAGCCAGGGTGAAAGTTCCATTGCTTCTTTTCTTTTTTGGGTGCTTCATTTCCCTTGGGTGGGGTGAGCATCATCTTTGCTTTGCATTATGATGCTTTTGGTGTTGTGGTTGCCCTCACCTTTACTGGGCCAGTTAAAACTTCATTTTAAAGTATCAGATAACTTGAAGAAAAGAGAATTATTTTATTAAAGCGGCTATGAACTTTGTTCATAACCATTTAACTCCATGTTGTGTTTGCAAATTCCTTATTTGGGCCCAGTAAACTAGCTTCAGGTAATGCAGTACTGCCTTAACTATATCAGTGGGCAGAAAGGGAAAGCATAAAACACAGCTATTTTACAGTTATTAATTTGGAGGATCATAAAAGACGACAAAAATTAAATATGTTGGATTAGCCTATAAGAATCCTACTGATGACAAAATTAAAAAGGAAGTTTCAATTTGCCGTTTCCTAATAACATTTAATCAGTACTGTTACACCTGCATAAATGTAAGGGCGTGGCTACCTGTGCGCACGGACGCACGTGCGTACCTAAAAAAGTCGTAAACAAAAGAACTGAAATATACCTGGATTTTTCAAAACAGGGCTCTAGATGTTCGTGATGACCTTGTTTATATTATTTTAGTACTTACTAGGTGTCTCTCCCTGTTTGTTTGTTTTTTGGTTCATGCAAATTATATAAACAATTAAAAGAAGAGAAAGCAACTGTTCCTGAATATAAAATTTATCCCCGTCCCTGCCCCCCCACGCCACCCCCACTCCCACCCCCTTATCCTTTACGACAAAAGTATTTTGTCGATTGGGTACCACTCTCG
Source organism: Pachyseris speciosa (assembly GCA_016490735.1). Lineage (NCBI taxonomy): Eukaryota > Metazoa > Cnidaria > Anthozoa > Scleractinia > Pachyseridae > Pachyseris > Pachyseris speciosa. Next base: position 372,225 of record JAEMWC010000806.1, on the reverse strand, counting down.
GATCATTATCAGCATCTGGGCCAAGTCCCCTTTGAAAAAGGCCTAAAAAGATAACCCAAAGCACCTTATGTAACTCGGGGTAACAAAATTGGGAAATTTAAGTTTAAAGGTAAATAACGTAAATTTAGTAAACTTTTAAGACTCTTTAAAATCGCCATTTTCCGTAAAATCCCCACTTTCAACACTCCACTCCTTAAAATTGCAGCCTTAGAGACAACTTAAAATCGCTTCCCTTTAGACTCTTTAAGGTGGCTCCTACCGGTTTCCAGCATTTTCCAGCACTAGTTTTTCGGTGGATCACTACTACCAATCTTTATATGTTATTACCTTTAAATTAGTATCAAAGAAATTCCCAAGGATTGGTGAACAAGTTATAAAACTTTTTTCATCATAAAAGGTTACCATAGCAACACCATAAACCTATTAAAAACACCCCTTATTTTAGCTTTAAGTGACAATATCTCAAAAACGAGCTCGGTGACCCCCATCTTCTATTTAATTAACATAATATGATTAAATAATTAACATAATATAATTAAACTTTTTGCAAAGTTTAAAAAAAATTGGTGAAGCAGATTCAGAGGCACCTTAAATTTTCGAAAAATTAAGGTGGCTCTGAATCTGCTCCACCAACTTTGCAAAAAGTTTTATTATATTATGTTAATTATTTTCCAAAAATAAAAGATGGGGGTCACCGAGCTCGTTTTTGAGATATTGTCACTTATAGCTAAGATAAGGGGTGTTTTTAACAGGTTATGGTGTTGCTATGGTAACCTGTTATGTTAAAAAATGTTTCATAACTTATTCACCAATCATTGGGCATTTTTTTGATACCCCTTTAAAGGTATTAACTTATAAAAATTGGTAGTAATGATCCATCAAAACAGTAGTGCTTGAAAATGCTGGAAACCAGTAGGAGCCACCTTAAAATCACTGGAAAATACTAAATAGCAAGGACCACCGTTGCAAAGTAGAAGAGCCGGATCCTGTAATAGATCTAACCAGCTATAAAATTGTAAACTAGAAAACAAACAGGCAAGGCTGGTTACACGGCTAGGAATATATATTTAAACCAATATTTCGGGAGGCACAGCCTTCCTTCATCAGGGTGTTACATATTATGACCCTAAGATGAAACGACGTTACAGTTTTAAAAAAAGTTGTACATGTAACATGATATTATAATAAAGGTAAACAATACAACGTAAAATAAAAAAACGTTACAGTTTGAAAATTTGAAAAAAACGTAACAAGAAAACAAAAAGATAGGTATTATATTTCTTCTTTTCTGTTGATACCTAACGGTTCAAGAGTTTGACCTCTATCAATTAGATATGCTTCTCTGGCTCTTCGTACACCGTCACGATTAGATTTGGACAGTTCTAGTGGAATTAGTTGCATGTCAGAAGCGCTGTGACCGTTAGAGAGAAAATGTTCTGATACTGCAGTGGGTTTAGAGCTGTTGGTTTGTTTGTCGACTGTTCTACGATGTTCGTTGAAACGGTCCTTAAGTCGTCGTTTAGTTTCGCCTATGTATTGTTTGTGACAGTGATTGCATTGTACCATGTATATGACATTTTTGGAATTACAGTCAATGTGATGTTTGATAAATCTAGTTTCGCCGGTGGAATGAAAAGTGTAGGTTGTAAGTCCATCAGTTATGTAGTTGCATGTTAAACAGTTGTGGCCACAGCGAAAGGCACCAAGGGGTTGATTATTTTTAGCAGGTTTACGTAGTTTAGCACTGACCAATAGATCGTTAAGATTGTTAGAACGTCGGAAAGCAACAAGAGGGGCAGCCTTGAAAACGTCAACGCAGCGGGGAGATGAAGATAAAATGTTGAAGTGTTTGTGAATAATCGATGATACGGAGCGAATAGCTGGATTGTATGTTATGACAAGGGGTACACGTGTAGGCTGGTTAGTATCGGAATTGCGTTGTTTGGGGGCAAGTGCTTCGGTACGTGAAATGTTGTAAACGCGTTGTATTTCGTTGTTGAGGAAAGAGAGATTGTACCCACGTTTGTTGAGATAAGACTTAAGTTCGTTAAGACGGAGTGCGAAAGTTTCGTCAGAAGAGCAGATGCGTCGAACTCTGAGAGCTAAACTGAATGGAATAGCTCTTTTGCTGTGTCTGGGATGGCAAGAGGATTGTAACAAGTAGAGATGTTTGTCAGTAGCCTTAGTGTAAAGATCAGTAGTGATTTTACCGTTGTTCAGTGACACGTTGACGTCCAGAAAGGGTATGGATGAGAAAGAATAATTGGAAGTAAATTTAATTGTAGGGTGAATGTTGTTGAGATATGTGGTGAAAGTGTTGAGATCGTCTACTGAGTGTGTCCATATCATAAAAATGTCATCTATAAAGCGCCACCAGGTATGCGGTTGGTATGGGGCATGTGATAGAGCGTTTGTCTCGAGTTTGGCGAGAAAAAGATTGGCATAAGATGGTGCCATTCTAGTTCCCATGGCAGTGCCGTGTACTTGCAAGTAGTGCTTGTCGTCGAATGAAAAGTTGTTCATAGTGAGTATCATGCGTATGAGGTCACAGAGAGTTTCAGTGCCGATAGTGGAGGTAGTGCGTTTGCGTGTATCGAGGAAGTAACGACATGCATTGATGCCTTCGTTATGGGGTATGTTGGTGTAGAGTGAAGAAACGTCAAGTGTAACGAGAATGGCATTGTTGGGCAGTTGTCCGAGATTTTCGAGTTTGTTGAGGAAGTGAGTGGTGTCTTTTATGAATGATTGGGTAGTCTGTACGAGAGGTTTGAGATGATAGTCTACGAACTGTGAGATGCGTTCTGTTGGATGTGCATTACTAGAAACAATAGGGCGTCCAGGGTTACCCTGTTTGTGAATTTTGGGTAAAATGTAAAAACGTCCGGTCTTAGTATCGGTTTGTATTAAAAAACGTTTAGTGTCATCGTCAATGATTTGGTCACGGTGCATGCGTTGTACGTAAATACGTATGCGTTTTTGGATGTCATCAGTGATGTCCTTATCTAGAGTCTTGTAGAATTTGGTGTCGTTTAGCTGTCGTAGGCATTCGTTGATGTACCAATCCCGGTCCATGATGACTATACCGGATCCCTTGTCTGCGGATTTAATGATAATGTCAGTGCGTCTGCTAAGTAGTTTGCAAGCATGTCGTTCGCGTGCGGTTAGGTTGTCGCGTATAGGAGATGGTTTGATGTTGAAGAGGTCACGTTCCACAGCGTCTAAAAAGGTGTCAAGGGCAGGATCTCTGTGAGGTGGAGGGGTCCACGTGCTTTTAGGGCGGAATGGATTGGGGTTATTTTGAGGGGGATAGTCATGAAAAAATTCGAGTAGTCGCATACGTCTGGTGAATTCATTGAAATCAGCTCTAACCTCAGTCCAGTTGATGTTGCGTGGCGTGGGGCAAAAAGAGAGACCTCTAGCAAGTAACTGGGTCTCTTCGTGAGTGAGAGTGACGCTGCTTAAGTTGATGACAGCGTTAGTGTCAAGTTGTATGTTTTTGTTGTCGCGTCTCCAGTATCTATTGTTGTTGGCCTTACGTTTGCGGCGGTGTCTGCGTTTACGTTTGGGTTTGGATGGAAGAAGAGGTGTGATGATAGAATTGCTAACAGATTGATCGTGAGCGTGATTGGTGTGGTATGTAGTGATGGGTGGATGGGTGCCAGGGTTCAATGGCGTAAGTGGCGGATTAGAACGGTTAACTTGGTTAGAATTACTTTGACGTGTACGAGTAATACCAGGAGAAACATACCTACCGACTGAAGATAGTTTACGACCGTGCCTAGTTTGAAGTTCGATGGACAGTTCAGCAGCAGAATCACGAAGGAAGTGTGTAAACGCAGACACCGCCGCAAACGTAAGGCCAACAACAATAGATACTGGAGACGCGACAACAAAAACATACAACTTGACACTAACGCTGTCATCAACTTAAGCAGCGTCACTCTCACTCACGAAGAGACCCAGTTACTTGCTAGAGGTCTCTCTTTTTGCCCCACGCCACGCAACATCAACTGGACTGAGGTTAGAGCTGATTTCAATGAATTCACCAGACGTATGCGACTACTCGAATTTTTTCATGACTATCCCCCTCAAAATAACCCCAATCCATTCCGCCCTAAAAGCACGTGGACCCCTCCACCTCACAGAGATCCTGCCCTTGACACCTTTTTAGACGCTGTGGAACGTGACCTCTTCAACATCAAACCATCTCCTATACGCGACAACCTAACCGCACGCGAACGACATGCTTGCAAACTACTTAGCAGACGCACTGACATTATCATTAAATCCGCAGACAAGGGATCCGGTATAGTCATCATGGACCGGGATTGGTACATCAACGAATGCCTACGACAGCTAAACGACACCAAATTCTACAAGACTCTAGATAAGGACATCACTGATGACATCCAAAAACGCATACGTATTTACGTACAACGCATGCACCGTGACCAAATCATTGACGATGACACTAAACGTTTTTTAATACAAACCGATACTAAGACCGGACGTTTTTACATTTTACCCAAAATTCACAAACAGGGTAACCCTGGACGCCCTATTGTTTCTAGTAATGCACATCCAACAGAACGCATCTCACAGTTCGTAGACTATCATCTCAAACCTCTCGTACAGACTACCCAATCATTCATAAAAGACACCACTCACTTCCTCAACAAACTCGAAAATCTCGGACAACTGCCCAACAATGCCATTCTCGTTACACTTGACGTTTCTTCACTCTACACCAACATACCCCATAACGAAGGCATCAATGCATGTCGTTACCTCCTCGATACACGCAAACGCACTACCTCCACTATCGGCACTGAAACTCTCTGTGACCTCATACGCATGATACTCACTATGAACAACTTTTCATTCGACGACAAGCACTACTTGCAAGTACACGGCACTGCCATGGGAACTAGAATGGCACCATCTTATGCCAATCTTTTTCTCGCCAAACTCGAGACAAACGCTCTATCACATGCCCCATACCAACCGCATACCTGGTGGCGCTTTATAGATGACATTTTTATGATATGGACACACTCAGTAGACGATCTCAACACTTTCACCACATATCTCAACAACATTCACCCTACAATTAAATTTACTTCCAATTATTCTTTCTCATCCATACCCTTTCTGGACGTCAACGTGTCACTGAACAACGGTAAAATCACTACTGATCTTTACACTAAGGCTACTGACAAACATCTCTACTTGTTACAATCCTCTTGCCATCCCAGACACAGCAAAAGAGCTATTCCATTCAGTTTAGCTCTCAGAGTTCGACGCATCTGCTCTTCTGACGAAACTTTCGCACTCCGTCTTAACGAACTTAAGTCTTATCTCAACAAACGTGGGTACAATCTCTCTTTCCTCAACAACGAAATACAACGCGTTTACAACATTTCACGTACCGAAGCACTTGCCCCCAAACAACGCAATTCCGATACTAACCAGCCTACACGTGTACCCCTTGTCATAACATACAATCCAGCTATTCGCTCCGTATCATCGATTATTCACAAACACTTCAACATTTTATCTTCATCTCCCCGCTGCGTTGACGTTTTCAAGGCTGCCCCTCTTGTTGCTTTCCGACGTTCTAACAATCTTAACGATCTATTGGTCAGTGCTAAACTACGTAAACCTGCTAAAAATAATCAACCCCTTGGTGCCTTTCGCTGTGGCCACAACTGTTTAACATGCAACTACATAACTGATGGACTTACAACCTACACTTTTCATTCCACCGGCGAAACTAGATTTATCAAACATCACATTGACTGTAATTCCAAAAATGTCATATACATGGTACAATGCAATCACTGTCACAAACAATACATAGGCGAAACTAAACGACGACTTAAGGACCGTTTCAACGAACATCGTAGAACAGTCGACAAACAAACCAACAGCTCTAAACCCACTGCAGTATCAGAACATTTTCTCTCTAACGGTCACAGCGCTTCTGACATGCAACTAATTCCACTAGAACTGTCCAAATCTAATCGTGACGGTGTACGAAGAGCCAGAGAAGCATATCTAATTGATAGAGGTCAAACTCTTGAACCGTTAGGTATCAACAGAAAAGAAGAAATATAATACCTATCTTTTTGTTTTCTTGTTACGTTTTTTTCAAATTTTCAAACTGTAACGTTTTTTTATTTTACGTTGTATTGTTTACCTTTATTATAATATCATGTTACATGTACAACTTTTTTTAAAACTGTAACGTCGTTTCATCTTAGGGTCATAATATGTAACACCCTGATGAAGGAAGGCTGTGCCTCCCGAAATATTGGTTTAAATATATATTCCTAGCCGTGTAACCAGCCTTGCCTGTTTGTTTTCCACCTTAAAATCGCCACTTTTAAGACTCCTTAAAATTGCCACTTTTAAAAAGTCCTTAAAATCGCCACTTTTCAGAGTTCTTAAATCGATACTTTTATTTAATACAGTGATACACTTGAGCTGGACAACAAGACTGCTAAGATGGTTATAACTGTAATAGGAGAGGAAAAATTGGAAAATTCAGAAACAATCATTACATAAAAAAAAAATAACAAGAGCTACCTGTAGTATCAACGTGCAGTAACCGCGGTAAACTGGGTGTGTTGCTCTCGACGCATGGCAGCTGTAGCCATATGTGCAATACTCCTGCGTTTCCCATAAAGAAAACTTTCTGGGCTAACAACATGAAAGGGAACGAAAATTGAAAAGGTAGAAAATCACGTCGAGACAAGAAGGTTGACATAACCCTGCAACGTTGAAATCAGCAAAAGATTTCTTAAATATGGTCAAAAATGTACGATGGCATTCAACTGTGCAATACTTTCCGTCCCGGGTCTACTTTAATCACGCCACGTACGAGCTTCGGATGGCTCTAGTAAAAAGTAGGAAAAAATTACAAAGGTAGGAGCGGTAATTAAATAACCCATGAAAAAATCTACCTGTGGTAATAATGTCAGCCTTAATATGCGGAAACGGCTGTTATCGTGAAATTGCTTTTAATTCCCTCGATTAAAACCTAGTACTTACATCATTTATCATTTACCCTTCAAATGAGATACGCAAAGCCAGAAATTTCAAATTTCACTCGAGAAAAGACAATGCGAGAATTCGTGAAAGCAAACATTTCAACTTTTTGTTCAAAACGGAATCGAAGAACTCAAAGACTTGGAAAAGCTATAGTACCAAGATTGTTTTAAACTTGAGGAGAGCTAAGGTGTCATAAACGATTTCAACATTTATTTCTCAGTTGTGCTGTTTCTGGGAACCAGACAAAAGACTGAAAAGATAATAGTAAATGTTTATTACCCGGGCTGTGCGCGTCTCGCGCGGCGCCCGGGTCATAAACTACCGACGGTTCTTTTTTTCGTCGTCGAGTATCATCCACAAATGGCACTTCCGGCGTTTCTGCGCAAGCGCTAACTATTTTTAACAACAGTGATGCGTGTTGTCACGTATGGGAAAATGTCGATTCATCTTGTGGCTTTTGAAGTCTGAACAAACAATATGTTAAGAGAAGTGTCTATGCGAGTGTTTGGAAGTTCAAAAGTTTTTAACATGAGTAAACTTAACGGCAGATGGACTGCCGTGTCTCCCCGTGTCTGCTTCAGTAGACAGCGAGTAGTCTCTAATTTTGGCGACGGATTGTGGGGGCACGTGCGCGCGCGAAGTTGCGAGGAGACGCGACGCGAGGGGAGCGCCAAAAATTAGAGACTACAGACAAAGGGAGTTTGACCTTTCACGGCCGAGTGATTCGAGTGTAAATCTCATATCAACAGCAAGAATGATGCCTGTTGTCACGTATCGGAAAACGTCGATTCACCTTGTGTCTTTGAAGTCTGAACAACTAATATGTTAAGACAAGTGTCTATACGAATGTTTGCAAGTTCAACAGCGAGAAGAAAGCTTTTAACATGACCAAAATTTAACTCCAGATGGACTGCCGTGTTCCCGTATCCGCTCCATTGAGATGTACATTTTGTTGAATAACTCAAGTACGGGATATCACACACCCTGAGACTTTGACAGGTAGTTTATTTACTATTTTGCCACAATATCTCAATTTCTGGACTTTAATTTTTGAATGATAAGCGATTATATTTTACAAATGTACTAGCGTCCCTTGAAACTGTCCAGAAACGTTCCTTTCTTGTGTTTCAAATGACCCTGGATTGATGTATTTATAAACAGTTTCACTCTGCTAATTAATTTTCTACTCACATTTCACCGAGACTCCATTCACATTTATGCGAAAAAATCCAACATCGTTCGATAAGCGTTTCCTTTCTCAAACAATTACCATCGAAGCGAAAACAAGAGTGCTTAGTTTTTTTTTTTTGGAATCAATACACTATTTTTATCATCTTGCATAACGATAAACCTCTGTGGCCTAAAGGTCATTGTTCCTGCCTGTGACGCAGCTAACCCGGTTCGATGTCTTTTAGTGGTATATATCACGGGCTTCATTTTTTCTGTTTCTCTTTTTCTTGTTCTTTTAGAAATATTTTTTACAAGTGTTATAATTATTGTGCTCAATGGTTGAGCTGTATTTTAGAGGAATATATGTTGATAGGGGTCTAAAGAAATAGACTCCAACACAAGCTAAACACAATGCGTCCGATGTAAGAAAGACAGACTTCCCTCTATTCTTTTGTTTCGCACTAAGTTAGGGATACAATACTGTTTTTTGCAAGCCTGGGTTTAGGCTAATTGTAGCCTCTTGTTTGTTTATACCTTGGCTCGAGCGAGAACCTTAGAAACACAAGTTGGCAAGCGTCATGACAACAATTACGTCACACTAGCCCGTGCGTTTTTTTTTCGTCGGCGCTTGTTAAAAAAATTACCTTTTCCTTTACAATTTTATGTTTCACAAGCTAGTACCTATGATAACTATTCTAGTCTAAAGTAATCAAAAAAAGCAGCAACAGTGTAAATTTTAACAATGCATAGACTGCCTGTTGGCCGAAAGACGGGAAAAAATTCCAGGACAAATTACGAAAACCAAATTAAACTCTGTGCGCCTGGGCATAATCTGGCACTAAGAGCAATGTTAGGTAGTGAGGTCCTTTTTTTTTCTCTTCATTCATTCATTGATTCATTGATTCATTGATTCATTGATTCATTCATGTAATTAGAATTCCCGACATAAATCATTGAATATTTCCGTGTATTTTCCCATTTTCTGACATAAATTTGTTCATCTAGAAAAAGCGCATCTTTCACACAAAAAGTTGGAAGGCAAAGTGGAAATAGCTATCAAACAGCACAAGGTAGGCTAACTTCATACAGAAAATAGTTTAGTTATTGAATTGCACAGTTTCAGTACAAAACAAATCAATGCATGGTTGAAAAGCAGAAGCATGTAGATATGACAGTAGTGTGCGCGCGAGAAGCAGTGGAAAGTAAACACCACAACCCTTGAGTTCTTCAGTAACAAGATTCTTATCATAAGCAGATCAAAGAATCCTACCGTTCGACAGCGCAAGTGTGTCAGTTTAGCAGTCATTTACTCCGATCTGTAAGCTGCCCGTTTAATTTGCAGTAATTTGTAGACCGCTTGATTGAATTGTTAGCGCGCGCTTTGTTGCAAAGTAGCAAATGTTGATAAAAAAAAATTGTCGCCATCGGCTAAACGTAATTTATTATTATTATTATTATTATTTTTTTATTTTTTATTTTTTTTAGATTTTTTAATTAAATTTTTTTGATTTTTTTAGGTTTAGCTAAAACTGTGGACCCCAAACTTATGTCGCGCCTTACACACCTTTCCGCCTGTTTTCTACATGCAAATCCGCTCTAGTAGGTGCTGTTTTACGCAATTGTAAACGTTATTTTAGTCCCTTATTTAGGTATATATACAGGTCACTTATGTTGTATTTGTAAACTCCCTGATGAAGTGTGCGTTAGTCACACGAAACGCGTAGGAGAAAATAAATCGTTTTACAACTCTAAGAGTTCGCAGACGTGCTGCTCACTAGATTATTCAAAAAAAAAAAAAATTCAAGATTTTGGCCGACTTTAAACGTTGTTTAATGACATTTACCCGAGCGTCTAACAATTATACAACACATGTTAGACGATTCGTCATAACAATGTCTTAGCCTTTAGCTGACAGCCCCGTTTTCGTTACGCACTGGCCAAACGGACTCGCAAGTAGACGCAAGTTGAAAACTTGGATCTACTTGCGCCTCCGTTTGGCCAGGACTTGACGTCCATTCGTTATTATAGCAACCTATTAGCCAATGAAATGGGTTTTTTGCGATTTGCAAGTTCTTGCGAGGAAAGTTGCGAGTCCGCTTGGCCACCTAACGGAAGTCTGTACGCAAGTTCAACTTACGGCTACTTGGGACTACTTGCGAGTCCTTTTGGCCAAGGCTTTAGAGATGAACTAATTATAGCATTTATTTTCTTTGAAAGATTAAAAATATATATTACTTAGGTTAAGTAGTATAATTCAATATGAGATCTTAAGATTCAAAATTAAATTCAACAGTATCATACCGTAGCCTCCTTCGCATCCTTTGTCTGTGTCGGTCCTATTCTCCCTCCCCACCAACGTCTGCTGAACCGAGCCGGGCAATTCCATTCCCAGAAACTGACCAATCACATGGTTGCTTTAAAATTTCGGTGGCTAAGTTCTCTTAGACTCCTTCGCAACCGTTTTTTGAGACGGTTCTATTCTCCCTCCTGATTGGATACTCAGACACAATGGGAATGGAATGTTCGGCTGGGTTCAGCAGACGTTGGTGAGGAGGGAGCATAGGACCGAAACAAACAACGGCTGCTAAGGAGGTTATATCATATGGTTGTCGGAACGAAATCTTCGCGGGCAAGTGACAGGGCGTCAAATTAAACAATTTTTATCTGGACGAGATATTCAGTTCAAGCTATCTCTTTGTATTTGGTTCACCAAAAAGATATGAAAGCTTTGGTGGGAAATCTAATGAGAGAGTTTACATAAATAAACAGTTGTAGAAACTATATTGGTGCGACATGCCACAATCGTCTTAATAAGAAGAATATTGAAACACTAACATTAATAATTACTGTACTCAGATGTGAAGTCCGTTCCCTTTGCTTGCAGAGCCTGGTTGAGAGCACTGAGAATGCCGAATTGGAATTGGAAATACTAGCCGAGGAGTGGACGTTTGACAATTAAGTATGATAGCAATCATTTTTGGATGAGCTTTTTTCTCATGTCAAATGCTGAATGGTTTTATGATTTATGCGCCAATATTAATTATCACCATAGTCGTTGTGTGGTACACCTGTAATAAATGAATTAAATAACTTAAAAAAAGTATGATTAGCAATTCAGCACGACGAAGTTATGTCAAAATACATTGTTGATTAGTAGGAACTCTTTATATGGCCGGGATAAGCGCTTTAATCTTTATTAACTTTGTCCCTTTATAGATTTTCCTCTTTCGCATTCATATCCTACCCGTGTCATACGGCTAGGATCTGAATGCGAAAGGTGAAAACCTATGATAATAGCCTGACAATAGTCTGACAATAGTCCAGCATTATGCTGGCTGGACTATTGTCAGATGAAATTTTAGTAAGAGCTCTTGTTGAATACATTTATCACCAGACACCTAAACAAGACTGTTTTGTTATTAATAGTTTTTTTTCCACCTCTGTTATTCTCTTTGTTATATTCCATAGCAGTTCAGTAATAAATACCAACCTCGTCCCAGAGCTTCTTCACTAAAAATATTGAGGGGAAGGAAAAAGTCCTTGGAAGGAGGTTGAATAAAAACGTGTCGCCTCGGAAAAATGAATAGAAAATAAATGAGCCAACGCCCAGGGAACGCATATCCCTTCCTCTTTTAAAAACAAAACTTAATTTCGTCGCGTTAATTTTGTCATTACAGCGAGCTCTAGGCTGTAATATTTCAGCCATCATCCAATACTGAGAGGGCGAAGATGGGGGTCAGAAAATTTAAAAACGACTGAAGTTTTCCGATTATTAAAAACAAAGATATAACCAAAATAAGCAAAACTGTTGGAATGTTAAGTAAACTAAGGCATTATATACCATTCTGTGTTCTTATAAATATCTATAATGCTCTTATAACACCTTATCTCTCCTATGGACTTATTTCATGGGGCCACGCCTCTAAAACACATCTACATAAACTCACTATTCTACAGAAGCGCGCACTACGCTTAATTCACTTTGCAGACAGAAATGAGCACGCTATCCCTTTATTTATCAAAACTAGCGTTTTACCTTTAAGTTTTCTTTATGTCCAAGCGGTCTCAAACTTAATTTATGATATCAATGCGGAACAAGCACCGCCAAATATTCTAAATCTTTTCTGTAGAACTTCTAGCATACACAAATATGCTACCCGCTCGTCAACCTTTCAGAACTTTTATATTAAAAATTCTAGAATCGATCGACAAAAATACTCTTTTTCACGTGTTGGAGCAAAAGTGTGGAATGGGGGATACCTGAAAGAATAAAAAAAGAAATGAAAAGAATACTATTTGACATTTTGAAAACTAAAGATAGCTACATTGAAATCGATAAAATAATATTTGATCTAAAGAATCATTAGAGAAGACACAAGTGAAAGTACTTTTATTATCTTAGTATCTCAAGTTCTCCCTCTCTCTTTTCTTTTGTTGTTGTTGTTGTTTTTTTGTTTTTGTTTGTTTGTTCAATCTCGCTCAAATACACTTATCTTTTTTTTTCTCTTTTTTAATCCTGTACTGTAATATAATTGCCTCTGTTTCAATAGACTGGCCTGCCACGATTAGCTAAGCTACCTGCAGGTCAGTCTAAATTGTAATCTCTCTATTCATTTTATTTTAATAAACCTTACTGGACTATAAAATATTACTTAAGTCGAGAAAAAAAAAGATGCTTAGAAGGGCCAAGAGCCAAGATCAGAGTGAAATTTCGTTCGGTGCAATTACCAATCAGTGAAACATGTTTGCAGACTATCTTTGGTCTTCCTTTTCCACTTTCACTTTGCCTACCATTTACTTTAAAACGATTTTTTGAAAGGATTCTCAGCAAACTAGATAAAGAAATCGGTTAATCATGGATTCAAGTTAATCGGTTTTTTAAGTAGCTGCCCAATATTATGGTAAAGTCCCTAAAAAAACACTATGCATATAGACTTTGTGTATTCCTTTCACTAAAGTGCGTCTGAAATTCGTTCAACAGGCGGACCTTCTTCTGAACTTGCATTATGGGAATATCATGTTTCTGCGGTATGTACTAATCTCATTAATTAATTCATCGCGTGAATTACACACATACATACATACTTTATTTAACAACGCAGGTTAAAAGATGGCAGCAAAAGCTGATGTGGACCTGCTATATATAAATAAATTACAAAATACACTAACTAAATTGCAAAATACACTAACTAAATTACTAACTAAATTACAACATACACTAACCATGTGATGGGACTATAAAGGTAATTACTGTAAAGGTAATTATTCATATTAAGCCAGATATAGCTTACAAATACTTTTTAACAAATAAATATCTAAAATAACATCTAAAAATATGTAAAATCATCAGTGTTTTTAAATGTCATGGTAGAACTACAACCAAACGGATATTCTATCAATAGATTTAAAATGTTTTACAAGATTTGCTTTAAACAATGCAAAAGAAGGTAGAGACTTGATCTTTACGGGTAGACTGTTCCAAATTATGCTGGCTCGATGCACTCCAGTTCATCCTATTGCATTTTTATCGTATATTTGGTTAAAGGTTTATTTGTGATGGAAAGTTTTTTTCGATAGCCTTTTGTGTCTGCCACATGAATACAAGTCAACACTGTAGATTGTAATCTGGGAACTAGACTGCAAAACAGCCCTATTTTTGCGTTGGTCGAATGCGAGGTCTCTCTCCTCAAGTGAAAGGTCGCTGGAGCGAGGGTGAAAACGTAGTCTGCGGGCGTGTAACGCTCGCGCGCTTAGAATTCGCGCCTTCAGAAAACGAAAATAAAAATCGTCTGTTTTGTAGTCTATCTGGGAAGTGGACCATGTTTTCTTTATACCCGGGAATTCGAAAGTTTCATCTTAGTTGATTCTTAATGAGCAAATTCACATCAATTCCTCAATTTTTGATCTCGAGCAGTTACGGCAATCCAGGAACCAACAAATTGACCAGATCCCATTTGGCTTATTAGCGTCTTTCTTGCTAACTTAGTATGGAAACTGTTTGTAACTTACAATCAGGGGATTTACAACGGATCCTGATAACATTCTCTTTGTATGTGATCCTTTCCTTTCTCTTTTTACATACTTCATCCACTAAATTTAAATATTTTTTCTTCACCTAAACTTATGCTGTAGGAGATATTTAAAAATAAATCTTTTTTTTTATCTTCGCTTCTTGCACGTTAGTCTATTACTTAACAATTTTACCTAGGCGTCTTGTAAAGGATTTTTTTCTATGTACATAGCTATGAACGAGTCAACTGTTGACGAAGTGATAGGAGGTCGCCAGGCGGTAAGTGGGCAGCTAAATCTTAACAGAACTAGATTTATATTTTGCTCAGGTCAGGACAGTCTTTTTTCATTTGCCTTATAAAATCTGTCTGTGAGATGCCATAAAGTGATTCGCATTACATCACGGAAAGTTCTGCACAACCACCGAGTGACACGCCTAAAACTATGCCAGGAGGGAAAGGCTTCGCTGAGTGTTGCTAAAATTTCGAGTTTTCTCTTGCTGCTAAGTAATTAAATGCAGGTGAATATGAACATGTTACGCACCATATCTGTGAAACATAACTAAGCAAATATTTGAGGAACGAGCATTATAGCTACCCTTGAAACTTACGGTACTTGGGAAAAGAAAGTCTGCGCAAAAGAACACTAGCTTACTACAAGTTACTTTCTTTTATAACCCCGACGGTTTTAATCTGTCAAATTAAGTTTAATCGTTATATAATATGTAATCGCTCTTTTCCATACAGCTTCAAAAGATTGAAGAGATCCTTCTCAAGAGGTAAGGCTTCACCAATCTTTCATAAAATGTAGAGGAAGACATGCTTTACAAATCAGGACAGGAACGACAGTCAATTTAATGAAATGTTACCAGTTTCCAGTTTTCTTGGCCTGGCTCAGATATTTTTCAATAGAGTACCCTACAAAAATACTAGTTTAGCAATACTCATTTGTAGGCGCATGCACGGAGGAACGAAATATAATTTAGAATACAGGAAGAACATTTCCACGAACTTAGAAACTTAAACTGCAAAAAGTGAATCAGGTCATTAAATTTTATCTAATGATTGTTCCTGTTTATCAGACAGAGGGAATTAGAGGGAGCGAATGATGGGAATCAAGACACCGTAAGTTCATTTCTTATGTTTTATATTGGCATTGGTGGTGGTATGTAGCTTATTGAAGAACAATGGGACATATAGTTATTATTATTATTATTATTATTATTATTATTATTAGTTACGCAATTCTACAACCGAAAAAGAGGCTGATCGGCTTCTAAAGCTTCGAAAAGTGACCAACATTTCAACAGTTAGCTCTATGTTTAAACCAACCAGTGAACAAGATGAGATAAGTTAAACAGTTCGAGTTGTGTGGGAGGAAAGACTCTCTTTCCGATTAGTTCACTTTCTCATAACAAATGAAATTCAATATGCATGATTCATTGTTCTTTCTTTCCATTACAACGTCAGGAGCCCATCCGGACAAGGAGAGTACAACTCCCATACTAAGCCTATGTCACGGCATTTTTATAGACTGGCCTATTTTTAGACTATATTTTCCCGCGGAAAATGGCAACGATTGCGCCACAAAACATAGTTTTAATGAGAGAAAACAAAAGCTCTACGCGTGCAGATTCTTGTGCCACGTGCAGCGACTCAGTTTGTGATTGGTCATCGGGGCTCCTGCATGCGTGAGTTTGATATTGGTGGGAAATTCAATCTAAAAATAAATTGGTCTGGCCGTGACAGGAATATAGGGGGATTCATGCTTAGGTCATTGTTTACATTTTTGCTCATTTGCATACGGCTTTGCTTACAGAAGGAAACATGTTAGATGTGATTTGACTCCAGATAGCTAAAGAGCTAGTGAAATTTAATACATTGTGAATTTTTTAGCTCTTTAGGTGTAGTATTCAAGGAGATATTGTCTTCCAAAAACTGCAAAATTTCTGGGTGGCAAAAGCACTAATGAGGTCATACATTCTTTGCAAAATTTTGAGTTTTTAAACCCGCGTTGCACAAAAAGTATTCAATACATGAGGCTCATATTCATTGGCTGAGTTATTCATACTATGACCTTCCAATATTCAGAACTGATTTATTTATAGCTCCATCAAAAACTGAATTGTTCATGCTAATGAGGCAAATATTGTAAACAAGGATTCCCCTATAGGGCAGTTGTACGGGCTTCTGAAAATGGACATAAAATAAACTTCTTCAAAAAATAATTTGTTGAGTTTTCCTCGGAGTTTGAATTAACCCTAACAGCAATATTAGATCATTGTCCTGTGTGGTAAAAAGTTTCCTATCCTAAATTATAACCCTCTTCATTGGCTGAAACAAATGGGTAGTATTGGGGTGTGGTGTGTGGGGGGAAGAATAGGAAAACACTTGGTGACTGACTGCTTTGAAATGCAACAAATCTAGTAATTCTAAGAGAAGCAGCACATTTTGATCTGAAAAAGCTGGAAAGATCGTCAGAAGACTACAAGCAGTTCCAAGGTAAAATGACTTTCTTTAATTAAGATGGCGGTTATAATGTTGCCTTCTTTATATAACCATACGTTTTTAATTCCTTGATAGGTGATGATGATCGAATCTGATGCAATCGAAAGGTAAAGTTATTTAGCTTTTATTTTAGCAACAACTGACGATAGATCAGTGTTTCTTTTTTTTTTTAATTTTCGTAATTGGAATGATATGACGAATCGAAATGAATGGTTGAATGAATGCGTTGGGAATGATGGAAATCCCATTATAGTTAATTCAAAACTTGTACTTTTTCGTAATTGGAATGATATGACGAATCGAAATGAATGGTTGAATGAATGCGTTGGGAATGATGGAAATCCCATTATAGTCAAAACGTGTACTTTCCCGTACAAGCCTGATTTTTTTTTCTTAATTCAGACATTATGTTCACCACTGCTTAAGTAGTGTTCATAACTGCAATGATCATTCACATATTCATTCTTTAATCCTCAGTTCAAATATATGATTTTCATATATTCATTCACACACTTTGTAACTGAGATCACAATATAGAACCTTTATCTACAGCGAGGTAAACACCCTTCCAGCAAATCCGGTAAAAGAAATCAAAACGGCGAAGAAAAAAGAAGAACAATAAGAAGGCAGCGCAAGTATGTAGTGTGGAGGTCAGAGGAATGCTTATACGTCATTGTACCTAGTTTGCTCATCTACGTTTTCACGTAATTAGATTAACATATATATATCGCGACTGACTGAAAAATAATGCGATCAGAAAATAAACACACCTTTAAGGGAAATAGTCGCGATAGCTAGGGGGTTTAAGTTTCAGCAGGCGCGACCTTGCGTGTTCTTGATAATAACTTGGTTTTTAACAGAGTTCAAAGCGCTAGATGCTGCCACTACCGCCATTTCTTTGTATTTATTTAGTTGATTTCTTGCTCAAATATCTTTGTAAAATATTTAATTTGCGAAACCTTGAAAACCTACAGAAAACTTCATTGACTGGGGTAGCTATATCTCGGTCATTCAGATTTTTCGTGTGTCTCCGTGTATATGTGCGTTTCTTAATACATAGTTGGCAATTTCTGGCTTGATGCGGGAAACGTCTCCTTTCTCAGGACCCTTTGTTTGAGCTGACTATCAGGTTCTGTTAGCATAGGTAGCGCAATAACAAACTGAGCAATTACATAAACAAAGCGACAAAGACGATTTCGCCCCAACGTAAGATTTACAACCACCTTTATAACATAACTGGTAAATTCGTGTACTCAAATTCAATTTCGCAAGCGTGCTTCATATTCCTATTGTGCACGCTGATGACGTAGCAGAGGGAATTTCTCTTTATACAATATTTAAACTACCGCGTTGAAAATGTTATAAAACAATTGGTTTATGCGTCAGCTGTCCGTTCATCGAGATATGAAGCACTTTCGTGCTCTCCAAACTTCCCGCGTGCTTCATATCTCGATGAACGTATGCTGACGCATGAAATTAATTAGAGATTTATTAGAGATTAATTAGAGATTAATAAAGAATCCATAGCAAAAAATACAAAAACGATCAATAGCTATTTAGCACAGGCATGTTAATAGAGCTCTCTTCTGAATGCAAATTTTTAACAACTGGTTCGTGCGTTAGCGAGCGTTAACCGAGATATGAAGCACGGGGGAAGTTTGGAGAGCACGAAAAGATGTGTAAGAGTTGCTTGAGGCGTATCCAAGAAGAAATCTTGTTTCTTGAGGGCTCTCTAAACATCCCAAGTGCTTTATGTCTCGATGAACGCACAGCTGACGCATGAACCCGAATCGTTTTACAATATTTTCAACGCGTTAGATTAACGCGGACGATCAACGTGCACAATGGAAATATGAAGCACGCTCGCGCAATTGAATTTGATTACATGAATTTACTAGCTACGTTATAAACCATGATGAACTCAATGTTCTTTGGTGTTGTCTTTTCGTTTGAATCTCAACCAGGTCTCTCAGGAACTCGCCGAGAAGGGCAGTATCTCCCAGGACCGGTTGCTTGAGCTCCAGGAGGCGGATGCAGAAGTGGTGCAGCCGCTAACAGAACTGGAGAGCTTGGAAATAAATGATACAGAGGAAAACCAATTTCGGCCAGAAGAGCTCCAGAATGAGATAAAGGAGCTTCAGGAGCAGTTATCGGAGGTTGGCAAATCTTTATTGTTTCAGCTCCTTTCATTTGCTCCAAAAGTTTAGTTTGAGGAACTTCACAGAATGACATCAAATAACAAGATTTCATCCACAGACACGAAGCGTAGAACCATCTTGTATATCAATCTTAGCTGCTAGAAAGTGCTGCTCAATTGAATGAGCGCAATTGGATTTTCTCCACAGACTCGTAACTCAGAGCTAGTTTGTACAGTATACTAAAGAGTGCCAACGGAATTAACAATCGATAACTTTCACTTGAATGATCGTACTTTAGTATTTTCTGCATACACTAACTAGGTAAAACTTGAACCTTGTACTTGATAACAAAAGCACCACAAAACAATGCTGCGTGTCAATTGTTATATCTCCCAGGACCATATGATCGAGCTCCAGGAGACGGCTACAGAAGTGGTGCAGCCGCTAACAGAACAGGAGAGCGAGGAAGTCAATGCCACCCAGAAAAATCAAATTCAGTCAGAAGAACTACAAAATGAGATAAAGAATATTCAGAAGCAGTTATCGGAGGTTGGCAAATCTTTTTACGCATGAGCAGAATATTATTTGCAGCAAAATCAGAGTTGGACGGTACTGCGCACGAGCAGACCATTATTTGTAGGCAGTTATTAGTAGGTCACCTGGTAGGCTCTGGGCCAATGAAAAGGAAGGGAAAAAAGTATCAAATGATAATAATTTTTCACAGGCGACAAACACGTTTATTTGATGGAGCTTTTCTGGAATTGCATTGCAGAAGGTTTTACTAAAAGTTTAATTTCAAAAAAACATATTTTCGAGTGGCTTTTTGTAAAATTTCGCTAGAAACTGTCGGACTGCGATGCAAACTTGAGGTTGTAATCTTACAAATTAACTTGTTTACAAGTCGACGTAGCATAGTTAGTTTCTTGCGCGCGCTCTTGTTTTTACAAACGCTCCCGTTTATGCACAATAAAACAATTATTGAATTCGGTTTCCGCATGATAGCGAGTATTATCATGGCCTCGGTTTGTGTTATCCGCCTCAGCCTTCGACTTCGGCAGAAACATGTAACACAAACCTCGGCCATGATAATTCTTGCTATCATGCTCAATCTCATCCAACAATAAAGCATTTTACAGTTCTTTGCTTAGTACCCTGGCCTTTGATTGAATGCGAGGCTAGAAGTGACCTTGTTTTGATACAAACCTACCTGCTTTTCTTATGGAAATTATGCTGATTGAACACCAGTTAGCATCAGAAAAACATGATTTACATAAGAAAAGTAGGCAGGTTCTATCTAAACAAGGTCACCCTCAGCCTCGCTTTCACCGACAACTGTAAAATTGTCTATTGTTAATTAATGATCGATAACTTTCATTTGATATATCGTACTGTAGGATTTTCTCCATGCACTAAAAGGGTAAAACTTTAACGTTGCACTTGATAACAAGAGCACCAAAAAACAATACTGCGTACCATTTGTAAAATCTCCAAGGACCATATGTTCGAGCTCCAGGATACGGATACAGAAGTGGTGCAGACGCTAACAGAACAGGAGAGCGAGGAAGTCAATGCGACCGAGGAAACCCAAATTCAGCCAGAAGAGTTACAGAATGAGGTAAACAAGCTTCAGTTATCGGAGGTTGGCAAATCTTTGGTTTTTCAGCTCTCTTCTTTTGATCCAAATGTTTGAGTTTGAGTTACTTTACAGAACAATACTGTGTGTCATTTCTTACAGATAAATTCTCACAGTTTAATGTTCTATTTAGTAAGAACACGCAAGAAAACTCATTTATTTCATCTATTCTCAATTATAATTTATCGCGACCTGTTTCCCACCTCGAATAGCTATGCTAACTGCGGGTAACAAATATGGTACCGAGTGGCTATATTAAATAACGTTGTAGAGTTAGGACTGTCTTATATGTCATAATAAACAACTCCAACGGAAAACACTGCTCCTAAACAGCATACATTTGAATGATCACATCATAGCACATGAGTTCATCCACAGATACAAAAGTTGTAACCACTTGTTAAAACAACACTCACATGTCTTCATCTAAGAAGTATCTTTTAAAAGTCTACTGTACTGGAAATAAAAGGAAACTAATTACAATGATTTGAATCGGCGCAGTTTGTAACATTTCTTCCTTAGATTCGAATTCCCAGAACTGCTTTGTAGACTCTCTTTCTAGACAGTGCTTATCATTCTTTATTTCAATGGTTCACTGAAGTGTCTTTCTTCACACAGAAAAACTGCTGTGAAAGCTCAATAATGATACCAAAAGAAAATACAGCTTCATAACCAGTTACAGTAAAGTAGTCACTGCGTAGAAACGCTGGATCATCTTAACAAGATTTTACGTTTGTCTCTGGAAGTGTGGGTATACAGCAATACTTTTTTCTGCTTTATTGTTTAGAGAGATGCTAAGTTGGAATCACAGCAGTGTGAACTGGACAAAGCCTCTGAAGAGCTCCTGGAGAACCAGTCACTGATCAGCGATCTTCGTAACGAGGTGGTGGTAAAAGAAAAATTTATAAATAAGCTGCACGGTCTGAGAGAGAAGGACGAGGGAAATTACAAAGCTAAGATTTACCAAGTTAAGCAAGAGATGCAGGGAAAGAACGCAAGAATTCGTCAGTTAAATGAAGAAATTGATGGTTTGAAAGGTGAGCTCCAAGAATTCGAGCTGCGTGAGCAAGACATGAAGAACAATCTCGCGGAAGCTCAGAAGTTGGTCCAGAGCCTGCATACTGCACACCGGGAAGAGCTAGAGCGAATCAATAAACAACATGTCGCTGAACTGGAGAATCTAAGGCTGTTGATGAGTGAACAACTGCAAGAGAAATGTGAAGAGATGGACGAGTTGAAACAGATGCACGGGAGTGAGATGAATAATTTGAAGGAGTCACTCGATAAACAGATTGAAAGGAACAAAGAGTTAAAAGAAAAGATCCGGAGAGTGACACTTGATAGGGATAATAGTGTGGCTCGACTGATAGTGAAAGACGCATCCTTAGAGGAACTGAAAGTAAAGCTAAAAGAGTTTGGAGCCTCAAGCGAAAGCGAACTCAGTTCACACTTAGAGGAAGTTGTTAAAATACGAACAGAAATTCGCTGAAGGCGTGGTGCAAATGGAATCACAGCACAAGCAGGTGATTCAAGGGCTCCATGGTACAGTTGACCAGTTCATGGCAGAGAAGGAGTTCCTACAAACTACACATGCACAAGAAATCGAAATGCTCAAAGGCAATCTTGCCCAAGACAACAGATTTTTTGAAGAACAGATGCAGGAGCTGCAATCAAACGCCGAGAAGAAGTACCAGTACAAACTATTGGATGTTGTTGCACAGCTGAGACTGGAAAAAGAGAAGGAGCTTTCTCAGTTGAAGGAACAAATGATGCAAGAAAGCGAGACGAAAATCGCTTCAATGCAAGAATCTCTGTTTAAGAAGACAGAAGGGGCAGAAGAAGAACACCAACAACTGAGGAAAAAGCTGGCCAGTGCTGAAAACGACCTCTCCGAAGTAACTGGAGAAAGAAAGGAATTAATCGATGAGATTGAGATCCTCAGAGATACTCACAGATTGCTTGAGGAAACAATGGCCCTTTTGAAGCAGAGTATTGGCCCTGTGTCCAATCAAGGTGTGTATGAAGAGCCGCAGTGTGCGGAGGCGTTGGAAGATAAGCCGGGCGCTGGTGGCCCTCAAGGTACTGTATTGTATCATTTCTTCACGAAACCAAAAAGGTGAGAATAGACTACCAGTATCGCTTTTCACTGATGATTACATAGTTACTGATTGGGGTGCCATCCATTGCTGACTGATTTTTTACTGGAGGTTTTAGTCAACCGTGTATACTTCCGCGCACCATGAGAGTGTTACTCTTCATTGTGGTGCAAAATTACACGAATACACAATTATCATGTATAGAGTCATCAGTTGAAACTGTGAGATTTCAACAGAGAGATCAGAACTGCAGCCAGTTTGGGTAAACTAACAAAGAAGATGTATGTGAGAACATGATGATGGTGCTAAAGTTCAAAATGTTTTGTTATTTTATTTTTAAGATGCCGAAAAGCAAATCAAGCTGATATCTAAACTTAACCAGCTACGGGAATTGGTGCGACAGAAAAACGTTCTGGATTCCAAACTAAACCAAGAACTTCAGAAGACTAAATAGGAGCTTGAGAATGAGAGAAGAGGCTACAGGGCTGAATTAAACGAGCGAGAGACGCGGGAGCGAGCTCTGGAGGTCAGCAAACGACAACTGGAGACACAGCTGACCGAGCTACAGAAAGAAAACAGCAAGCTGCTGAGTGAGCTCTCTCTCCTGAAGGTTGGTACTTTTTGTTGTTTATCGAGGGATAGCCAAATAACCTTATAGCCAAAACATATCACACTTGTATATACTAAAAGCCACGATTTACTTAATTTGAGCGGTTCTCCCCTCTCAACGCCGCCATTAAGGCACTCAAAAGGAATGAAATCTCTGGACTTTGAAACTCTGAACTCGAGAGGACTTTGGACATTCAAAGAAGCAAAATATGTGGGGAGGACCATAAATTTCAGGGTACAGTAGTTATGAAATGAGGTCGACAAGGTCTTGGAATGCTAGCCAGGTTAATATTGATGATCGCGCACGATTAGGTCCTGAGTCTAAAACAGGGAGACACACTTTGTGAACCCTAATCAATATTGAATATTGTGATCGTACAACCTCACTGGTGAATGTCTTTCTTTTGGCGTGGCCGAAAAGTATTTACCCTTTAATTTGCCTTAATCTGATGAACTGGGCCGTCAAGTAGTCGACACCTAAATTCCATAACCAGGGCCCGCGCAGCAAGTTTACAGTTGGGTCAGGAGGTGAGGGAGGGCTCACTTGGAACGTGTTAACATGAGACAAATAGGGGGGTCAAGGGGGGGGGGGCATGCTCCGCGGGAAAATTTTTAAATTAAAGTCCTCTCAAATGGGTGGAAATGCATTTAAAATTAACATGGTGTGGTGAAACGTATATACTTTCAGCAGCAAAAAACAAGCGGTATTTTAAAACAAGAATAATCAGTTTTCGGTAAAACGTTCAAAAGAAAAGTAACGTCGATTTTTTTAGTATTACCTGTTTTTTACTGTTGCCCTCCCCCTGCGCGTTCCCTGATAACTGCTCATTTTATATTTTTGTTGCTTTATTTATTTCTCCTCTTCTTAATTGTTACTCATCCTTTGCTTTTTTTCTGTATTTGTTTTCTTCAGAGAAAGAAGAAGACGCCCTTTTTGAGACGCGTTTTCAAGTGTCTTCGAAAGGAAGACAAGTGACAAGCTACTCGATCTTAAAACTTTTTAATTTGACTTTTTGTATTTATTGATTTTGTTGATTGATTGATTGATTGATTTAGTTTTTTGTCTATTTGGGGTATAACTATTGTAATTTAGCTTCCATATCTATTTGCATCTTTTTGTCTTCTCGGTTTCTTTCTTTCGTCTTAAAAAAAGACTGTTAATGAACCCTTTTGATCGCTTTGCTAAATAGGCTGCTAAGAATCCGCTCTACAATGTCTTTTATTAGATGTGTTAATACTACGTGGTCTTTGTGTATTTTTTGCAATGGTTTTCACAACTTAGTTAACACCTCTTTTTTTTTCTTTGTGTTATTTGTTTGTTCCAAGGTTTCTCTTTATTTCTGTCGCAACTTAATTCCGTTAACACGCAGTGGCTGGCCAGCTTGCAACATCCACTTTTCAATTTTCTATTTCAGTAGCAATGAATTTCAGTATCTGTTCTCTTAATGTGAGAGGGCTGGGGGACAGCTTGAAGAGACGTGAAGTGTTCAATTGGCTCAGAAAGAAAAAA